>CM052210.1:12416214-12922956 GCA_028454225.1 Lasioglossum leucozonium | reverse complement strand
CGGGTCTCTTGTGCAGCAACCTCCTCGTGGTGAGACCTGGGCAATCGGTATTATCCTCTATTTGTAAGAACTTCTAGTATCTTACAAATAGTGGATAATATCGAGCTAATAGCTGCACAGTTAGAATTTTCGTTTATATTGTACACTAGAACGTAAGGCGTGCTTGATGTAAGAACAAATGTATTGAAAAATTTTCAATAAAGATCTTGTAAATTAATATCCATGATTATTTCAAACCTATTCCCTTCTATAACATTTTGCAATGTCACCTTCCGTCTGATTCGACGACAATAAGAGCGTTATGACATTCTACAGTAAAAAGTAATTTTGTTCCAAGCAATTATAGAATGAGTAATGTCAGCATTCTACGTTTATTCATTACCTACGATACTACATATAAGTCCATTTACGTACGCCACTGACGCAGTCTTACTTAGATCTCGAGCAAATGTTCTATTTAGGTAGAGGCGGAACTTTTAGTGATGTTGATATTTCAAAATATATAAGTCGTTGAGGCATTTTAGCTAACAATATTTTATATCTTCGTGGGACTGTAGTATAGCTATTTTTAATTTTAATTTTTACTTAGGATCAGTACAGACATTGCAAGAAATAATTAAAAATCCGTAGTAAAAATGAAATATACGGAATATTCAGTTCTTACTAATACGCCTAAATTCGCGAATTATCGGTAACAGTGAGCGCGACACCGAAATGGTACGGGGGCTCTTAGAGCCCCCCGAAGCGTGGACAGAAAAGTCCATAAGCTGCAATGTCTGTACTGATCCTAAGTCTGTGTCCTAAGTCTGTGGAATGTAATTGAATGTCGGTATAGTTTGGCTAGCAGTATGAGCGTTTTGCCACTACGTCAATTGGTGCTGTACCGATCCTGAACAGAGCTTCAAAATTCTGCCGCTAGGGGCGTCACTATGGCCTAATAAAATTTGAATAAAACAACATTTCGATACTTTCCCGTTGTTATTCTTTTAATTTCTAAGGGTTCGAATTAATGTAAAAAGAATGCGCTTCACGATAGACGAATTGTTATTTAGAAATAGTTACAGTACCATACTTGAAATCGAAATGATGGCCGCTCAAACGTCCCGCGCATTTCAATATCTATATTCGCTCTTGCAATCTTTTCGTCCTCCTTCATCGAACGATCCAAAACAGTGACAGAGAGCATATGAGAATGCTCAGCTGTTCCCACTTTTCCTTACATCATCTAACTGCGAGTAGTCTTCTTAGCCATCTGTCAGCGACTTGGCGAGGCTTCACCACAAACAGGCTAATTTTCCCTTACTATAGATAGAATAGGAATAACTGGAAATAACCTCATATCCCATGCAAATGGTTACGATGTTTTCGGTTTCGCGGGGTTACAACTATTTATAAAACCAGCTATTCGAACGTGTGCCATTTAAAATGGTCGAACACGCGTTACCGGCGTTCTATCCGAGATAATTATTCGCTGTGTCTTTCAGCATTAGTCGGCGATTTATCGTGGAATTACGATTCTCGTGATGGGACTTATGGTTTCGTGAGACCGGTGGATTCACTTTGGTTTTCTTTTTCTCAGTCCCACAACAAATTCGATCATGGTAATCTCTTTCGACACACCTGTCTAGAATTAAGTAACAATTCTGTATAGATTCTCGATTTTCTTTCGTAACAATTATGAAATATTTCAGGCTTTCTTAGGAGCTCAATTGGTGATCACTCTTATTATGGTCAGTGTCATCCAAAAATTGACTCCACATTTTTCCTTGGCAAGATGGATTTTATGTTCTACTGGGTACATCTAGCTGATTAGCGACAACATTGATTAAGCACGAGACAAATTTAATAGATGATTTTTTAACGGTTTAATAGGTTGACACGGTACTTGTATCCAACCGATCAACAATTGAGGAGCCTCGTGGGCGTACCCAAAGAGAAGCCCAAGAAAGGCAAGCATACGGAGAATGGAAAGGTTGCAGACGTGTTTCAAGTTCCTAGAAATCTGGATATTACATTGGAGAGCGTGAAGATAACTACCTTAGATGTAGTGCATTTAAAATATTATACAGAGTATCAATGGTTGTTGGATTTTTCTGTTTATGCTGCTGCAGTCTATGCTCTTACAGAGGTTGGTACAAAGGAAAAATTAAATGAAAAGTTCAAGCTCTTTTCTTCGTGTCCTTACAATGCTTTGTATCGAACAGGTCTATAATTATTTCTATCCGATCAGAGACGAAATAAATCTAAGTATGCTTTGGTGCTCATTGGTTCTGGGTTTTGCATTGTATCCTTTTCTCTAGCAACTCGTGTTTGGATGTACTTTCTCTTGAAAATTGATCTTGTGTATTGAGATTGCCTTCCTTAATTAGCACTTAGCAAAGTATTGCTTTCCCTGTGGATAGAATATTTCAAAGGAGAGGAGAGCATAGGCGAAAGGTCTACATGTATCGTCACCGGATTTGCTTATCTTCTACTAGCCATGATGATTCTTATAGTCGACGAGAACAATCTCGAAATTGGACTGGACAAAGCCTACTCGAGCTTTAATCACAGTGCATCTTTGTTCTTAGATAATCAAGGTCTTTCGTCTACGTAAGTCTGTAGAACCTTAACCAGAGCTTCCAGGGTTATTTCGCCTCTATGTATATATGTACTATAGTAATTTCCTTTGTAGTGGACCTGCATCAAAAATTGTTATCAAATTCTTTCTTGCCTTGTGGTGTGGTTTGCTTGGTTCTTTATTTACTTTCCCTGGATTGAGAGCGTCAAAAATGCATTGGGATTCATTAAGGTACCAATACTATAGTAATCTGAAAAATATTCCCACTAGAACGAATGTTTAACAAAATAATATATTTCAGATATAATAAAGACAGAAAGCTATTGTTATTGCTATCGAATATTAGTTATGCATCTCCACTTCTGTTGATAAGCTTATGGATCAAGCCTATAAGTAGAGATTACCTTACAGTACGAATATTCTCTGGCATGAATGGGCCACTGTAAGTGTCAATTAATTGAACACTTCGATAACACGTTCGTAGGGATGTTTTCTTTAAAATAAATTCTTACAGAATGACGTCCTCGGCTTTCGAGAGTATGAGGCTGATCGCGATCATCGTTGCAGTGTTATTAAAGCTGATACTTATGCCGATGTATCTTCAATCGTACCTAAACTTAGCTGTGCAACGATTAGAGAATCAAAAGAAAGAAGCTGGTAGAATAAAGAACGTTGATTTACAAAAAAAGGTGCTCACAAAAGAAACGCTTATGATAATCGAACGTATACATAGTTGTCGATTACATTAACAATCGCCTCTCTAATTTGTTTCAGATTGCAGCAGTGTTTTATTATTTATGTGTTGTTGCGTTGCAATTTACTGTTCCATTAATTATATGTTTATTTTTTACATTCATGTACAAATCGTTAGGTAAGATCAATTTCAAAGAATTGCTTGCAAATTTTATTTTTCGTATGCTAACGTATTTGCATATTTTCGTCAGGTGGTTACACGTGGGAAGGTATTTTCAGAGAGCCAGCTTTAGAGGAGTGTCCAGCGGATGAACCGCCGAGATCGATACTGAGAGGAACCAATGACGATCCCGAAAGATCTGTTGTGCAAACTGCGCAAGATTTTCAACTCGCGTTGAGTTCTTTGAAACAGGTATAATAATAATAAAGACGATACCGTAAAGAATTCGCTTACATATGATTTGTTGTTTTATAGATATTTACAACAGAGGTATATGGAGGATTATTTGGTCTAGCGACATGGTGGAGTTGCTTCACATTATTCGCGACTACCGCCATGGGCATGTTTTATCAGTCATACTTCTCCAGCATGTGAAAAGTCAGAGGAAATATTCTATGTCATTTCGCACAAACTTACGTCAAACTTTGCAATTGGTCTATCGATTCTGCTGCCACCGGAATATTCAACGAATATTTTTCGAAAAAGTACCTTACACAGAGGTACACACAATATTGACTGTCCAGAAGGAACTATTTGTACTAATTTTTCAAATTTGTAATACGTATAGTAATAAAAGCTCTGCGACTCTACTACGACAAGACAAATGTTTAAATCTACCATATTATAATGTATAACGTTTATACGAATAGCAGGGAGAAATTTATGGATGTTTTACTTTACGAAGTATGGCTTCTTGAACGTGTGCGAGACATAAATAAGTTGTATATCACTGCCAGTAAATAAGCTATTTAATATTCTACGAACGACTATCTGATTACCATTAATAACCTGTCGGCGTATCATCACCGCTCTAGGCTGGCCGAAAGTAACTTTCTTCAGCTACGTCACGATCTTAGATGAGTCACATAGAGATCTATTACTGCCTTTTATATATGTATATTAATCGCAGCAACGCGATTCTTGCATATATTAATTCTGTAGAGAATACTGTTATGCCCGACGATATATCAGTATTTTCAGAAAGACACAGCGAGTCGCAATGAATTTTCAACAGTTTGTATCATCGTTTGTAAATAATCGTACAATTATGTACCATTACATTGCATTATAAAGATTTGTAAAAACAAAGGCTTGATATCGTACGATTACGATTCATGTCCCATCTTGGCATCTTGGAGAAAGTGTGATTGTACCTCTGAAAATATGTCGATGTGATTCTACTCACGTATGAACCCGGCCGCTTCCGCAATATATAACTCCCCACGGGGTGGCTTAGCGACAGAATAGTTGACGTTCCGTTGATAATACCATCGTTCGCTCCTGTGAGACAGTGCTCAAGTTCTTATAAATTAACAATATGCTGGTGAGTACCCTGCACAAGTTTCTCAACTTCAATGAATAGTGCGTCTTCTTCTTAGAACCTTGAAACCAATGTATTAGATCAATGCAAAAGTTCATGCCCGATTCCTTGTTCGAGAACTTCTGCACTGACTAATATATTTGTTCTAGTTGTTAAGAGATCTATTTCTTTCAGAAATACGTAGTACTCGGTTGTATGGTGCTTTCTGCTGCATTTGCTGAGGCACCTATTAACGGTGTGAAGCCCACAAATGTATTGGGCACTTCTGACCAACACGCGTCATTCAGTTTCATTAGGCCAGGTTTAACACAGACTGCCTTTGCATTTAGTGGACCCAGCTCTCACCAGTCGTTTAGTTCCAGTGTTGGGAATCCTTACTTAGCACAGAGAGTGCTGCCTAATGTTGCAAATGCTCTTGCTTACAGAAATCCTGGCCTAGGTCTGTAATCAAATTACAAAGTGATGGTATTAGGTCAGTGCAAAAGTTCGTGCCCGATACCTTGTATTTTAATACCAAAGTAGACACGGAACTTTTGGCTGATCTTGTTCTACGAGGGGAATCAAAGTAATCGTGTATCGTATCTCAGGAGTGTTCCCAGTTGGTCCAATTGCAAACGGCTATGCAGCTGCACCAGTTCCACCCGCATACGTGTCTGCTGCACCTGCGCCCGCACCATATCCTTACCAAGCTGCAGCAGATCCTGCAGCATTGGCTTATTACCAGCAGTTGCAACAAGCTCAGCAACCTCAAGTGCAAGGATACTCTGCAGCTGCTTTGTACCAGGCACAATTGGCCCAGCTTCTTGCCTTGAGACAAGCTCAAGCGCAATCGCAAGTACAAGCACAAGCTGTTCAAGCGCAACAGGTAGAACTATCGGTTGTAAAATACTTATTTGCAATGATTTGTAGAAAATTTAAATGCGATTTCTGTTTAATAGTAATCGTCCGTAGGTACCCGAGCAAGCAGAATTGCAGCAGGAGGAGCAACAACAACTCCACCAACAGCCTCAACAATCTCAGAGTTTGTTGGGCATCGCTTATTCCTCTGCACCTTCTGTGGCACGCGTGAAAGTTTCCGGAAATGGCTATAAATTTGACTTTTAAGCATCAAGAATTTATCAGCCGTCTTTAACACGTTGTACATTTTTTTATATATTTATTTATTTGCGTTATCTTCATGTGCAATTATATGTATCATTTTTATACTACCAATTTATATGTAAGCATAAGGATACTGATTGAATAAATACTGTGAATACTTTATTGAAGTTATTTGTTTTATTAAACTGGTAATAAAATATGAAATTAATATTTAACGATTAGCGCGATACTGTGTTGCGTAAGAGGATTTTTTAGTTAAAAGTTAAAAAAAAGAAATCCACTAGGCCCCGGGGGGATTCGAACCCCCGATCTCCTGTTTACTAGACAGGCGCTTTAACCAACTAAGCCACGGCGCCGTTGAGCACCAAGTACGATTAATACATAGAACAGTTTCAAACGTACACTAATTTTACAATTAATTATTGATATTACAATTACTTTCCACCTTTTTACATCTTCATAATGTATACAAATAAAATTAAGAAAATATTTGCTACATCATGGCGGCAATAATCTTTATGCCCAAAGACATTTCCTATATGTAGATAGAACAAATAATCGTTACACTGCTAAAAACAACAAAACAATCTTTGACCTTTATAAACAGTTAGAATGCAATGTTCATATCTATTTTAGAAACGTAAAACATTGTTTACTGAAGAAAAAAAAAATTAAACCACAATTTCGCAGTCGGTAGGACTCGAACCTACGCTCCCAGAGGGAATCTGATTTCTAGTCAGACGCCTTAACCACTCGGCCACGACTGCCATAGAAAACGTCCTCTAAATTTCAAAATTGAAACAAACTCCAGATTGTTGTTAGCAAATAAACAACATCTGACATTGTAAATCACGCATAGCATCCTTCAAAATAAACTACAGGAATAATTCCATTATTACTCGAACTAAGGACCAATTAAAGCGCAGACGCTCAAGCTGCAGGAAACGATATTTGCAAATGCAGCGATCCTTGTCAACTTCATCTCTTCTTTGACGACTTGCAGATGTTCTCACGAAAAAGAAGCTTTTGAAAGCAAGAACATGTTTCCTTGATCTACTTTCTAAGCGCGAACAGAGATCTATACTCTAAAATCGATATACCTGATTTTCCTCGGAAGTATCTGTCATAATTGCTAATCGCGACTTTACTCTTCGATGGTTCTGGGGTGAGTGCCGTGGGATCTAACCAGGTCTAACACTGTCTTCTCACCAAAGGGCACCCTGGCCTTCCCCACTCCGTGACCAGATCCTTGAGAGAACAGAGTCCCAATTTTTAAGTGAAGGAGGTTAGGCTCTTTACCTCTCTAACTTTCCCTCATCTGTTTCCCATAAAACATCCGCTCGACGGTTGATGGAGGAAGACCCAACGTGGTCGCCTGCCGTCACCCATCGACGGTTCCGTTTTCTATCACTCTTCCTCATTCAGGGCTTCACGTAGGACGTAGGCCAAGACCCTACCATAAATCCGTTCAAGCCTAAGTGTCGCCTCGACACGAGTCCTTGACTTGGCTTGGCGCATGTTGATGCTAACATATCTTCAATTTCAGCAATTGTAAAACGAAAAATCTGAAATAAGTCGTTTCGATCCGTCTAGATCTAGATAGTACATAAGTATTTAGAATTATATGTAGAGCAATAAAAATGCTAATTAAAGGACTTGAAGTATACGGAGGGGGATATGGTAAGCATAGATCGGAAGCAAATGTTAATAAATGATCAAAAACGTAATGGAAAAAAAAATTATTTGACCCCGACGTGATTTGAACACGCAACCTTCTGATCTGGAGTCAGACGCGCTACCGTTGCGCCACGGAGCCTTCGTTACATCGATCCTCTCAAAACAGAATACTTCCTTTTTTGCTTGGTCTGGAATCAATAATTTCCAAAGTAATACTTGTTCCAAAACTGTCGAGTAAAAGAATGCCTAAAATAAAGAGAACAATGATTATACCTTACTCATAAAAATTCCGGTATATTAAAAACGATAGGCTTCCGCTTATACACCATAATTGACTATAATATAGCAGACCTACAGTTCCTACTGATGTGTATACATACGCGTAAATGCGCATACATACTATCTACGTACTTTCTTCTTTCGACGTGACACAACCTGATATTATTTGCTCATCATTTCATTAGCTACAAATCATTTATGTCGAGACAGACCTCGTCGAGCGAACGGTGCATTTCTCGTAGAGGCAGTAGAACGTCTATTATGCTACCACGCTACAACTGTATCATCATTAATCATCTGTATTGTTGCAGTGTGTCTACAAACAGGCACGCGGTGCGTGCTCACATCCCGCATGCAAGCACCGATTTATCCGAGCAGCATGATCGTGCAGGAGCCTCTCCTTCTCCCTACGTTGAAAAGAGTTTCGCGCGGGTTGTCTCACAAAGCCCCTCCTAGCACCAGGAGATCACGTTGCCGAAGTTAGTACAACATTCAGCTGTTACGCTGTTCCGTCATACCTTGACTTTCGCCCGTGAGGAATTTTTTCAACAGGAACGCATGCGACCAATAGTAATTTCATGACGCCACCGATAGAAGCGCTGGCGTGCAGAAACCGCCTCGGCTGCGTACGTGTGTGCATGCACGTGGTGGCCACGTGACGTGGCTGACATAATACAAGCTCGAAGGTGGGATCCCCCACCTTCGAGCCCCGCGTTAATTTTAGGGGAAAGCGTAATAAGGTTTGATCCATCCACGAATATAAGCGAGGCCGGAGGTGGTCGCGTTGCGTTGCACGGCGGAGAGACACGATAACGAATACGATAAACAATTTACGAGACGTGCCCCGGCTGCATACATGCGCAGGAGAGACACGTTATTAATTCCGATTTTGGGGAAAAACGGTGTCACTGTACCGTGATGATGCTTCGACCCGTGCAGGTGGGGTTCGAATCACGGTAACAATGGATCATCGAGCGCGTAACAGAAGCGGGAAGATGTCCGCTGGTGTCGAGGACGCGTAGGACACGTGGCCCTGCCGAAATTTCAGCCGTTGCCCGGAGTCAATGAACCGATAAGCAATGGAAAGAGGTCGTTGGGGGCCAATAAAGTATTGTACGTCACAGAGGTGCTTAAGGCCCGCGCGGCTCTTCCTCAAAATTGTGTCTTTCCGATCCGCGGCCACCACGTGCACCGAAGAGGTACGATGTCCACATCGTCGCGCGAACTGTCGGCCGTTCGACGACGTCCACGCGTTCATGCGCTCCTACCACCGAGTCGGTTAAATTGTTGATTATGTCCATTCTACCCGTTAACTACAGATTACTGGAGGCTGCGCGTAAATTAGCATACTCCTCTCGTTCGCCGTACGAAAGGCGAAAGATAAACGACGATGACGAACAGCGAACCGAAGTCCGCGGCGACCATGCGTACGTATACACCCACGAGCATCGTTCGTGTGTAGGTGCGTTTGAGCGTAAGCTCGATGATTATCCAATGAATATTCTATCGCGCGTCGATACCTGCAAATTTAAGATAGCTCGATTTATCTTAAACAGTATTCGTTTGCTCTTACCTTATGAAATTGTACTCGACGTCTATCTCGTAGATCTTTTGACAAAATGGTGGTCGTCATCGTATCATGATACGTGACGATTTTTGGCACCGAAAATTTCGTGAAAATTGTTTGGAATCTTGGTACATAGCATAATGATACGTATACATCTTCGAATTTTCCGGATTGTACGTCTAGTCGAAGCATGACTTAATTATATGTGTGCAACGTGCACGGGGAGATGTTTGAAGGTTTAATGATTAGCAATCAGAATCATTTAGGCTCAATCAGTTGGTGCATGGTAGCAGGGAAGCATGACGATGCTTAAAGTCGAGCCGGGGAAGATAAGTCAGATACGAAATGTACGTTGTAGTCGTGTGGATGCGTAATCTTGTTTAGCGGTGACAGTATGCAACAATGAGTATCTTGTACAGCTTGCATTGTGTTATTCTTATAAATTGCATGCAATACACGATATCTAATCATTCTGTTTCGAACTTCTAGCACTGACGAGATACATCAAAGACGGCCAGGCTAACGGGAAATCGTGTCACTCGAATAATTTGGGGTTTTCTTGCGCCCTCTAGGATATTTTGACTGGAGTAAGAAACAGAAGGCACGGTTGTGGAAACCGTGAGTAAGTACGGGATGTCGCGTCCCCAGAGCTCCCAAAGCGCCTATAGGCACAGACGGGGACAAGGATAGACCTATCATCTAATGCATTGTTTTGTTACACGTTTTTGGGGTCCACGTAACTCCATTACCATTTTAGTGTCACATCCTGTATTACCAACTAGAACTGAAATACACTGACAGCATTCTTAGCGGTAGGAATTAAAATTAAAAATAGCTATACTGCAGTCCCGCGAAGATAGAAAATATTGTTATCTAAAATGCCTCAACGGTTTATATATTTTGAAATATCAACATCACTGAAAGTTCCGCCTCTACCTAAATAGAACGTTTGCTCGAGATCTACTCTGCTCTGGTTCGCTCTTGTTTCTCTTTTTTTTTTTTTTTTCTTGATACCCCGTGGATCGAAGACGTTTTTCTCCGCAATAATTACTCGATATATTGCGTAACTGCGTTAGTATAAGTTCGTCGTTGTTAGGAAAGGGAGCCAGAAGGTGTTTAATTAATAATCGTCGGCAGGCATTAATTAACAATATCTCGTCGGTGCTTATGGAATCGACTCGGTCGAAAATTTGATAAAAATTATAAAACAAATTGTACTGCCATCTACGACAAAACGACCACACTACTAGCCGATTAGTCTCGGCTTCCAGGCCTGAGTGGCGGAATAAGTACTCTAAACAAACGCGCATGCGGCAGCCATGCTAGTCGACCTCCACGATGAACGTGTTAGCCTAATCCAAGGAGGGGCTAAATGAGACAACCCGCGCGAATGTCGCTCAACAGTACGAGAGAGGAGAAAGGTGCTTCGTTCATGTTATCCTAGTATTTCGCGTCTTGTGTGCGGGATGTGAGCACGCTCCGCACTTCAGTGCAAAGGAAAACGCGTTCTAAACGCGTTCATTATAGCCGCCGCCATCTTGCTTTCGCACACATGCGCGCGCGACGTCGAACGACATCGGTCACCGCGTTGTTCGACACATTCGCATGGTTCGAGTCGAACGTCTAATGCTAATGGAAGTATTTCACGATTTCAGCAAGAAGAACTGATCGCTTCGACGTTGTAAAATTATTGCGACGCTAGAGTAGACGGTAGAAAAGATTATCGCCAAGTAAATAATATTTAAAACATGGTAGTTGCAAAATGAAAGATAGACTTGACCCCGACGTGATTTGAACACGCAACCTTCTGATCTGGAGTCAGACGCGCTACCGTTGCGCCACAGGGTCCGCTTGAACGACGCTTGCCGACAGCTAATTTTCTAGGTCTGAAGTAGTCCGAGGACCTAACTAACAATAAGATCAAATGATTTCAGTTGGAAAAATCATCAAGATGCATAGTAAATTAATGTCGGTAGATGTTTGATTATATTTTTAAAAATATGGATACCACGATATTTTAATTTTGCTTGACGTCTGTTGTTGAAAGATTACATATGTACATCGCGACAACGTATCTACATACGTATTTGAAAAATCGCATGTGTACCAACAGGGTGTGGCTCGTGGTGGCATCTTCAGAATGAAACACGGATCAGGCTAGCAGATCGTCGAGGAGCATACTTTCACCGGCGCTTTTTCGGGATGGCTGCTCTGCTGTTCATTATTGTACACCGTCGCGTCGCTGCTTCCCCTGCATAATCGGATGGCTGTTCAATAATCGACCCTGTTTACCAGAATGGTCAAGAATGGCTAGCCCCCGGTGATAACAATAGCAACAGGATTCTATCCGTTGGCAAGAGCATGGTATTCGAAGCCATAGTACTATTTGGTAGACACGAGTATCCGCAATTACAAGTCTTCCTTTTCGTATTGCTTGAGACAGTCGTTATCAAAACATTCTATATGAAGGGAACAGTGTTCTGAAACCATTGAAAATGAACAAATTTTTAGGAATTTGTAATCAGTGGATTGGGTTGATTTGTTAGAAAATTTGGGGTTAGTTTGAAACAAGTAAAAATATTTGTTTTGGGCAAAAAGAGCTGTTAGGCCTAATTGTCAGTAGCAAAAATGAAAAAGGTGTCTCGCTTGTTCAAATTTCATTAAATAATTCTAGAGGAATATTTTCGAAGGGTTATATGCATACTTATGCAACACAAGATGAATTTTTTCGATTGATTCCTCTTATAAATAATGTTTTTTAGAAAAGCTAAGTTATCGACCGCGTAACAGGGTTCGGCGAATCATCGAGAGCTGTCTCTGATTCAAGATGCATCGTAACGAAGCTCCTGCAGCAACGTGCGCTCCTAATAGGTGTGAACCACGGCGCCGCGTGCCGACGCAACCCATTGGACCTTCAAAGGAGTAGCTACCACTGCCTTCTTCCGCTAATTAGACGTCGCAGACCGCGAAGGCCGCGAGGAATATAATCCGGGAACGCATCCGCGTGTGCCTACGTTATTGTAAACGGAAGCAAAAATTAATGGCAGCGGTGGGATTCGAACCCACGCCTCCGAAGAGACTGGTGCCTTAAACCAGCGCCTTAGACCGCTCGGCCACGCTACCCGTTGTAGTTTCACTGCTTCCAAGGCCGTTATATATAGTCCTCCAACGTGCATGATAAATAAGTATAGCAAAGAGACTATAGAAGCTCCGTCTCTTCTGCAAGGAAATTCTATTCATGCAAGAGAGACTTCTTTGGAGAACGGTGATGATAGGAACTTGTGAAAATTTTAGTTCAATATATTGGGATTTAATTAGTAATTGTTTTAACAACCGCTGAAAGTGTTAATATTTACACTTATTATTATAATAATTACTATTGCAATACTGCGCAATAATGAACGGTACCTCGTCTCTTCAGGAACTATTTCATTTCATTAATTGGAAATAATGTTTATGTTATAACTCTTTTGATAGTTTTCGGGGAAACAAGGTGGGCTCCATTTTGAGGTGTAGTTGGATTTTGCTTTAGACTATTAATTTTTCAAATAAATTGTAAAATGTTTCACGCAACCAACGCGTCGAAGCTGGTGGAAATACGTCGTTCGCGTGGTTCCTTTCGAGAATCCCCTTCGAAAAGAAACGGCGGAGGTGGTCGCGTGTGTGAACGAGGGTGGTGGTGAGTAACTGGTCCATATATAGAAGCGCCCCCACACTCACCAACACGGCCGCGTACCTGTCACGCATATATACGCAGCACGAGGCTCGAAAGCTCACACTTTTTGTGCTTGAGTGCGTTAAGCTCCGACGGCCTCCTCTCTCTCACCCGTTTCGCTAATTGTCAAAGAAGTCACCGACGCATTCGTCATGCCTGGACGTCCGCTTTGGCAGGTAAGGCGTATCTGTTCACCTTTCTCAGCGTCCTTTGTGAAAAAATGGAACTGTGCGAACATTTATTTATTTCCACCATTTCGTTGCTAATTCTCGGTCCACCAAAAAGCCCGGAAAGTTCAGCAAAATCGAAGTAATTTAATTAATCGAAGCAAAACTGGGAAGATAGAATTTACTATAGATACTTCGGCGTTTTCTTCAGGGCTGTTTTAAAAATTTCAACGTGTAAACAAAACTTAACAAAAACAGATAGGGTCGGTTAACTTTTGCGAAATTTCCAGTATTGCTAGGACCAGATACCAACGTAGTTTCCACAGTTTATTGTAACACTGATAATTCACAGGAAAGATTAATATAGCATGACTTTCCATTTACGTTTCCCGTTCCGCGTTCCATACTGCGTAGCACCGGCCGTCTTCAAGGTGTACTTGAAGTTGAAGTAGAACTTTGAATATTCTCGAATCGTGTCCAGAATTTCACGGTGATCCGATGGAAGGGAAAATCTCGTCCCCTTGACACGCAGAAAAGCCATCTATTTCAAACTCCTGATTCACCGCGCGTATCGCTGCGATACTTTCGCGAGTTTTCATTAAAGTGCTTCTAATTCTGGAGAGCTTATACACACCGTGAGTCACTCGATGCCTTCGCTAAACTAAATGTGATTTACACGTGGACCGGGGGCGATTTGCAATGGTCGCAATTTTTTCAACTTTTCATTAGTCCTTAGTGAATAGGCCGTCGGTACATGCTTACCTGTATGAATTATGAATGAATTATTTCATCACAGTCGTATCCAGAGTTGTGTAAAAATAGAAGTTATTATTGCTGATCATTATACTGTCGATTTTATGCATTTATGACAAAAATGAGTACATCGAGGTGTCGCGATATGTACGTTGAACAAATAAAGAAATTTTACAATGACTGATGCTACAAAGATGCTTCCATTTATAATTCAACCACGTACTACAATAAAATCCGTACAAAATCTAAATAAATCCAGCGATCTCATTTTTATAAGTCAACGTGAGTCTGTTTTAACGTTCGATAAATTTACTATTAAGCAATAATTTTTTTTTCTGACACGATGAAACGACGAGAGTCCAGTTACGATCATCAACGGTACACCGAGCGCAATCCAAAAATATCCGGACGGCTTCCGTTTCGTGCCAAGCTAAGCAAAAGTTTGAATCGAAATTTCGCGGTGGCGAGCGTGTTGCGTGATCCGCGCCGAGTTCCAGCAAAGAAATCGTGTAAGCTGAAAAATATGTGTCGCAATGACGGCGACTGGTCTCTCGCGGCAACGTTTATTTACAAACAAGCCGATGGTATTTTCGGTTCTGATGGCAACGAAATTAGCTCGGCCGAGTTGAGGGTGAGACCGAAGCCTTTGGGATCCAAAACGGAAACGCAAACGACTGAAACGGGTTCTGGAACGGCTTTAGAACCGCTTCACGCTAGGCTAGAAGGTTCTACCAAATTCCATTGCCGGAACGAGCAGAGGATTTTCCATGTTGCTGGACTCGGCTCTGAGTTTTCATTGGTGTTAGAACCAGCAAGTACATACAAATGATCGGACAGCTTAAAATTACTGAAATTGGAAAACCATTTGTGTAGATTAATAAAAACTGCGGATATCTTGATCGAAAGAACCGCGTTCTCCTCGATTAGAGCAGTGTGCAGCCGTAATTTTCGCAAGTCACTCGGCCTAATGCACTCGGTATTTCTGCAATGGACACCGCATTAACCGCGAAAAGAAGCGTGTATTAATGTCTCAGGAACTTGGCATCTCCGACTGTTTCCTACATCCCTGTTTCGCGCAACATCGCGCACAAACTCGTTCTAAGAGAAACATAGACAGCTGGTTTTCCAACGGATAAGAGACGCGCGGTTAATAGAAAATAGCAGCGCTGCCTCTTTATTCGATACATTTGTTCACATGTGAATAGGATTATTGCGTATTAGGGACAATTAGAAACCTTAGAAAAGTGCAACCGTTCGGTTCGAATCAACGGAACATTGAAGCAACTGCGAGATCCCCGATAGCTCGCGCGACGGAAAATGACAAATGCATTGTTGGCACTTGGCGTCGTGTTGCCCGTCGTCTTCGATAATTACGCGTGCCGCGAAGTTTCGCTTTGTTATGCATTCGGGATGTCCCGAATATCTCAATAACTTACACGCATAACTAGAAGACTCGTCGATATCGAGTCCTCGATGAATTCTGTGCAACCGTGTCTCTGTACGTGTACTTGTTCTGTATTCGTGTAAAATGTTGTGTACATGTTGTCTGTTCAATGTGTAGAATACAAAGAGTAGTAATTGTAAACGTATAAAGTATGTGGTATGCGATTGTGAAGTGTAAAAATGTGTGTTGATCATTCGTCACGCGACTCGATCGACGTTCTCGTCAGGATCTCGCAATCGCTCGTACAGAGAATGAGAAAATAAATTTACAACGACACGTTATAATGTTATATCTACTCTCCAACAGATGGACAAATTTTTAGCACCGCTCGTTGTTTGCGGATACGATGCTCTTCCGTTCCAAAGTCTCGTAGCGTTTGGAGATAGGTAGCGAGTAGTATAATATGCCTATGGCGATCATCCGCAACGAGTTGTCGAGTCGAAGGACACGTTTACATGTGTCTAGTGTTGCCGAATCCACCGTGGCCAGACTGGCTGGCGCCTTTGTTGTAACCCATTTGTAAATTCAGATGGCCTTCGCTTGCTCGCAGCTGATCTTCGGTAAACGTTCGCTTGTTCTCGTCGGCCATCTTGGGTCCTAGACGGGGTCCGTTGTATTCGGGATGTTTCTGCGTCTGTGGAAAGAGTATTAAACGTCAGTAAATATTAAATTTGTCCAGGTCTGCTACCTTAGTGGTAGGTAAAGTGTTAACTAGCTAACTAACAGAGTAGCATTCCAGTATATTACCAAGGTAGACCTAGGATACTTACAATCCTACCCAGAGCGTAAAGACACAGCGTGACTTGTGGGATGTTGCGTCTCTCGAAGAGATCAGCCGTCTGGAAGATCTCCTCCTGTGGAACTCCGTAGTTCTTGATGGCTGCTTGGAATCTGTTCAGAGAAATCGTGTATTATCATCTGAATTCCCACTGTTTCTGTGGACCCTTCATCTAGTAAGCCAACACAATTTGCATAATCGTTGCCTACCTTTGCACATTTTCCATCAACTGGAAGTTGGTTCCCCTTTCCTGGATCTTCTTCACCGATCCGGGAGCCAGTTTGTTGGCGAGTTTGCACAGGACCACTCCATCCTTGAGGATGTCCTCGTAGTTTCCCGGAGGAAGTTTCTCGCCGAGAACGGCCTCGATCCAGGTGAGCACCTCAGCCTCCTGTTCCTTGTTGCGGGCCTGAATACGCAGGAAATCTTTAGTTTCTCGCGGAGATATAAAATAATATTGTCACTTAATGTACTATTATCATAGTTCAAATATTGACAATTTCTCGGGAATCGGAAAATACTTTTTGGATCCACTGTCCATCTCTCGCTCGACGTTTGCATAATAACCATTGAGTTAGGGTGTTTCTTCAACTAGATTCGGTTACACCGGAACCAGTAGCGTTAGGGGATGGTGTCCAGACCGTCGACGATTTAAAAACGTCGACGGAACGGAAATAGATCGCAACGGTGCGGTGTTACGTTACCGGGCGTAAAACGCGGCATCGAAAATAAAATATACGTCCGGCCGACCGATCCGCTCGGCTTTTATTTAAAATCTGGCAAGAACGACTACGTTCACTTTCCGAGCCACCTGTTTCCGTGCCGTGTGAACCTCGCGCCATGTAGTTTCCCGATTTCTGTTTAAATCGTGCCGAATTACACTGTTTGGCAGCCTGACAATGCCTCCGCGTCGCCGTTTCTCATTCAAATCGCCAACGTCACGACTAATAGTTTTGAGACCTCATCGGGAGACCCGACGAGACCGTACGCACAACCTTTAATCAGACAATTAACCACTCAGAAAACCCCGAAAATTGCTCCGACGAGGATTCTTTTCGAGTTCGGAGATACCGAGAGACTCGTGTCTCTGTTCGCCCTGTTAATGTAAGCAATTTATTCAACTAATTTCCCGTTGATTTACGAGGACGCCAGCCGACGACGCAAATTGAATCTGGCAAACCCTACATGCCCGATAGATCAGTATTTATAGCGGGAATCAGCCTCGATACTTCGCGAAATAGATCCCGCGTATGGTCTTGACCGATCTCCTCGCGATTAAACTCGCGGGACAGCTTCATTGCCGTTTCATCCGTGGACTCTGTGGATTTTATGCATTTTCATAACGAAAACGAGTAAGTGCGATTTAACGCGGTGTAAACGAATTAAAAGAATTGGATAATATCAATGTGTTAGTTTCAGCTGATTAAGATCATTAAAGGGAGAATTCAACTTCTATTTGGCTCTAGTTTTGTACAGAGACAATTTTGATTTTTGCCATAAAAATCCGCAGTCCATCGGTATGTATCATTTATTACGACATGCTCAATAAGTATGTCCGTCTGATCGAACGAATGTCTGCGCGGAATGACAGAGATACGAAAGAATCTTCATTCTCCAATGATCTAGTTTTTGATCCGGTGGATCGTCAGATCTCCAGAGCCTGTCTGCGAAGTGTCAAAGCGTCGGAAGCAACGTGTGTTCCTCGTCGAACTCTCGAGGTATATTTTGAGCTCGGTTCTCAAGAGGAGCAGCGGGTTTTTCGATGTGCAAACCCCGAGGACGTTCCATCGACCACGTGCCACTTTTCCCACCGACTTTAAAATTAAGATGATCGAGACTGGGGCGAAGAAGAGGCGCTTATGATATTTTAAACCAGCCGGATATCCTTTCGGTGGCTGTTGCGCGCCGAACGCACAGCCCGTGCACCAATTTGTTTCGTCGATGACGAGACAGCCGCGAAGAGACAAATGAAACTCGGAAGCCATGCCGCGGAGAATAATCCACACGTTTCTCTCCTACATAGTCTTCCTTCTTTATTATGTCGGCCTCGTGTTCGTTATTATGTTCGTCACCCTGATATACATGTTCTATTACTTTCCCGTGACTCTGTTTTAGTCAGAATTCACGATACGACTGATATAAATGTTCTATTACTTTCCCGTGTCTCTGTTTTAATCAGTCGATCTCGCGATACCGTTGTAGACAGGCCACTTCATAGATATTTTATGCGATTATGATAAAAATAGATTGATCGAACACGAATCTGTACAGACATTGGAAGAATTGAATGTTATTGGTTAGTTGATTCGGACAATTTTTTCTGTTGCACAAAGATCCGCAGTCTAATGAACACTAAACTTAATTCATACTTGGTACTTAATAGTGTCTGATAGGTTTACTGTTAAAGAATTGCATGAATGATAGTGTAACAGTTTCAGCGTTAATAAAGAAGCGTCGAAACGTTCGTGACCGCGCCCACGGAGAAAATGGAACTCCTGTTGCCTGTTATTATCGAACAGAAATTTTTGAATCACGATACTCGTTCGGGAGCATCGTCGAACATAGATATTACGTAAGGGTATTTATCTTAGGGTATAAATACCCCGGAGAAGACGGGGGAGGTCAAATCCGCGTCAAACTCCATCGCGGCAACAAATCGACGTCGCGGGATTTCCGTCGTGTCAACAATCTGACCGCACGACTATAAACGTTCGTAACAAATTGGCTCGAAACGTCTCTTGTGACGTTTGCGGCTCGTTCGACGAATAGTTAACCCATTTGCGTCATAAGGAAGAACGACGCACAAATGCCTTTATAGCCTTTTTATTGCACTAGGTCATAAAATCAGTGCCATTTTTCGACAATCCTGATAAATATTTTTAACGACCTGTTTAAGTGTTCGTTTTTTTTTAATTTATACAGCACGCGATGCTAGAAATTGTTTACTGAACTGAAGAGAAGTCATACGGAGCCTTTGAACTTCTTAAATCGGAGAAAGTTTGGTCCTATCTGATCGTGGGTAAATTGCAGACTTTTGTGCTAGTGAAAAATCTTCGGACCTCTCGTTTTTACTGCTCGGGATTAATTGGTAGCTAAAAATGTTTTCGAGACCTGCATTCGATCGACGGCTCCAGAATGTTTGCTATCGAAAGGCAATTACTAGACTGCAGATTTTTATGCATTACACGGTGAAGAGTTAGAAATTCGTCGTCGGAGAGAAAAAATCTTCAGGATTCACCTGCGCGGTAACAGTTAAACGTTAAATCGCCGAAAACGTGTGCAGCTGACGGTGCATGCGGCACCGACGAGCATTTCCCTCTCGTTTTTTAGCTGTCGGCACTTTCCATGTTTCCCTCGTGTCAAGATTAATCCCAATATCTTGGGAATACCGCCAGAACGAAATAGCCCAAGGTCTACCGTAATTAGGATTCTACGAATAACCGCGGTTTCTCGGCATTAGCGTACGCGATCGAGCCCATTATTAATGTACCAGCTGCTGTTAGCGATTGCTCGTTAACAGGCCCGTGGTTATCGGTAATTTATCGCAACCACCGTTCGTGTCCACCGTTCGCGTTCTCCATGCCGAAAAACGAACACCGTGTTCGCGGTGTCTGTGGGTCGGGGAAGTTCCGGCCGTTTCGCTCGCCACGTACCGGCATTTTGTTTATCCCTTTTCGATCCTCCAACTGCTCCGCCCGATTGACTGTTCGACCACCGCACACCAACGAGGCTCTAACTGCTCGGCTTGTTTTTTCCGAAAGGGACAGCGACTTTTGAACGATGACGCCGACAAGAGACTAAGTCGGACGCCGTGCGTCGCGACGCTATATGCCGGTCTCCCCTCCGCCGAATCCTTTTCGCCGACATTCAGGAACGAGTGATTTTTGGACGGGTGCCCATTGGGTATTCCCACACCCTCGCCCCCCGCAGATCTTGACACTGTAGCCCTATTTACAAGACAAGAGGCCACCCGTTACATCTGTCATAATTTGCTTCCTTCGCCCTCCTCGTCATCGAACACTCCTCTACATAATAACCCCTTCGGATCACAAACAAGAACAAAACGTATTGCTCTCGTTCATCAATTTTTGCTCTCATTATACTAGGTGATCTTATAATCATAGATGATCCCATAACCCACTTCATAAAGAAGGTCAGTAGATGAAATAGCGAAGTGGCCAATACAATGAAAAAAGAATTTCTGATGACAGCATTGCTTTCGCATTAATAGCGATTGTTACGCAGAAAAAACAATGGTGCGGGCGGCAGGTTCTAAAATAGTCCGCCGGTCTGGACAGACTATTTAAGGGCGGCCGCATCATTGAGGATGACAATTTCTCGTTATTATGTTTGCTGACGTTTCCCACCGAGTGGAAAACTTCGAACAAGTGGGTGTGTATTGCACGAATGGACAGCGGTTAACCGGTCCGTGGACCACGGCCAGATGAAAACGCCGATAAGCGAGGCGTCGTAGTTTCTGGATTTTGGCCACTTCGAAGGGTGAGGCCACCGCCGAGTTTAGATTCCGTCAATCGACACTGTTTCCAAGTTTATCGCAACTCAACGAAATCGTCTGGAACGATTCTTCGCTTGTGTTAGCGTGGTTGAACGTTTCTAATTATGTAACCAGAATTCGATCGGTGGCGTCATCGATGCTATGGAATCACCCATTCGGAGCGTTTTCGTTGGACGTTTTCTTTGGGGTTGATTCAACTCAATCAGAAATTTCAAGCTCCTCAGACTTGGATTATCATTGGAGTATTGTTGCATTGGTATCGGCGCAGCTTGGACCCCCCTGGTGTAACTATCTGCAATACCGGAAGCATTAAACAATAATATTAACTTAATAGTTCACTAAAATAGACTCTGTTTGCGTTTCAATCCAACTATGATTGATATACTGCGGATCTTTATGCAAAATTTTCTGCATTTCTTTGCATCTATACTCTTTTAATCATTCAATTGTTTCAAACTGCAGTTTTTTTCATAAATCCATAAAATCTGCAGTCTAGTCATAGACTAGAAATTTTAATAACTTTGTAGAAGTTCCAGATTCACCGTTAGACTTGATTGATTGCAGAAACAATATGAATGCTACCAAAAAAAAATTGTTTATATCCCCCAGTTTAGGAGAAATTGCTCTAGATACATAATAGATAGTGTAATTAGATTCTTAGTATTAACGTTGAACTGTTTGGTAAATAAAATTGAAAGTAACAAGTAGGAAAAGCATTGACTCTATCGAGCAAAGCGGAAAGAATGGAGTAAAGACTTCATTGCAAGGTGACGTTACATACGTATACACTTAACTGCCACCTCTTTGCATCCTGTTCTCCTATCACAGTGCATTTCCAGCAAATACTTAACCGATCTTTACTTGCGTTCAATTGCAAATACACCGGTTGCAGTTGCCTTGTGATACCAGAAAATTAGCCCTCTCTGAAAGAAAAGTTGTCTAGAATTAGAATGATGGATGTTTAGACTGCTGATAGAATACATTTATATTGTTAAGTAATGTTATCGTGGTCAGGAGAGTTAATTAAAATGCATTGTACTGTAATGGGTGAAATTGTACAAACCAGTAATTCAGAGACGAATGTATAGTCCTGTTAGGCGGGTTAGTTCGTGAACCTACCGCTAGATGTCGTCGAGATTGATGGATTTCTCGCAGCTGAAAGATGTTGGTGGTTGTTATTAGTAGGACGGGGAAAAACATGCTCGTCAGCTTTGCGCAGTGGCGATATCGTAACCAATGAGGTTCTACCGAGGTGCGATTATTGCTAGTTGAAAACTTTTACCAATACCCCGCCATGACGATGTGAAATACCATCGGCTACGGCAATTTTTGGAAGTTTCTACGGAAACTGATTATCTACTACTAAACGAAATTTTTTAGCACTTACGAGACTCCAATAATTCTAAGTGTTTCATAAAATATTTAATATATTTGCATTATGATATTTACTCTGCAAAGTTCCTTTCGAAAATTGGTCTCGAGGTGTATTCTTTCTCTGATCCCTGCACATAAAAATAACAATATAAATATTCAAACTGTTAGAGGCGTGTCTCATCTTCGGTTTCAAGCGAATCTTTAAGGAGTCTAGTATAGAGGGGCGTAATCAAACCGGCTCCTCCAGCGTCGAAAATAAACGACAATGAATATTCGACACGTGCTGCGAAGAAGAGACCATCCGAACCTAAAAACAGAATTTATTTCCGGCCATCATCATATCTAAATAGACCCGGCCATTAATCACTAGAGCGACGTACCAACAAGACTCGCACTGAAATATCAAAATTTAAAAAGTATTAAAATAGTTCCTTTAATCTTCTGCTTCCAGGTTGCTGGCAAACGAGAAGCTAGCCAGGAGGCTGAAGCCCAGCAGTGGATCGAGACGGTGATTGGGGAGAGATTTCCATCAGGTGAGAAGTTCTAGAAATATTTTCAGTTATCTTTCTATCTTGTTCACCCAGATATTACGCGGTTATCTAAGGTGTAGTGACCGCAAAGGATAAGTCTTGATTCGGATTCTGTATTTGACAGAGTTTACAGAATCATTCTATAGCTGTTATGTGCAAAAACGTCGAGCACTGCAGTCACCGCTGGGATCCAGAAAATTGCGTAGCGCATCCTTGCATCGCTGCAGGTTTTCACAGCAGGGTTTCTGTGGTAATCCACTAATTTTATGATCATTGACTATACTCGTCCCGTTCACGGAACAAGTTTACAGTGCGCCGACCTCCAAAGACATGTAATCTCATCGTTTCGAACCGAGAAAATGCATAATGCAGCCGGGAGGATCGTGTGGCGCGCGCGCACATGGTTGATTGAACTTTGCCGATGACACTACTCCCTCGATGCACGCTCTCGGATGCATGGGCTCCTGTTCTGCGGAGGTGGTGCGGTTCGAAAAGCGTGTCAATATCACCACCCCCGTGCAGGACCCGCGCAACACTCTAGATGTCCTCTGGAACCCTATAATTCCCGGGTACGAATGTCAGGCCGCGTGACGTCGCAAAGGTTAAGCATGTTGGCTAGGTCAGTTTCCGCAGCGTTCCCACGTGTCGACGTACCGAAGGATGCTCGTGAAACATTGAACCCTGTATCATCGACTCGACGTTCCTCATTCGTTCATCCATTCTCCTGTTAATTAAGATAGTGGGTTTCATTAATGACTGTTAATTTCCTTAAAGAGATGAAAATTGTAGAATAGTCAATAATCTTAACGAAATTATGAGACTTTTAAATGTGATAGAATACTTTTTGAGTTATCGGTCTTGGTGTTCGGTACATTTACCGTTAAACAAATAGGTACACAAATTCTCGAAGTGGCCAGCATAGAGAATGGTTGAATTTTTAGCTGAGCAGTCATACGAGGGTTGAACGCCAACGTTTCATGAAAGGTATACCCCTTGGTGGGGGTTGGCTCCAACCGAGATCGCTAGAATTCCTAGGGGTAGTTCTACCCTCCGACGACTCTTGTTCTCCTGGTAAAACGCGCGCTTTGTTACGTCATTCGAGTCACCCTATTGACCAGGAAACGGGCAACAACCCCTATGTCGAACGTGCACCCCTGATTCAAGAAATACGCCAGGCGTCGTCGCAATCGTCGTGTTGAGCGACTGAGGCTCCACCGTTTCGCTAAAACACGGACAAGAAGCAGTTCTTACACTTTTTTTAGAATTTCTTCAAGACCCTCCTAGTCATTGGCTATCCCGTGGAAAGTGAAAGAGGAATTGGATGAGGGTAGTATTCTGTAAAAGCGCGAAAAATGTTAGCTAGGATCGTTGGGGAGAAAACGCGCAACGCCGCGAATATCGCTTCCGTGGCATGCTAACTCCCTAATCGAGTGGAGGGTGCAACGAAGGTGGCCAAAGGATGCCATCTTCCTCTGTTGCCCTTTTCGCTAATCGACCTGCACTTTCCACATCCACCCTCCACGCGAATCCGAGGAGGAGGGTTAGTTGAAGCTTCCTTGACGAAGTGCGAGCCTGGTATTAACCGATTCAAGGCGCACCTGTCATGAGCTTACCGTTCCACCTAATAGAGTAGCTATTGATATGATGCTTGCATTAGCAATGATTGGACTGCGGATCTTTATGCCAAATAAAAATTTTCTAGATCCAAATGTTCATTCAGTATTAATTATAAATCTTCAAATAATTATTCATTCTTTCCACGCTCTTTTTCACCAAAAATTAAAATAACATTATAACAATAAAAATAATTAGTCCACGTTCTAGAAACATGGAGTTATAGAGTTTTTTTTTGGAGATTATTTGGAATACGGAAACCTAGAAAAAAAATTTGGTGCGATTAAATTGGAGAACGCGAAGTCTGCGACATTAAGATTGTTTAAAAGTCTAACTTGGCTGCATTGCTACCAGCATGTTCCATAGGAGGACTCGCTTATTTACGTCACCTTATCGATAGATAACGTTATCTACAAGACAGATAAGAGTCGAGTTTCAGCTCCACCTAGTCTTACTTAGAGAACAGCTCCACGCTGCGATGCTAGCCGGGTATACGAAGCTTTTGATGTTATTGACTCGTTTAAAATTGAACTTGGAATAGCGGCGTTCGATCGTCTCCACGGTCACCCACACTGCTCCACCCTCGCAGCCGTGGCACGTTCTAATAACGCGATTGGAATTCGACGTATTCCAGGATTCCCGGTCTTTCGGTTGTAGATGTTAGCCTGTTCCTGGAAGCTCGCAAGGCATGCTGAACACGATCCTCTTGAAAGAGTATCATCCTACATATTTTTTTCAGTGGCAGGGCAGGCTCTTGCATTTTTAACAATTATCTGGAAAAAATATTGAAATATTAATATAACATCTTCGACCGCTCAAATATACAGTGTCTAAACTTTTCTGCCAAATATAGCATTTGCATAAAAATTAAATAAACATGAAACAGATTACAGTTTTTAGATAATTTAAGTTATCTTAATTAGTCGAGTGGGTATTGTATTTATGAGTGAGTGGTTATCTGTTTGTCAGCGATTACATAAAAGCTCCTAAGTCCAAAGGCTCGTTAAACGACGTTTAGCAGTCGCTTGTCGGCCGACGACGTGTATTGATTTAGCGTCATCTGTTCATCATGTTACGTCGTAAGGACGCCAACGTATCAGGGCCGCATACAAGGCCCTGGATAGTCAAGTCACAAACATCTCATTGTGTCATTTCTTCGTCCCTCTTTCATGCTCGCTCTTCTCAACTTTCTCCTCGCGGGAAAAATCGTTGTTTAAGCGGCTGTCACAAAGGATTGTCCTCGTTGGATTCAAACAAATCGCAAACTTTCGATGAAGAAGTTATCTGTGCCGTATCTGTGTCGCATCTGAAAGCAATAACATCGGTGGTAAGACTAATAACACTAATTACAACATCGTTCGAACCGATAAGAAACCAACAATTTATTTGCAAGCATACGTCGACAGCGGATCTTCATACAAAATAAGCATTATTTGCACTAATTGCTACGTAAAGTGGAGGCTGATAGAAATTCGTGTCTGTATTTAATAACTGGACAGCGAATTTATATATTATAATTTATATTTATACAATTCGCTATATGGTCATAATTAAACAAGACCTTGACAACTATACGCACATTCAAGAAGGGTCGCGCTTCAATTTTTTAAAAAATGTACTCTCCTATACCCACTGGTTCTCTAGATATCTCGAAAAATATGTTTCAACCCCTATCTGGGAGAACTATATTCATCCCTCCAATGTGGACACTGATCTACAAATAAAAAATATGTCTAAAATATTTTCCCGAGTACTAACCCCCACGTAAGATCCATCGTTCCAGCTGGCGCAACTTGCATGTCTTCCCTTGTCGGAGTTGCCTGACCAGATTGTGCTAGAAACCGAAGACCTGAGGGGTTGCAGTTCGTTGAGAAAGCCCCTTAAAGCTTTCACCGGGTGAATCCGGGGGAGGGAAGTGTCAGTCATCCGTTCGTCACGGTGGCACAAGTAGCTTGCTGGCACCAGGGTACCAGCAGACGTTTGAGGGATTTATAGCTTTCCCGCCACGTCGACGTCAACGTCGACGGAGCTCGCGGTGACTTCGGGGAGATCAGATTCTCCGAGCTTTCTTTTGACCACGTTGACGGAGGGGTTCGGCGTGTCGGCAGCTGTCGATATGTCGAACAGCTCGTCACGAGGTGTTCCGTGACGTCACGAAAGCTCGAACTGCGAATAACTACTAGGGTAGCAACGACGAGCAGTAGATGAATTTATGGGCTGCACACCGACGAGAAACTGTTGCCTAGTGTTGGTGAGATCCACCCCCAGCCACTCCGAGGACGTAAGAACTCTTTCTGCAGGGAAAAGGCCTGTTTCAATGACACGAGCCGAGGAGAAGACCGCGGCGATACGTCAACGGTTGTCAGTTGTCTGTCAAAGGGTCGTCAATGACGTCATTCTGAGACAAGCCTACCAGGATTACAGCCCCGGGGTAGATTTACGAGCGGGCGCAACAGGTGGTCGCCTCGGAGCTATATCCTGCTCGGGGGCGTGTTTTGCTCCCATTGATGTGCGAGGGTAGTTGCTACCGACGTTCCACTTTCCGTCAGAATCGCAGAAACCTGGACAAAATTCATGTCTCTGTTAATTATTCATTATTACACCCTCGCAGACCAACGTGCTTTCTCTCTTTTTATTCCAGACTTGCTAGAACATGCTACAGATTTTGCACTCCAAAATGAATCCTTTCGTAGATCATATTAACCCTTTTGCACTCCAAATTAACCCTTTTGCAAGCCCTTATTCGCTTCATTGCAAATCAAAGTCACCCCTTCGCAGATCAAATTTAATTCATTCTGTTGCAACCATCATTTCTACAGATTGCCATAATTATTACGTGAACATGCACATAAAATTACCCTGCGCAACAGCATCAGATAACAGTAGCTACTGGAAAATGGAGGAAAAGCGAATTCTGCGCGCACATACCCCCGTTCCCGCGGGACCTGTTGCTCGCTTCTAGTCGTAAATTCAGCCCGGGGATGTTGTCCTGGTGAAAACCGTGCGTTTGACGTCTTTATGACATGAAACTGACGTTAAATCGATACCAGCTCTGGGGCAAGCGCACACATTCAAATCAGAATGCTTGTGTAGGGTCTGTCACAGACAGCGAGAATTCCGTACCTTACGTTGCAAGGTCTACAGTGTTCCTAACGCTGCAAAGCAACATTGATTTCCATTTATCAATTAAAAATACGACTTGGCATTCAATATGTATTTCTCCGTTCAATAATTTCAGTAAGTCGAAAATGATATGGTAATGTTCGCGAATTCTTCTAATCTGTTCTCAATTTTTTATTTCACCACATTTTTCTCATAAATACACAAAGGTCTCAATGTAGGGGACAGTCATCTTCAATCGTTGCGACAATCTATTTATGTAGAAGGTCTAAGAAAGAATGAATCGTTCAAAGTGACTAATAAATTAATTATTCTTGTAATCAGCTATATGCAAAAATTGTAAATTATTGCTTTAGCGCATCGGAATGCTCGCTAATTTCCATAAAAAGAAGCGTTGGACAGCAGAAGGTTCATTAGCTGTGACACGAAGCCCGAAGACCAACTGAATTTGCATGCGAATGCGGGATGAAAGCGTGCCGCGCTGCGTTTTATCGATTTCACGTCAAATCGCCAGGACATGACGACCGTGACGTGTCACCGTAACAGGATCGTATCACCAGCAGAAATATCGCCGATCCGCCAATAGGTATTGTTGCGGGCCAATATTTTTTCGCCGTGCGTATATCGACGCGAACGGAGACACGCGATAAGATACACAGCGTCTGAAAAATATCAGGCCAGCATCCCGCGAGCCAGTTCGCGGGCTAGGACGAAAGAAATCTGAGAAGAATCTCGCAGGACATCGTGGACAGGGTCTGGAAGGCGTTTCTATCGATTTTCTGTCATCCTCTCGCGTTTACGACATCTCACCGCGATTCGACGCTACCAGGAACGTATCAGCATGTCATTCTCTCGGTTGTTTACATCGGTTGCCCGCGTTCCATCGGGATGCTGACGCCAATTGCTCTCGGCTGTTGCCTGGATAACGTGGAAAAGCGGAAGGTCTGCTCCGACTCGAGTGACACGCGCCTGACATGGACATTTCAAGCTGCGCACAATTTTCTTCTCCTTTTTCTACCGTTCTCTAATGTTGTATCGACAACATAGTCATTGGCGACGGTATTCGTTGAGTCCTCGTTGCATATGACTGAGGAGTTGATGCATTTCAAGAGGTCGTTTTCGCTTCGTTCCAACTTGAATAGAGGCTCTTTGCAACCTGGGTCGTTTATGTCCGGAACAAAATATTACTCTTGCACTTCTTCCTTTCCAATATTTATTATTTCTCATTAATGCTTCAAACATTTCACGTTGGTGATTATATATTAAAATAAGGATTTCGAACACGCATTCCAGAATTTTTTTTTGATTCCTTGAAAGCCTAGAACAGTAAAAAAGTGAGTCGTGAACATAAACTTATTTTTCAATAAGTTGCAAGCAATACGCATTCAATAGTACTTGAGTACTTTTAATCTCTTCACTGTTTCAAATTGCAACCAGCCATTTTTTTTCATAATATAGTCCATACCTGTTTGGCGTTTGGTACCTTGCAGAATAACAATTGGTTCGTTGTTGCATTCTATACCAAGATCACTGTAAGATAAGATTTTGTATCCTTCAGTTTCATTTTCTACTTTGCTAATTTTACTATCAGTGGTCAATTGCGTGCTACAGAAGCGCCAGTTTTCTTTGCTGGTGCGAGGTGAGAATTGACCAGTGTTTGTGGACGACTGTAGGAGCAACGGTAGTCGATTCGCAGCTAATTGAACGGAACTGGCCGTAGTATCTGAAACTGATCGGCTGTCGATGGCTCGTCAATCGAGAATTCAAGCACACGACCAGTTTTGTACTAGGCGAACAGATTTTCGGGTAGGCATTCGGTGGCGCTCCATCCATCGCGAAACCACGTGACATGTCGTCCTTGCAGGATCAGGGTAGTAGTCTTTCGAACAACTCGCGTCGTCGTTGTTGTAGCCAAAAATGAAGGCACTTCGATGTTGATAATGTTCTAAAAAGTACACCGCTGTATTTACAAGGGTCTACCGAATCTTTCTACGCAAGTGTCATTTCTGTATCTTCTACGGTTCGAGCAGAATGAATTCTTGTAGTTGACAATCTCATTTTTCATTCGAAATTTCTCAAAAATTCAGGGTGGCGACAAACGATATTTGGATTCGTGTTCAACGCATGAGAGTCTGCAAGAAATTGTTATTAGTTGTCGAAACGCAAAATTACCATTGAGTGCAGGCACGAGTAATATTCGTGGCCATAAATTTTCATAGATCCATGCACGCACTATGCGCGCTATTTTATAATTTATGCATGCCACGCGGAGAGCGCAGTTCGAGGAATACTCGAGGCTCGGTATGTTTTCTTAGTAACTCCGCAACTTTCATATTCATAGATACTGCATATATTACCATCGCTGACTATCGCTTAACTAGAATATAGCGCCCGAACTATGGATCCCTCGATCGTACCATCTGCAAGACTGTTTCACTGACGAGTTCCAAAAGCGTGAACGTTCAAGTCCGCGAATGTTCATTGATCTGCTGCTTCTCGTGTTGTTTCTAATAGGAAAGACCGACAATTCTTAATTTCTAAATGCCATGCTATTTAAACAGTCCCTGCTTCCCCCCCTGAAAGATTACACCGAAGCAGAGACTGTTGTACAAAATAATGTATAAAATAATTCTCATTCTCAAATACCTTATGACTTTTAAGTAAATCATTAGCGCCGGTCGCCGGTGACCACCACGGCGGTCAACGTGTTAACAAGGTCGCTACCAGCATCACAGCTGCTGGACCCCCACAGTTATAGTACATTTTACATAAAGAAAATGAGTCCAGTGTTCGGTTGTAATTTAAAGTTCTCAGTATCATGTCCGTAGAGCTTCTCAACTGTATCGCGACAATAACCTTCTAGAAGAATGTTTAGCATTTGATAAAATGTTACAAAACTATGAAGACTGTTGCCAAAGTGAGTGCTGATAGCGTGCTGATCCGTTTCCATCTGTTTCTATCCGTTGCGGCCGCCTGTTGCGCCCGGAGCGACCGCAGCGCTTCTTCTGGCGGCCGGTGGTGCATCGATACAATTTATAAAGCCGGTCGCCAGGTAGCGTGCCGCGTCGATAAGTTCGATACATCGAAACATGACGTTGTGCGGGCCGCTGGCAGTCGATGGGATGGGGAGGGAGTAGGCGAACGGTTGGCAATAACGATACACAGGGCTGACAAGTTGACAAGCCGTGCGAGCTCCTTGGGGATGCTGTGCTCCTGGCACTTCGAGATGCAGCGTGTCTTTCGAATGGCGACGGGAGCGCTTCGCAGCGCGAGCCACGACGACGGAAAAGACAATGATGGCGGTGATCGAGGCTGCCCCGACGATCACGAGCAAAAAGAGCCGAGGCGACGGGAAAAGACGGAGAGGCGGTCTTTCCTGGTCCTTCGTTCGAACGGCAAAAAATGCCATGCCCCTTGGCGCGCCTCTTGGAATAATGGGGCGCCATGAACGAGTGCTGGTGCGCGCAGCCTCTGTTATTATTTCGCGGGTAAATCCCGACCCGTCTCGACTCTCTGGCAAAAGGGAGGCTGGGAGGAGGGTGCCTGCGAAAAAGAACACAACTGTAAAAAGAAGAAGAGAAACGAGCCTGTCGTTCGTTCGTTCATTCGAGAGCCGATAATCGCGCAACCGACAATGAAAATCGATGGCTGACACTGACTGCGCATGTCGTTACTTGCGGGGGAGAGGAATCGTTTGTTTTTTCTGCTATCCTGGTGCCACTGTGGTTCCCGGCATTCTTTTCATTGTTCTGTCGCTCTTGTTTTGTTTTTATCGATTCTCTGCCTCCGAACGAAAATATGCTATCTCGCATTCCACGCGTCTCGCGGACGAGCGAATTCGATGACGTCTCTTCGCGCGGGAAATGAAAACTATTTAAAAACTGCCAAGTTATAGTTATAGCTCCAGAAATGCCAACGATATCGTAGTAATTTCATGAACGTAGCTGAAACAGGAAAGTTAATACTGATCAAAACAGTACATGCTGTGCATATTGTAAATAAAATTCATTTTGTACGTGGCACTCAACGTGTTAATAAAGAAAAAGACTCCTTTGGAAAAAGGAGCCTAAAGAATGACAATTATTTGTTTAATAACCGACAAATATTTCTCTTCAGGTGTGAGTTACGAAGACGCCTTAAGAGATGGCGTCCTCTTTTGCAAACTCATGAACAAACTGCAGCCGGGCCTAATCACCAAGATTAACACCTCTGGCGGTGATTACAAGATGATGGATAACCTTAATCAGTAAGTACCTGCGATTTCCAAGCTGACAAATATAGTTCGATTTCTAGACTGCGAATTTTTCTGCATTAATTGCAAGACACGCGTGTCTTTTTTTAGTAAGCTGCAAAAAATGTAACATTGTTTTTAAATTTTTTTAACGATCTTACTGTTTTGCATTTAGTGTACTTCATAAATGCATAAAGTCCGCATGTCTAATGATTTCTTACCTACTGTAACATGTCTAAAGAGAATCGTTTTATTTACTTCAAAATATCTTACGTGCGTGGTTCCTCGATTAGCTATAGCTATGTCATCGGTTTCGAAACTGTTGGACCTCTTTCGATATCATGCTTCCCTACTGTACAGTCGACTTTCCGCAATCGACAGTGTTTTGCTTCGGAACGACTCTCGACTCGCGCCCTATCGACATCGAGACCATTGGTCACCGACTCTCGCTGGAATCGAGAGATCCAACGATCTGCGACTATTGACCTCGAATTTATCCGTTCGAGGCCAACGATTCCGCCATATTTGGACGCCCGAGAACCGCGACAATAGCTGATGCCGGTATATACATACCTCTTCTGGTTCTCTGGGAGCCTGCTGAATAAGTACCAATAAAGTCTGAGGTCGGGACCGTCGCAGTGAACTTCGAACGGATACGACGGACCCGTGTCTCTCTCGCAGTGTCTGACTCCCTAGGCCCTAGGCCACCCAACAGCGCTGTCGTTCAAAGTTTAGAGCCTGAATTATTAGAACTACTGAACGTTACGAGAGACCAACTTATATCCTCCACAGAAATTAGAAGGACACGCTATATTCATTCGCAGCATCTCATTCTTAAAACAAAATTATGTTAACTGCTTCAGGTAGTCTAAATGAATACAAGAATTTTTTAGAGAGATCGACAGAAATTATTCTAATTTTTCGCTCTAGATATTATTATAAAGCTTGGTGTCCAGAAAATCGTTTATGTCGTACCTTTTCTACTTTCAAGAATCGCGATGTCTCATTTCAGGTATAGCTCTCAGAAAATACTCCGCATACTCGCGGTATGTTAAGAAACTACCGAATGGACCTGCAGTATCGGACTTCGTTGAACAGTTTTTCATTTGCTAATGATCCCTCGTCGTAATTAGAACGCGAATGCAGCCAGATTCGAATCGGAAAGGCATGGAAGGTGTCTCCGCGACACATGACTTGTTCGTTTAACCGCGGTGTCGCCTGCGCATGCCACCAATTGGCGCGTTTTCAATGTTTAAGAGCGCTTTCTTGAATAGTGGGGCGGACGATGCGCAGCGCGGCCACTCCGCGTTACTCCCTTTTCATGCGGAAAACAGTAACATCATGGAGGTTGCACGTGTACATGTTGCATCCTCCTTGAATGGCTGCGTGTCTGGTAACCGGAGAGCCCGTTAACACTGGCCTGCCTCACGTTTGTCGCATCGGGCTATGTGTGTCATCGATAAAATGTCGAAGAGCTTTTGCCAAGATGAGGGACACTTCTCTTTCGAATAACTAATGAAAATTTCAGACTCATTCCTGGATAAAGAACGATTCTTATCGAGGAAAAACGATTTATTACTCGCGAATAAATGTCTATCGTTATTTCGGCCACATTTATTCATTATTCGATTCAATGATAAATAACTGCGACACCTGAAAATGTCAGACTGACATCTATCGATGGTAGCCTGCAGCATCTAATATATTATATTACAAGGATAACATTTTTGAAGAAACTAATTGACGACAAAACTATTTCCATTATTTCAGGTTCCAAAAGGCTTGCGTTAAATACGGAGTACCCGATGTGGACCTTTTCCAAGCGGTTGACCTAATGGAAAGGAAGAATATAGCGCAAGTGACTAACACGATCTTCGCCATCGGCCGCACAGTAAATAGTTATATTTTTGCTCATAATAATAAAGTAATTTTCCTTTTAATAAGATGAAATTAATCAAATTTCTCTGTAGACGTACAGACACCCAGAATGGCGTGGACCCTGGCTAGGACCTAAACCAGCTGAAGAAAACAAACGACATTTCACCGAGGAGCAATTAAGGGCCGGTGAAGGGCTCATTGGACTCCAGGCTGGTACCAATAAGGGCGCGACTCAAGCTGGACAAAACTTTGGCGCCACAAGGAAGATACTTCTTGGAAAATAATGTTAATAGTACATCTTTTGGTATCATATTTATTTGTATCACACTGTCGGTGGACTGTAACAATTACGCACAGTTCATTTTATAGATTATGACATTATTAATATATAAGCGTGAAACATAGTGCGAAATCAATTTTTACTAATTTACAATATAGCTAATACAAATATAAAGTAAATGACTTGTCCATATCCTCTCGAAACCAATTATTAATCAAAATTATCGATAGTATAAAATTGTCTTTACACAATAATCTTTTATGCGAACATACATTTTGTAAATTACGTGTACATTTAATTGCAAAATGCTTGTTTGACGATTACAAAATGCATTTCGATTATTCCGTATTGCGTTGTGTAAATACGTTATTACGTCCATGAGATATATATGATGCAACCGCAAACCAGCAGTTATGTCAATGAGGTTAAGTTTCTTAAGCTCTTCACGGTAATGCCGTTAGTAACGATGTGAACACTGTCATGCAAATGCAGAGCATGAGTTTTTTCGGTTATTTCTACGTTCTAACATTGCTCAGCCTTAAAATAGCGAGTGGAATCGGAGAAGGTTAGTACGGATGTGAGGATGTTAGGTTACCAACATCTGCATTATTAAATTTACTGTTTGTCATCGAAAATTGGTTAGGACAATTGTTTAAATTTAACTCGAGAGGGTCGTTCCTAGACACGAGTTACGGGACGGATGTATTCTTCGAAATTATACACCCGCCGGAATTGGAGTACACGTATAAATTGAGACCTGCCAAGGATTTTGGAGTTCCTTTCGTAAGTGTATACCTAACAGTTGACGCGTTGACTGTCGAGCATGTTTTGTTAGTTTTCGTGAAATTATCAACAAATTTTAGATATTGTCACTGAACGTAACAAATTTTCAGAATGCAAGCTTCTTGGAGGAGAAGATTCCTCTGGTTCCGGCCGAGCCTCCCCAAGGTTGCCAGCTAGCGAAGAATGCCAAAGAATTAAAAGGTAGAGTTGCCCTGGTCGAAAGAGGCAACTGTAGTTTTTTCGTTAAGAGTATGATGGTTGAGAAAGCCGGTGCGAAAGCTGTGATCATAGCGGACTATTATTTACCTACTATAGAAGACTCGACAACGAATCCACTGTGGGCGGACTATTATTACATAGAAATGACACGCGATGTCACCATACCACTCTCGCAAACGGTAAACATTCCTGCTGGATTTTTTGCTCGGTAAGAACGGCAAAATGATTCGGCAAACACTAAAACGTTTGAATCAACCATTTGCCTTAATCAATATCCCAGTAAACTTAACTTATACTTCTTTGGATAAAGTTCATCAGCCACCCTGGTTACTTTGGTGAACTTAGGTATACGCAATAAAACGGTATTGAGTCGGGAATAATTAATTATAAAGACAGTTTATTATGGAATTTGTCTTCTCAGAAAATAATTGATCGTTATTTCGAAATTGGCTGAGTCTCTCTTTGTAGCCATGCGAGCGCTTGAGCATTCTCTGGTCCTTGCAATAGAGGTCCCAAGGTTTTCAAACATTTTGCGTGGTAGTCGTTCAAGTACTTGATCTAAAATAAATTACAAATTATATCATCGGGACGAGAACGTGAAAGAGAAGTAAAACCGATACCTCGTTATCCGTTAATAAGGAAACATCGAGCAAGTTGGTCTGTATAGGCACCAGTGTAACAGTTTCGAAAGTAAGAAAGCCACGATTCTTGTGATTGTATGGAGTATTTGCCTTTACCACTAATTCGATATTTTCGAGTCTAATGCCAAACTTTTCGTCCTCGTAGTATCCTGGTTCTAATAACGTTGCAGATCGTATTAATATTAACAATATACATATACATTATGCAGGATATTCGGCGACAGATGAGAACGATTCGGCTTTGTTTTTAAATTATTAATAATGTTATTTCAACTCTAAAATCGTTTCCCAGTTAATGCGAAACAGCCTGTGCAACGAACGTAAATAATACTTCTATACTTCGTACCATTTGAAAGAAACATGCCAGGTTGTAGGCCTGGGTCGTCAGGATGCGGACGCCATGAGATGGCAATAGGCCCTTCGTGAACATTTAGATACGAACCTACTCCGTGACCGGTACCATGAAGATAATTAAGACTGTAATTGTACATTTAATATATGAATAAAGAATATTTTCCATTTTATGAGGAAGGCAGATCTATGTACCCGACACTCCACAAGTTCTCACGGGCAAGCGTATCAAGATAATTTCCTTGTAACATCAGGGGGAAAATTGTCGTCGAGAGACGGCACTGTCCCTTGAACACCCTCGTGAAACATTCACGTTCATAAGTGGTAGCATCGCCGAAGTGTAATGTTCTTGTAACGTCCGTGGTGCCGTCTTTGTATTGTGCACCAGAGTCGCAAAGATACAGTTCTTTGTCTGTAATTGGCACATCTGTTTTCGGTGTTGGTAGATAATGGATTATTGCTCCGTGTGGCCCAACCGAGGAAATGGTTGGGAAACTGAGCCCGATGAAATGCTCTTGCTCCCTTTTAAATAAAACATGCTATTAAAATTTACAGTCATGCGTGCTATTAGGTAGAATGTTCATAAATTTTTTGTCGAGCGGCACAGAAAATATAAAGCATAATTCATTAAAACCTTGTTCACCCTATAACTACCCTTATGGTAGGGGCACCGATTTGAAACTTACTTCCTGAATTTCTCCAGCTGTGTGGCCCCAGATATTTCCGTGATCGTTGCCTTCTTATTCTTAACTTGGTCCTCCAACCAAGCAAAGTATTTTACAAGAGCAACAGCGTCACGTATATGCGCAACCTTCATTCCTTGCACCTCGACATCGTTCTTCATAGCCTTCATAATATTTATCGGCGTGATAGCGCTGTGCTGTTTTATTTCCCCGCAAGCAGCGTGTATAGCATAACTCGAGCCATTGCTAATCCATATTTTTTCGTTACTCTCAACTGCGGTTTCCTTTAGAAATGCATATATATCATTGTACGGGTGATAAACTACATTCACCCCTTCATCTATTAATTGTTGTTGAGCTTCCTCGCTAACTTTGCTTTTATCAATGAACAGATGAAGATCGTTTAACGTGAGTATCACGTAAGCAAAGAAAACGGGATTGTAAGGTATATCAGACCCTCGAAAATTCAGAATATACGCCACTTCATCCAAAGCTGTGATCACAAGTACTTTCGCCTTATTCTTATCCATTTCTTCTCTGCATAGTCTGACTTTTTCCGCTACAGTACGCCCTGAAAATTGCAGAGGCTGCGGTAGAACGGTATTACCTTTGATGTCAGGCTGCTCGTTGCCCCATACTTTATCAATTAAATTCTCTTCGAGTGGCATCAGACAATGACCAGCAGCGGTTAAACTGGTACGCAAGATGGCCCATTCTGCGTAACTCATTAGATTAGAATCTGCACCGACAGTGGATTTAGGTGGCAAGTTAGAAACCAACCATGCAGCTCTCGTCGGAGTTTCTAACAATCCTTCCCTCATGAGAGTCCACATTTCTGGAGGATCGAATTCTGCCAATGCTTGCGTATAGTATCTTCCATCTGTCCACAACAGAGCTTTGTCTGGTGTAATAATAGAAACACCAAAAGATCCAGTGAAACCGCTGATGAATTGCACTCTTTTGTCTCTCTCCCTCAAGTATTCAGACTGATGAGCATCGCTTGAATTTATAATCAGAGCCTGGATACCTTTCCCTTTAATTCCACCAATTGGAACAGCTTCCATCAGCTCGCGAAGCTTAGCTAGTTTCATTGTACCATTCCTTTGTGCCATATTGATGTCACTGTGACCATAAATTTTCTTCTATAATAATTTCTAATGAAAGGGAATTAAATAAACTACAGGGCCTTCCATATTCGCACTTTCATTATCCGAATATTCAAACAGCTGTTTTGTAGCGATATTTAAGAAACTTTTGCAATCTAGTAGCCGAAGAGATAAGGGCTTTGTCTGTTTATTAATATAAATATGGGAGGCTCTATTAGGTCTACATAATTTAATACTTACGAATTATATCAGCTTTTGTTTCTCCAATATTTAAGTTTTTCTACGTCGTTCGCTATTCCCATATAATCGAATATAAAATAGAAGCTGATAGCGCGCTCCAAAATGACTAAATATATATAATTTCCCACAGCGAACGTCAACCTCTTCCTTCAAGGTACTCACGATTGTGCCATTTTTCGTATCGATAAAAGAATATTATCTTATCGAATATTCCAGATAAACATCGAAAAATTCAACTTTTTTCTTTATCGAAGATATAAATCGAACACTGTATGTCCATTAATACCCCAACCTTTTTGTTGACACGTTTCAAGACAGTTCTGTCTCAAGGTTAGAAATGACTCTCTTTGCAAACATTTAATAAAAAGAGCTTGTAAATATATCGCAACAAATTGTATTTATCAATAACTCATACTCATTGTTCATAGAAATTTATCTTTGAAGTAATGAAATGGTAATATGTCATGTCATATGTCATGTAATATGTAATATGTCTATTTAATATGTATGAAATACGATAGATGCAATATGACGTAAAAAGCATATTCATTATATTTAAATAAATTGCCGATTAGCGAATGATGGAATTTCTTACTTAAATTCTGCTCTTCTTTTGTTGCTCATTTATTTTGCAATACTGTCTATGTTTAGGTCTCTGGTTTACCACGAAAACATGCGATGTAAATATCATTTGTTTACGTTTTATTGTTGAGCAAAGATAGAAAAATAAGATACCATTGAAACTAAAAATATAATACTGCAATGTAAGTATATATGCAGTTATATGTTTCTAATTTTACATATAATTACTGTAAGTTGTTACTCATTGTTTCTAGCATGTTCAGTTTAACAAGACATTGTGGCTTAACAATTGGAAAGAATAATGCATTGGGGTTTCTACCGCTTCGACAGAGTTTGTATACATGTACTTTAAAACCCACAATTGCAAAGAGGGCAGTATTGTTAATAAAAAGACAATCTACCTGTTTGCAAAAGGTACACATACTGAAGGTGTTAATACATTTGCAAGTAACTTACAACATTTTTTGCTCTTGGAGAGTGAAACAATGTGTAAACAATATTTATGAACAAGTTTACACACTTCTGCAAGTTGCTCTAGCAAAAAAATGTTGCAAGCTATAATAATTACATCCTATTATAAATTAAATCAAGACTTACTTTTGTAATATTGTTTATAGAACATACTTAACCAGCGGAATGTTATAGCTGTAAGTTTTGCCTCGAAACCAGCCCCAAAACCAGACAAAATTGTAGGAAAATGGATGTTAACTTGTAGTGGCATGGTCTTTATTGCTGTAGTCTTAGGTACAATTGTCTATTTATTCTACTACTATTGTATACGCACTGTTGTAAAAGTTACTGTGGACAAAACTTACGGGAAATAGATCTTAAGATGGAAAACAAACTTCCATAAATTTCAGTATTACATCTTAAGCTTCTATACAATACCCTTAAATTACCTCGGTCGTGAAAATGAATAAAAAGTCATTGAAAACTGTATAACAACTGATTTCTTTGTCCTATGGTACATAGGAGGTGTGACAAGACTCACAGAATCTGGTTTATCTATGGTCACTTGGAAATTGCTAGGTGAAAAAATGCCTACTACAGAAAGTCAATGGTTTGCTGAATTTGAACGTTATAAACAGTTTCCTGAGTATAAAATGTAAAGTTCATTAACATATGTTAACTGAAGCATTATAAAACAATACTGAGCATCTATATTTCTATTTTAGAACTAATCACGATATGACACTGGAAGAATTTAAACGAATTTGGTGGATGGAATACTTGCACAGAATGTGGGGACGTTTGATAGGCGGTGTATTCATAGCTCCAGCAACTTATTTCTGGGTGAAAGGTATACTGACACCAGCAATGAAAATCAGAGTAGGTGTTCTAGGATCGTTGATCGGTTTACAAGGACTTATGGGCTGGTATATGGTGAAATCTGGTTTGGAGGACCGTTTTAAGGAACAATCGGACGTTCCTCGAGTTTCGCAGTACCGTTTGGCTGCTCATTTGGGAATGGCATTTGTAATATATACAGGATTTCTGTACAATGCATTAAGTTGTCTAAGTCCTGCTGAGAAATTAGATCTGAACGCTTTGAACGTTAATATGACCGATATCAAACAAAAACTTAAAAGATTCAGAATGGTAGTGCACTCCACAAAGGGATTAGTCTTCCTTACTGCTTTGTCCGGAGCTTTTGTAGCAGGAATGGATGCAGGTCTTATTTACAATACATTCCCGAAAATGGCAGATAAATGGATACCAGACGACATACTCTCAATTTCGCCTAAGTGGAAAAACTTTACCGAAAACCCAACCGCTGTACAATTTGATCACAGAATTTTGGTATGTTTGATACGTACAGTATGTCTGGTTTGAATGTACACACGAAATCGATATAAAAATCTATGTTTACAGGGTATCACCACGTTGTCTCTGATAACTTATATTGGAATTGCGTCTAGAAGATATAAACTTCCTGGTAATGCAAAGAAGGCAGTTGTTGCTGTCCTATGTGCTGGTTATTTACAAGTATTACTAGGAATAACAACATTGTTGCACCATGTGCCAGTAACATTAGCTGCATCTCATCAGTCTGGTAGTCTTCTTGTACTAAGCACAATGATTTGGTTGTGTCATGAATTGAAGTACTTAAAGTATATTGTTAAATGAGACTGTAAATAAACAGTTTGTTACGAAGATTTGTGATACATGATGGTCCACCATGAGATAGGAAACGAGATAAGTAATTTCATAACAATTTCACAACATTATGCTTTATTTGACAATGCATTAAGTTATAATAATCAATATTCATAGAAATAAATTTACACGTGTGTAAGTAATATACCTACAATCAGAATATCAAAGTTTAAGTAATTTTTATATCGTTTTGTAAGTAAATTTAATTCCATGTTTATAAAGAACAAATAAATACCTATCCTAACATAGTAAACAAATTGTGTCATATCTGTAACATTTTCACTTGTTTCTTTTTTCTTCGTTATTTGTTATTACAAGATTACATGTTTCGGACCCGACTGAATTTTATCTCTAGACTGTAAATCAGAACGAACTGACTACTAATATTATTTCCTTTTTTTTTTCATTGTGCTTGGGCGAGTATCAAATACTAAATAATGTTTGTACTGATACCTAATTTCAAAAACCAGCTTTGGTAAGTAATATTACACAGTTCAATAGTAATATTCGGATAGTTTAAAAAATGTGTAAACCCTGCTTAATTGATAATTGCTATCTAATTACAGTAATATTTCGTTTCAGCGTTTAAAAAGTTTTTTTTTCTTTCTTCGTAATATATCATCTAATTACTCCTGATTAGCAACATAGTGAATTCAACGTTATTTTATTGGCAGTTGTTCTACCTCCAATCAGTCATTCTTTGATTTTTTTTTCTTTTGTTTAAAACGCTTTATATGCATTGGTCCAACATAGCAACATTAATATGAAGCAGCAGCAATATTTATTAGGCGTTTTTGAATTGCACTTTCATTATTGTAATGCTTTTTTTTATTTACAGTCACTCTCATTTCCTTGCATGGCAATAGTGCCACATCACATTTTTTTTTTTTATTCAATATTTCACGGATATGAGTATTAAAGGAAAATGTTTTTTTTTTTACCGCTCGTACAAATAGGAATTACAAGCTTTAAAAAAGAAACACAACATTTACGATAAAACCTTTACACGAACATGTGCGAAAATACACATACCGTAATTTAACTATATGCACAAAACGTTTCTGCACGGTGTTTGAACATCAATCGAAAAGAACTTAATGCAGTCTCTTTTATACATATTGCAAGTAACCCAAATACTATATAATGAAACTAATATCAGTCTGATAGAATTTGTTTTCCCCATTGAGAATCTTATGTCTTAATTACATTCTGGTAACAAATGTCTCACAATAAATGCGAAATTACCATTCCGAACATAAGAAAAGTATAAAGTAATACTTTAAAAAAGTGTCATTGCTTTACCAAAAGATCACATGTCTCATTGAATGAAGGTACAGTTTAATTGCATATGCTAATGTAAATAGAAAAAAAGTCTATTTCTTCGTATATAAAGAACATTCGTGAACACTGTGATCTAGCAGAGAGAAGAATTGTGTATTTATGTGGGTTTCCTAAATTTCTAGACAAAAGAGATGTGCTTCTTTTATTTGCACCATTATTCGTATTATATCCAAAGATATTTATCATAATCAATTTTTTCGTGTGAATAGGGTTTTATACACTTTCGCGTTAATATTTTTAACAATTTCTTCCAGGCATTTGTATTATTATCTTGGACGTGATTACCCAATTTATAAATAAGTTATTTATAAGATTAAATATACTTGTTTTTTCGACACTCAAATTGAAAACAGTGGAACTGTTTATATGTCTGCATTTATCGTACGTACACCCACACACAATACTATATATAATTATATATGATCAATGCATATAAGAAATAAACTATATCACCGTTGTGTTAGTACAGTCAATAAATTCACACGCATATGTCACTTTTGTATAGTTATACCTTTAGACAAAAATTTTTTCTTTTGTTGTGCAACATATGGGGCAGAAGTAATGAATTAAGTGTTATTTAAAAATCGAAGTTGCAGTACCCTTCTTGTGTTAAACATTTCCTTATAAGCACAAATAACGTAGAAATGTCGAAATTATTACGCTGATAAAATCGTGTAAAAATTATACGTTCTGCACCACATGCGTTTTTCAATATTAGTCTTATGTTTTCTTCTCTGTGCATTACTCTTTAACTTTGAAAACCTTATACAATATCCTATTAGTACTTACAGGAAGGAATCGTAGATTTTCAGGCCATTATTAGGCCAAATATTTGCTCCTATTAAATAATTGAAACTTACGACTTATAAATATTCAAAATCCATTTACAAAAATTGATAGAAGTATAGCGTGTTAAACACAAAGTGTTAATCGATTTTTTTTATGCCCTATACTATGATGCAAAAATAACACAAGATATTAGCAATTGCTTCAATTCGATCTCAATAGAAATTGCGATTACTTCATTCTAATTTAAAAAAAAAAAAGAAATTGGGTACGGAATTCTAGAAAAGATAAGATGAAATGCATTGCAACAAGTAGCATATATCTTGTTCCTTTTCTCTCTCTATTGTCCATTGATGTCTTCTTTATATTCAATATTTATGTAATTCTCTTATTGTTATTAGTATTATTATAATTTTTCTTTAAGTGTATGACTTATTTTTTACATTATATCATTATGCAACATGGTTCAATAAGCAGCACAGAATAACTTTCTACATATATACTTAGTTTTTCTCAAGTGTTACAGCACCAGTACCTTCGTTGGTAGTAACAAATAAGTATGACAATATCAGAATTTGAGTATGATCACCTTTCCTGCTGTGAATTCAAATGACATCTCCAAAAGAATTTGTTCTTACTTTGTTTGCTATATGCATTAAACAGGGAACCAATTAGAAATTTTAATCAGAATTTTCCAGCGGTTCACCGATTTTACGATTAACGCTTTCAAATGCTTTTTTCCTCGATCTAGTATAAATTAAAAAAAAAAATTAAATAATCACAACCTATAATTTAAACGAAATAATATTTAATCCTTAGAACATTTACGTATATTACGAGAGTTAAGTGCATTTTATTGTAAAAAATCACTTCAAGAATTGCTGCTCTATTCTTAGTAATGATACATTATAAAATTAAAAAAAATGTGTTCCTACTTCTTGAACGTGTGTAAGATAGTGCTTATTAGAAGGGTTGGTTCTGACTTGTCTCTTACGTATACAGTAGTTCAGCTTGTTTTCACGGGACTGTCATCCAACTTTTCAGGATTCACGATTACTTGTATTACATAACCCGGTTGTATCTTCGCTTCTTCTATATGCATTTTATCCCCTAGTAATTTACCACCGAAGAACCACCTTTGACGAGATGGTTCTAAACCTTCCTGGCTCTGTGAACACAATAATCAATGAACAGGGAAATTTGTGCATTCAGTTTCCAAATAAACAAATTGTACATAATGTATTAAAAGTTGACACATACCTGCAATTTCTTTTTAGCGATAGCAACGGTATCTTTGCTATAAACGGGCAATTTTACTTCACCAGATGTGGTTGACAACCTGAGCTTTAATGTTTGTTCAACTCCACTATCAACAGGTTCTATAAAATAACATTACAAATAAATATCTGTTGTGTAACAATGATGTATAATTATCAAATCCTTTTATTCTATTACCTGAACAATCGGCAGGAGAGTCTCTTCCACTGTCCTCTTTCACGATATTTATAGGATAAGATAAGCAGTAAATAGGGACTTGATACCTGGTTCCTAATTCGTCGTAACATTCTGTTAAAAAGCCATTAGGCACAGAAATATTAGCTCCATCTAATATAGCCTGTGCTAATTGATAGTCTTGAGCTTCTGCCGCGGTTGCCCCAGCTCTCAATGCATCCCATATTTCTTTACGACCATCAAACGCAGGCGCAGTGTCCCAAAATTCATCCCTTTTGCTTCTGAGTTGACCTTCCGTCAATGGTACATCTGACCTCCACCTGATTACTTCATGACATAAGGGATGATTCTTTCTTGAATTTCCTGTGTAAACAAAAGAATCTTTTACCAATAATATGATCCTGTCATTTTAAATTTTTTATCTAAACAAGGATGATTTAATTCTGTGTCATTTCGAAATAAATAAACACTTTTAATTAGTAGATCCTTGCAGTATCAGGCATAGACTTAACGAAATTATAAGCGGCGTTAACCACGCGCAAACGTGTTAATTACGAAATCGTGCGATGTAATACATTAGTGTCGCTGCACCGAATTCAGCGATAAACAACCGTGAAGTGTAAATATTTGCAGAGGAGAAATGGATACGATAACCGTGGGCATTACCCACGAAACTTTGAACCCGACATCGGTGACGAAACAGCATAATGTTGTGCACGTTGATAATTAAATAGTTCGCGAACGCGATGCAACAAAATAATATGCAAAATACCGAGTCATAACACGCAATAAACGTTGGGTATGAAGGTAAGGGGAAAAAGCTCGAGTATCTTCAAGGTTAGCCTGATGTTGATCCGAGTTTCTGCGCGACGAATACTGGCCAGATATTCACCTGAATTGACTCTCGACGAGTTCCCTGTGGTGTCGTCAACGGAGGAGTTCCTTGCCCTCGTTAAACCTATGCAGCCTCCCATCCTAGGCGGCTGGAGTGACCAAACATTTCACTGAAATTTAACAACACCTCGCATGCCATTTTCGTCCATCTTATCCACCGCACTACAAATCGGTACCATTAGAGGCGCTCTAATCGTGTCACTGGGCGACCTAACCTAAAAACACTCTCGCTCGCACGCGCACAAATAGAAGTTTAGTAAAATAAAACAAATTGCACCCGCCGAGAGTGTCCTCGACATACGAAAAAAATTCGTTGACACACCGTTGCACGTGACGTGACAGCTGCATCCAGCCGCTCTTATCTCAAATTCGATTTAGAAATTCGTCGAACCAGTGATCTTATTATAATCCGACCGAACCGAAACAGATTTTATTGTTGTGCTGAGGTTAAGTAACACAGCAAGGAGGCATGGTTTGTGATGGCTTCTCTCGCAAGCACTGTTTCTAGGGGCAGATTTCTTACTGCTTTCGAGAAATATGAGACACTGAGCACAACATGCCAAGAGATCGCCTCAGGTGTGTATTAATTACCATAATTGATCATTCGGATCGTATACGTATAGATGATTGACCTTGGTGTCTGAGGCAAGTAAGAAACTGATCTCACACACACGCGCGCGCACACACACAGGAAAAATAATTTGTTTATGTATCAGATTTGTAAATTAATTTTATGGGAATTCGAAATGAGAAGGAATGATTCAGAATCGGACTGTAGATTTTTAAGTAACTGAATGTGGCTTTAAATTGTACTGTGATTATTTTTCATTTATTTAGAAATACAGTCTGGACATGCAAAGCTTTGCGCAGTTGTGGAAGAGCTTGGACCATTTGTCACTGACAAAGATGCTGTTACACGGGAAAAGGGCATCGATGCCCTTTCTTCTATTTTATCTCACTTGCCTAAAGATTACTTGAGCGAAAATGAACTAAGTTTTGTGACAGCATTTTACTCTGACAGGCTTAAAGATCATCATAGCATAATACCATCGGCATTGAGGGGGATATTGGCAATTGTAAGTGCTTTAATATGTTCACTAATTGTATGTAAGCAAATAGAAAAACTATAAACTGTTCTTTCAGGTACAAATGAAACACCTACCTCAAGATTCACCCGAACGTTTATTCAGAGTTCTTTTTGAACATGTACAGTGTCAGTCTCAGTTGCTGTCTGATCGCCGTAATATATATTTAATATTTACAATACTACTACAAAACAGAATAGAAGCTCTGAAAGCTATGGGATCAGACTTCGTCTATGGAATCATTAGCTCTATCGATGGGGAAAGGGATCCAAGAAATCTTATGCTGCTGTTTAGCATACTTCCACAGTTTATACAAGAATTTTCATTAGGTCACTTGGCTGAGGAAATGTTCGAAGTCATTGCATGTTATTTTCCAGTTGACTTCAATCCTGTAAATAGATCAACCAATACAGACTTTATCTCTGCGATTATTTCTGAATGCAAATTATAATTTGGCTTGACGTTTTTCAGTCTGGTTCAGAAGGGGTTGGAATAACACGCGAGGATCTGGCAGAGAAATTGGCTCCTTGTCTTTATGCTGCACCAGAATTTGCAGAATTTTGTATACCGCTTGTACTCGATAAATTATTTTCGAATCTTAAAGTTGCCAAGCTAGATTCTTTAGATCTGTTATGCAAAGGCATGCAAACGTTTGGTGTAAAAGGAATTACACCACATCTAACTGAACTATGGTCTGCCTTGAGAAAAGAGATTATGCCTGGTGGAGATTCAGACTTAAAAAATGCAAGCTTAAAAACAGTCATGTCTACAATCGCGGTAATATCAAGCGATATCAAGATTTGCAAAGGTTTTATTGACAATATAATTACAGATACAAAGTCTTCTTTGTACGATGTTCAACTTAGTATGTTTAGACCAGCTGTTAAAGTATTAGAATGTGTTGCACAAGTTAACAAAGAATCATGCACGCATGTATTAAAAGTAATAGTACCATTGTGTCTTGGTCAATACTCTGTCAAGACTACGGAGACCGATAAAGTAATTTTAATTGAAACACTCAACAGTTTTATTAAAATCAGCTCTAAACATGAAACCGATATCAAAAGTATGTACTCATAGAATTATGTGTCGACGTATGCGTTGTATAGACGATTTATTTACAGATGTCCCAGAATTATCATGGACGGATATACCGCAATTATATCTAAGTGAATTATCAACAGAGCATGAAGAACTGCAGTCGAGATTATTAGTTGGTTTAACAATGCAGAAATTGTATTTAAACGAAACACATAGAAGTTCTCTTTATGAAAAGATTTGTAGCCTGCTCGAAACGTCTTGCAATCAAATGAGAATGATTTGCCACGCATCCGTTTTAGCTTTTGCTTCGTTATATCCCCAAGAAATATCAGTTTTGATAAAGGAGAAGTTTAAGTTGGAAATTGGTAAATTGAGCCGCATCTTATAAATATGTTTTCACGATCATTTAATTCAGGATACTCAAGTAAAATATTTTATACGTTTCAGGTGAGGAAACCATACAAGTACAGGTCCGTAAACTCGAAGTATTAGCGGCAGTAGCTAAAACGTACAAATTAGGTATTGAAGTACTTCCGCACATTGTGTCCCAGACAAACGCAGTCAATTCTGAAATAAGCTTTACAGCTTTAACGTGTCTTCACAGGCTAGTAGCTACGAAAAATATTGATTATGATATTCAACATTACCTTCATAACGAATGCAGCATTATTGAAAAATTATCCTCCATTGACGTCAGTCCCGAGGATCAGCGATTAGATCTGATATTAAATATTTCTCGACTGACTGTAAGAACGCTCACGCTCGATGAACAGCAAAACATTGTCCACAAATATGCTGCAGCTTTAAGTACGAGCATTTCAGAGACTAACGCAATGTTAATAATGAATATATTCATTCCGTTAAGACCAAATGTTAATTTAGCGTTGACCTCGGATTTGTTCGAAAATTTGTGTAATTTAGCTTTGAGGAGTGCTCATTCTAATGTAAGACTTACAACATGCAAATTCATAGCTGTCATATTAAACAAAATGAACGATGATAATGAAAATTCCCGAAGCGTGTTGCGATACTACAAACAAATCTTAGAGTCAAACGCTTGTATCGATATAAAGCATGCGGCAGCATTTTTACAATTATGGCTAACAAAAGCCATAATCACAAGGGGTTCCTGCGATGTTGATATATTTTTAAACGAGGTATGTATCAGTTGCTACTATTCTTTTCGGGCCAATATTTGATTTTTCTTTCATACTGTCTGTTTAGCTTACAGATCTTTTCAAACATGATCAAGTAGGTCAACGATTGGCCCAGGAATATAAAGATTTAACGAGTAAACAGGAGGACACTTTGGTGCAAGAAAATTTTTGTACCATCAAAATCTTTTATAAGCAAAGAGTATTTGAACATTTGATTAAAAAGAATGGCGAGTTCGAGGACTCGAACGAGTCGAGACAGAGATACTTGACTGCATTAGTGCATTTACTAGAGGAAGCGCCCGTGGAACTTTTATTTATGCATTTAACAAAGGTATTTATTGCACGTTTACGTAATAAGTTGTATTCTAATTTAGTAACATGGATTATTTTTCAGCTGGTACCGCTTTTAATAGAGTCTCTATCTCTTGACAATGAACGATTAATTTTCTCGACATTGATAACATTGAAAGTTCTATTGGAGGCCAGGCATGTAATTTTTTCCGATAAGGCACAATGTTTCATTCCAAAATTTTTGAAACTGATCAGTCACAAAACAATGGTAATACATTAGGAAATTCACACTAGGTTTACGGAACACTGAAAGCAAGTATTTTGCATTACTTCATCAAAATAACGAGGATCTGTCTATCAAATCTTTTAGACTCTTTTTTAGAGAAATAAATTTGTTGAATAATTCCTCATGGATGCATCTTTACAGTCTCAATAGTTATAAATTAAAAATATTAGAACGCGTTCTGTGAACCTAGTGGTAACTGCTATCTTATTGTGCATTAGCTCATACTTTTAATACAAATGTACATTTCAGAGAGTTAGAATAGCGGTTCTAGAATGTCTGACGAACTATAGCAATTATCCTGTTATTTTATTGAATATATACAAGCAAGACGTGTTAGAAAAATTAGCGATTTCCCTTGATGACCGGAAACGCTTAGTACGAAAAGCTGCGGTGGAAGCTAGAACGCGGTGGTTTTTGGTCGGTGCCCCTGGAGGAATTCAAGACCAGTGATCTGTTTACCCTAAGTGAAAGTGCATTGCGAATGAAATGTTGTACGAATTACAAATATGTATATTTTTTTGAAAAGATAAACGAAACGTTGATTGTCTATGCTTCTTTGATTTCCAAATCGCGACGGTACCAGAAGTTTCGATTGACTATGTTCTATTCTATACTATATTTGTACATAATGTACATAATTGAATAAAGAATTGATTTCTATAATAGGATTGAAACCTGAAAGCTACTCTTTAATGCTTCTAGTATGCCAGAAGCATGGGTGATGGTAAGAGTTAATTTTTTAGTAATTCCTATCTTCAGTTCCTTTCTTTTGTATTTGGGGAAAAAAACTGTGGAGAGAGAGTGTGTTGCGGACTGTTTTCGAAATGTGCACGTTTTTGGGATTTCCTTGCAGGTGTGGTAAAAAATGGTGCTCACAAATATGAAGATGGTACAAAGTATATCGGAGATTGGAATGGGAAAGGTTTGAAACATGGAGCTGGTTCTCTGCTGCTTACCGATGGAACGCGTTACGACGGTGGTTTCCAAAATGGATTGTGCTCCGGTTTAGGAGTGATCATTTTCCCGGATGGGGCAAAGTAAATCTCCATCGTCCGATTGCTCGTTTCATTTGTACGAATGTCAACATTTAAATGTCTTTTATTCGCCAGATACGAAGGTGAATTTATGCAAGGCTGGTTTCATGGCCACGGGGTTTTCTGGAGATCGGACGGAATGAAATTCGAAGGCGAATTCCGAGGAGGTCGCGTATGGGGCCTAGGTACAATGTTACGAATATCTATTTTATAATAAGTGATAAACGAATAACATTTCATGGTAAATTTTCTGGATGAAGGACTGGTCACATATTCGGACGGATCTCACGGATTTCCCAGGAACGAAGGTTTCTTTCAAGATTGTAAATTGGTACGACGCAAACATTGTCCAGACATAGTACAAAAAGCACAGAAGATATCTATGATGGCTCGTGCTCAATGCAATTAAGCATCGAATATAAACGAGAAGCAATAGTAGTGAATCTTAATAAAATTGTTTAACACAATGCTATTTATTTATTTGTTCCACAAATATATATAATTATTCTTTCGCTGCGATAAAAGTCGTCTAGACTCGAGGACTATTTCGACTACTAAGATTGTATTTCGTGAATTAACGTAAATTGAAAATCTATATAGTTCTGATCGTATTTGCATATCAAATCGGTTGATGCATGTGGTTCAGCGATTGCAAAATGCGTTCCGGCGCGTCAAGAATAGTTGGGCTTATTTAAAGTGTTGTCGAAGGAAGATTATACGATAGTATCGTAGATCTCGCGTCGACTCACGATGATGGTACCTATGTATATGGTGTGTTCTTTCTGCGTGTTCGTACAAAATATTTCCGACGACAATTTTGGTAATATGAGTCCCTGACGTCAACGGTCTTATATTACCTATACACGTGAGGAAAAAAATGGAAGCGAATTAACATAAATCAACGTTGTCATAGCTAGGCGACAAGATTCCGAGAATTTAAAAGGCAAATAGAGTAAATACATATCGCATCGGCTGATTTTCATGACACGTATTTCCGAGATATAGTACAGCGGTAGTTATCGCTCGATATTGGAACTTAGATAACCAAGTGACTGTAATACAAATTTTCCGATTTTATTAGAAGTTGACACGAAATTTCACGGGACCGTCGGGTGTTAGACTGTTTTGAAACGGGACGATCGTTTTACGTGTATTTAATTTTGATAATGGTTGATTCGTACAGATATAAATCGGTGTGCGTTTAAAATGACACTTCCAGGTAAGAAACCTTATTATTTATTCCTATTATATCAATTAATTCAATTTAATTAAATTACTTTTATTACGGCGTACGCCGTATATACATATACCGTGCAAATTATTATATGTATTATCGATCGCTTCGTTCCTCCATCGTTGGCGAGCTTGGGAAGAGTGGCGCTTGTATTTTGTCCTCTCTCGTGTCTTTGTATCAGCCAATAGTAAATGACTATATAGACACGTACTTACTAGCCTATGCGTGTTTAATATCAATCACCTCATCAGTATACTTCCCACTTTTCGTTCACGAAAATTGGAAGACGAAGGGTCTTCGCGAATCACGTGATTCCACACAGTTACAAGGGAACGCACAGTTACGTGCGTGCATTCGCGCACACCGTACACTTTTCGTTCAAGCTCGCCGTGGAGGCGTTGCCCTGTTGTAAGTGAGTTCTGTAACACCGATCAATGTTTTCTGGGAATTTACTCTACTTATAATGACGTTAACGTGAAGCTCATTGATCTTCTATCGTTCACGCACAGTTGTCATTTTATTCGGAAGATGTGCGATCGCATTTTTTCACGGGACGCACGTGAACGTATACATACAACGATGAGCATCGTGAACCTTAGATATTAATGACATGGGCGCGGTGTCACATATTCGTACGATTTTCAATTGAAATTTCACGCTATTTTTCACCTTTCTCAACTAACTATTTTTCGTATTAATCATGACAAGCGTTCTATGTTTGTGGTATGATTGAGAACGCGACTTGCGCTACTTTGCGGAGGAACGCGTGACACAATATTGTACTTGTAAATTACACTATTAGCATATTAAAATGTAATGTAAATAATATAATATAACTTCAATGTATTGTCGATGTTCTTGGTCTTGCTACGAATGATATGAATTACTTTGAATTTGTATTTGACCGATCTTGATTTATTAATAATATAAATAATATTTTGTTCAATTGAAAATGTTATGGGTTTATATGAAGTGTCGTATTTAAATAATAGTTTATATGAGAATCCTTGATAGAGTATAATGTATTCGTCTTTTCTGAACACTGTATGCATAATTAAATAGCGACCTTTGGCATTTGCTGTAATTCAGAATACAATTATACACACAGTGACGAAAGTTTTTTTGAAATATGAATGTTATATAATGTCTAGTTCAAGATTAGTATATAATTTCTGTGTCTTCTTTAACTTTTAGTCTACAAGTTGGTCAGCACATGGGAAGTGTTCGGAAATAATTTGGAGTCTGACAATGAGGCCTCAAAGTTATAAGAATCCTGTAACTTCGACAGTTATGACATCCAACGGCTTTGCTGATTCTGAGATGACAGCCGAAGAGTCCAATGATCACTCAGCACCTTGTGAGTTATTCCACTGTATGTGTGTTTAGATTAGCCACTTTTATTTTATTTTATCTACAATAATTCCTAAGAATCCATAAATGAGTACTATTCACACACTAGACAATGGCTAGGCAAAGATACATTGTAATTCTAAGATGATTCTTCAGTCAATAGCACCAATGCGATTCCCTATCGTTCCACTCGTTGCTGCTATTGGCTAAAGGATCATGAGTTAGAACATAAACATTTTGCCTAGTCATCATCTGACGTGTGGATGGTACAAGAATCTGTTATTTAAATGATATTTATTTTGAAGTGACATAGGACCATGCTTCTGGTCTTGAATGCGTTAACATCCCAATTGTTTACAATGTGTTTGTTGCTTGCTCGCCCTTGCCATCTACTCAGTTTTTGTGTTGTCAATGTATTAAAGTGTTTGGACAAGTTGCATCTTATTTAACAAAGCATCGGAATGCCTTTGACATTTCTTGATAACTTCAATGCAGTACATTTGTATTTATAAGGATGTAATACTTTCCTGTTCTTGTTTTCAGCAATGCCATGGTTTGGTATGGACATAGGAGGTACATTATGCAAATTAGTATACTTTGAGCCAAAAGATATTACGAGGGATGAAGCTGATGCAGAGGTGGAAGTTTTGAAGAGTATAAGGCGGTATTTAGTTAAGAATTCTGCATATGGGAAAACTGGTCACAGAGATACGCATCTGCAGGTATACTCCTTGAACGAGCAATAATATTTCTTTATACAATTTAAGACTCCTAATATTGAGTGTTGTATTTATTACAGATGGACAATGTTAATATAAAGGGTAGACGTGGCACACTGCATTTCATTAGATTCCCAACGAGTGAAATGGGAAATTTTTTAGCACTAGCAAGGTCTAAGGGTATGGCCAGTCTAGTGACAACAGTTTATGCCACTGGTGGAGGTGCATATAAATTTGAAAAAAATTTTAAACAAGTGAGAGTCCTTCCTTTTGCTACATTGTAACATTCCAAACCTAAAAATACACCAATAAATGTTTTCTTTGCAGGAAGTAAATATGAATTTGACGAAATTTGACGAATTAGATAGTTTAATACGTGGCCTGCTTTATGTAGAGACAACGAATCCACGTGAATGTTACTACTGGTCTCATCCTACAGATAATGATAAATGTCAGAAAGTTCCTTATGACTTTTCTGAACCCTATCCGTTCGTGGTATGTTTCTATAAATATTTTCTACATATTTTTTAACTTGTATTTTATGCTTATTGAATATCTTTCTGTAGCTTGTAAATATAGGGTCGGGAGTAAGCATATTAGCAGTTTATGGACCAGATAATTACAAAAGAATTTCTGGTACAAGGTATGTTACTTCTTTGACAATGTTTGTAGGTAACTATGAGGTACTTTTATATTCATTTATTTATTTCGTATTTAGTCTAGGCGGCGGTACATTCTTGGGATTGTGTTGTTTATTAACTGGATGCAACACTTTCGAAGAAGCGATCGAATTAGCTACTAGAGGTGATAATAATAGAGTGGATAGGTTGGTTAAAGATATTTATGGCGGAGGTTACGAAAAGTTTGGTCTCCCCGGAGAACTTGTCGCGAGCAGGTACAGTTAACAATATCACAGTATGCTGAACTTCATTTTTTCAGTTGTCTAATTAATTTTTTATTGAAGACATTTACTTGCATGTTTTGATCATGTGTACAGTTTTGGTCAGATGAATTCTAAAGAACGTCGCAATGCAGTCAGTAAGGAAGATCTTGCACACGCTACGCTTGTCACCATTACGAACAATATAGGCTCCATTGCGCGTATGTGCGCCGTGAAGGAGAAAATCGAAAGGGTAAGATGAGTAGAAGATCACTATAATTCTACAGAGAGCCGTTTCGATATCATGGTAATAGTTTTGCTTGGAAATTTCAGGTAGTATTTGTGGGTAACTTCCTCAGGGTAAATCATATTTCGATGAAACTCCTGGCCTATGCGATGGATTATTGGTCTAAAGGAACAATGAAAGCTGTGTTCTTAGAGCATGAGGTAAACTACATTGAAATGTCTTTAAGAGGGTATCCTGGTTTTCGAGATCGTTTTTACACGAATTTTAGTTCGTGCGATAACAGGGTATCTGCTAAAATCGACTTTTGGAAGATGAAAAATCAGAATATCCCTTAATCGTAAGAAGATTCTGTATTACAAAAAATGATATTACATTTTTTTCTTTCTACTTCCGATTACAGGGCTACTTTGGTGCAGTAGGATGTCTACTCCAATTCAATAGCGAATAAATTGGCGAAAAATTGCATAATATATAGCATTCCATTTGATACTCCAGTTCAAGTGAATCTTTTTTAAAGAAGGCGGTTGTATATATTATTGTATATATATATATATATATTATTTAATTCCTCAGGAATTGTCGTATATGTTGTATATGCAATTAATAATCCTACATGAAATTTTAACCATGGCGGAGGCCTGAAATCAGGATTGTATTATCATTATAATTATTACAATTTTAACGAGTAAGCACAGTATGACAAGTTATTGTTTCGAAACGTATTATATGATCATTGTAAAAGGACCTAATGTGGGCACAAACTTTGCACGAGTTTACATAAGAAATTTATAATGGACCAAAAAGTCGAACGCATAAAACTCAGCTGAACATTCTTTGTACGAGTAACATGGGTCTACCTCATATTTTACTTTCCAAACATTTTTTATAAATATATTCTTCGATTCTTTGTGATTCGTCATTTTTATAAATTTTTTTTATCATTCACAATTGTAGAGGACGAGCAATAATTTGAAAACTATTTATCTACTTTAACTATCTGTTACTATTATAATTATTGTTATATTAATACCATTTTTTAAACGTAAGTTCGTAGAATAGCAAGATCAACATTATGTTATAGCAATTGTTACAAATAATAGAAAGTACGTATGTAATGGTCGATGGCCACGTTTAGAAGTTATTTCATTTATTATTACAGAATTTTTAATATATTATGCATCAGGTGCCTCAAGATGTAGACGCATAATATATTGTTAGGCATTTTTTATAGATTAATTTACAATACGGTAAATAATAGAATGGAGAAATATCACACGAATATTTGTACTATAGCAAAAAACAATGCTTTTGATATACGTATTTTATAATATGTTTGATGTTATAGCTAATATTTGTATGAATTTAAAAATATAACAAAACTAGATTTGTTACTGTGTTTCTTTTTACGAAACAAGAACAAATGTAACTGTCTTATATTAATGAATAATTCAACATTTGGCATGAGATGTTAAAACGGCTTGACATCGTTATTGCAAAAACTAAAAGTACTTTTTTAATCGTACAAATCATTAGATTTGCATGCATCTCTTAACTCCTCGCATTTTGTATTGACATGATTTTCAATAAAACAATGCAGATAATGAGAAACAGAGTGTTATCATTTAGCATGTTTTACATATCCCTTTGAGTTTCAGTTGCCTAGCGACCATTCAGTCAAAACAGATGATCATTCATGCTTGGAAGTCAAGTAGTGACGTTTTCATCCCATTTGTAACTGTCAATGCCATTATAAATGTTTTGTGACAGCTAACATGTTTGTGCTTGTCTATAATTTATTTTATTAGAACATTATTTATACGTTCATCCTAAATCTGTGATTTGTATCGTGTATTCTGATTGCCTCTTTTTCTGATAGATATTTTTTATCTAAAATGGTGAGTTTTTACTACTAGGTTTACAGAGCACTAAAAGAGACCATTTTACATTACTTTATAAAAATAATGAGAATATGCCTCTAAATTTCATCTATATCTTCACAATCTCAATAATTGTAAATTAAAAATATTAGAATTTTTATTATAGATTTACTTGACATAATAGTAATTATATTTATTCCTGAGTAGCATGATTTCTCATTTTTCTGCAAATCTTTTAGGGACCAAAGAAGGCAAAGACACCGGACAATGTAGATGGAGCAGATACATCAAAAATGAATAGAGAACAGCTAGAGGTGTATGCTCACAAAATACTTGAAGAATTAGAACGTGAGAGGGAAGAAAGAAATTATTTCCAGCTTGAAAGGGATAAACTTAGGACTTTTTGGGAAATCACAAGACATCAATTGGAAGAGGCTCGAGCAACTATCCGGTACGTTTCTTTTAACTTGAATATTTGTTCTCATATTTAACTGATATTGTCTGCGAAGAAATAAAGAACGTGAGAAGGAAGGAAGTAACTGAGAAGCATGAGACGGAATTGAAATTGTACAAACAGAAAGTGAAACATTTAATGTATGAACATCAAACGAATCTATCGGAAACCAAAGCTGAACATATGGTCGCATTAAAATTAGCCCAAGATGATCATATTGCCCAAGAGAATGAATTATATAAAGACAAAAAGGATCTGAAGAAGACGATAAGAGAACAAGATTCAGCACATTTGAACGAGATACGTGCATTAAAATTGGTATGAGAGAGAGAGAGAGAGATTGTAAGAATTTTCTCGCGTTATTCAATGGATTTACAACAATTGATCTTTATTATTTAGCAAAATGCAGAGGAAATAGACAAGATAACAAAACAATTTGAGACCGAAGCCGCGGAAATAGAGCAAAAGTATGAACAGAAGTTGGCGAATCAGTATGAGTCCCTTACTCTGAAACATCGTATGGAAATAACCGAAGTAGAAGAACGGAAGAACATACAGATCAATAATTTAATAAAAAATCACGAGACAGCATTTTCAGAAATGAAAACTTACTTCAACGACATTAACCTGAACAATTTGTCCTTAATTAAAAGCATGAAGGTATGATTAACATAAAATATAGAGCTACCAATATTACTTTATTATTAACGCTACAGGATCAAATGGAAGTAATGAGAAATAACGAAGAGAGAATGAAGAAACAAGTACGAGAATTGACTGCAGAGAACAAGAAATATTCTTCAGACTTGAAAACGCTCGAAGAGTCTGTAGCACAATTCACTCATCAACTCCAAAACTATGAGAAAGATAAACAAGCATTAACTGTTAGTATTTTAATAACTTTCTATTTGTACGATTTAATTGTATATTATATTTCAATTCCATTTATTTCAGTCTGCCAAGAAGAGGCTGACAATTATTCAGAAAGATTTCGAAAATCTGAAATGGGAGAACGAAATATTGGAGTTACGATTTGAGAAGGTACAACATTATATTTCCTTAGATAAATATTGCTTTTTTAAATTTATGAGTATGTTTTATTTATCAGTGCCAGTCCGAAAGAGACGAGTTACACTCTAGATTTGTCTCGTCTATACTTGAACTTCAACAAAAAACAGGTCTGAAGAACGTACTTTTGGAAAAGAAACTTGAAAAATTATCTGACTTGTTAGAACAACGAGAAGCACAGATCAGCGAGGTGCTTGCTGCTGCTCAATTAGACCCTGAGGCTGTTATCCATGCTAATAAGAAATTAGAGGTCTGCATATTAATTGATTGTCATCAATTTCGCGATAGCATGACGCACTTTCTCTTTTATAGAACATGCTGACTAGAAAGAATACTGCGATACAAGATCTTCAGTATGAATTAGCAAAAGTTTGTAAAGCGCACGATGATTTATTAAGAACGTACGAAGCGAAGTTACAAGAGTATGGCATTCCAAAAAGCGAGCTTGGTTTTCAGCCTTTAAAAATAAAATCAGTAAGTTCGAAATTAGGTCTCGGTCCTGCTGGACTTGTTACCGTAAATCGCTAGTCTATGCTAATAAATTCGTTATAATTTATTTTGCAATACTTCTTCCGAACTGATCATTGAAATGATCATCATCAGTAATTAGTTTCGGGGCAGCTTTCGAGGCAGGAAAAAACATCGATAAAAAGAGAGTATAAATGATTTTCGACGTATACTATTTTTATTTTGTAAAACAAATACGTTTCAACACATCCGTCTTACTTTTGTTTTTATAAATTACGTAAAGTTATCACAGAGAATGTACAGAGCTGATCATATCAGTGCCTGAAAGTTGTACACATTTGAAATTACGCCTGTTTTAACACTTTTATACATTTTAAGCTATGATACAATTTTTGTATCATCTTTTTCAACCATATCTTTTTACGTTTTCCCTAATCACAACTGACAGGCATTGAATACATTGAAGACGCTTTATGTAAGTATACATATATTTATCTATATATTTGTATAGATATATATATCAACATATATAGACATAGACACATCGACTAGACTACTTTATAAAATATTATAAATCGAATATATCAGGTCACGTGGTTAATTAAAAATTCAAACACTTATATACTGGGCTTATGTAAAATACCTCCTCTTTCGATCTATTGATTTTTTTGTCCGTTCCAGAAATATTTAATTGTCAAGTGAAGAAATAATTTATCATTTTTTTGTTTTTACACATTTGTAAACATTATATAATACCTATTATATAATTGTATAGATATAACTCCATTGTATATGTGTGTACACGTACAAACATGCACCAACGAACGCATTTGGTATTTTGTACACACATATAAACTTATACTTTATATATCCATATAGATACATATGTATATACCTATATTTCTTTATATATGTGTATGTACATTACGAATTTTGGCACAATAAGAAATAGAATCACAGTTGAAATCATTGTACATTATAAGAGTCATAGATCATCAATACTTTTTTTTTGTCTATATCTGCAAGTTTGTCTTTGTATGATAGACTTAACGTATAATGCAAATACATTTAACTATGCTTTCTCCGCATCTCCGATTGTTACATCATATCACGAAACAACTCTACACTAGTGAAAAGCTTCTGATTCCGAAAAAAATAATATAAATATATTAAAAAATCACTGTATCTAATTTCCGACCACTGTAAAGCTTGCTTAGCTTCATTTTTTTTTGCTCTGTAGATTTTTCGATTAGGCTCAGTTGATTGGTTCATCATGTCAAAAGAATATCGAGTCTATTTAATTGTTCAGGGCCGCAAGAGTATGAATAATCTCAGTAGTAAAAAAAATAAGTATCTGTTTTAATTTTAGACATTAGTGGTCCATTGTTCCGTTGTATCCCTCTTCTATGTTAGATTTTTTTACAAATTCTTTAAAATATGTAAATTTCTTTACTACCATTAAGGGTGCACAGTTATCTAATATGTATCTAATAGTGCCATAATCAAGTGAAAAACTATGCACATTATCTCTAAGCAATTTATATCAGCATCATACATATGATATATATATATATGTGTGTGTATATATATATGTATATATATCATCTTGATAAAAACTTTTTGAAATATAACAATACACTTTCATTTGGTTGCTTCATTAGGAATTATGAAAACAGAATTTTAAATTCTTACAGCACACATAACAATAATTCTATTGAATTAAAAATCCTTTAAATTTTAATGTTCAGTATAAATAATTGCATGCTGCCTGTACATGTATTACTATTGAAAACGAATGCTATTATTCACGAATTTGAAATGATAAATGCAGAAATTATATACAACTAACAGATTGTCTAGAAAATCTCGTTTTTGAGCATTTAAAATTTTGATGTAGACAACAGAGAAACTGTTTTCTCTGTTATTATAACGTTGAACAAAACGAACAGTTAATATTCCGTATAAAAAGTATTCTTAACAAAGTGTTTGTACACACGTTATTTCTAATATGAGATCCATCGAAAGTATTTTTTTGATTTTTGTTCAACTCATAATCTTCCAGTTTGGCAAAACTTCGGCAATCAGGGTAGAAAAGTATGTTGTTACATTATACACTACGGTTTCGCCGGCAGCCAAAATTGCGCCGAAAGAACCGTACGTACCGTAATCTATAATACTATGATTGCATGCTGATAAAACTGCTAAATCTTTGCCGGGACCTCTTGCGTCCACGTCAGACACGAATTTGATTCTGTGTCGTTTACTATGCAAATTATACTTGCACCAAACTATATTATCGCTAGTCACTACGAAAACTACGTTACTATACTTGTCAGCAAAGTAATCCATTGCCGCGAAGTAATAACTAACAGGAGCGGGTCTAATTTTCAATTTTTGCCATAAATAATCTATATAATCTGTCCTTCTTACGTGTACGCTTACAAATGTCGGTTCGAACATTTTGTACTCCTCGGTTATCTGTTTTAGTACCCTTTCTGCGTACATTCTTAAGTTCAGCTTAAACGTAAATTCTCTTCGTACATCATCCAACCACACCAAAATGAGGGACCAGTAAGCTGCGTGTCTACAATCGCATTAAAAGTGTTAAAATGTGGAGTAATTGATTACAGTAGGTACTCGCTCGTTGCACGAAAACGGTACTGGAATTTCAGACAAGAGCCGAGGTTTTAGCAATGAACCAAAATGAACAATGTCTAATCAATCACGTATGACTTCCCACCTACAACTCTACCGTTATTGTATTCAAGCCGCAATCAATGTGTACAACTAACAATACAAGTTACATTCCCCACCTTGCATGAATAAAATATAACGAACTAGGTTCATGTAAAGAACAGGCATTTGATCGAGAGTGCAACGAGCGAGCACCTACTATATTGCAGATAGACTACAGTGATTTACCTTGGTATTATAATGTTCTGCTCTGTGCTGTTCCATTGTGCAAGAGAATTAACGACTTGGCCAACATCTAAACTACATCTTCCAATGTAACTGAGTGGAGGAATGCTAAGATTTTCAAAGTACTCCTCCAAAGTCTTCAGTATGCAGCGTGGCATGAACGGTTCGAGTCCAGTCCGTCTAGCAGTTGCCCACACCGAAACATACTCCCAAATTTGATTGCCAAGCCTGCCACCTTGGACCGTGGAAACTATTCCATACTTTGGACATGGATTTCTCCATTCCGGTGGTATTCTGATATTCTTCAACGTAGTACGACAAAGAGCTTGTTCGTATGTGGAGATCTTAATGTGGCGAGCTGGTGGGTTGGATGTGTACATGGGAAACAGGAAGACATGGATGCCGAAAACCACTATCACAGCAAGGACTATTGCAATGGCAAGTATATGCTGCTGAGCGTGACTCATTATCCTTACTTGCTCCCACGGGAGGCTCTGCTACTACGTACCAAATCGATTCTTTTCTCTATCTTCTGCACTACAGCTCTCTGGTTATTATTTTCTACTCTTCAACTTCCACTAGTCCGGCATTTCGTATCTACAGGTGTGCCATGTCCTTTGTTTTCCGACGTACATCTTTGCAATGATAATACCATTTATATTGAATGGCACATAATTTCTAATTGTATATGGTAGTAGGATAGGGATTGTGTAAATAATGTGGTAACGAGAATACTTGAAAAAAGGTTTGCTTGAAATTTTCGTGTATTTCATGTCGAAATCGTAACAACGATAATATGCGTAAGTAGTATTATGCACGAATTGGTCAGACAATGGAAAAGGACATGGCCTAATATTACATATTTATACTTTCAAAGCTACTATTTATATAGTTTAGCGTGGTTTTATTATACAAAGCACGGAAAGTATGAATCGAGACTCGCGATAGTTTCTGTCGGGTCTGGTTGAATAATGCTATGAACATCATGTAGGAAATTATATTACAGAATGGTTAACAGGTGGTGAGCTTCAGGTGTTACATGAACTTGAATATGTATATATAAATAGAAATATATCACCGTCTATCTGCTACAAACAGCAAGGGGAAAACGAATGCAAAAGAACGCAAAAACGTGAAAGAATCGTTTACTTACTCTGGAGTCGAAAAGAAAATGTAATTTCGTTAGCGGGAGTATGATTATCGGAAGAGAGAAACAGTTTTCGTGCGGTTCTCGCGAACGCGGTTGCGTGTTCGCGTTCCGAGTCCGAGAAAGTTGTTCACGAAACGAAACGACAATAATTTTGTCACTCACCCGTTCCAGTAAAATATTCGCATTGCACTTGGAACTCGCTATTAGCCACAGGGCTCGCGTCGCTCTGTCTGTTATTTCTGCCACTCATGTTTTCCCGGTGAAATCGATGTGTGCCTCGTGCATCGACGCTTGTTGCGTTTCCATGAGATATGTGTGTGCTTTATATCTTTCAATCGATTTCAGTCCACCGGCACGGAACGGTTATAGCGCGAACCACATTATGCGAGCCAATATTATGCTAAATTGCCGTGATTACTACCGCGAAAACGAACTACTTCGCGAAGCTGTTAAACAATAAATGACACTCGGGTCGAACTCGCATCCTTGGAACGAGGATGTTGTCCAGACCGATGACGTCATGAAGAACCGTCACCCCCGGGCGGTTTGATATATAGATTTTTAATTTCCTTTGGCGTTTATCGGATTGGCTCTATAGATAACTATAGTGAATCCATTGTTAGCAGATGCCAGAAATTCATTTTTCACGGCTCAAAACGAACATGTACAAGAGCTTTTTAAGCATTATTTGTTTAATGCTAGATCAAACTTATCATTATTGCTGAAACCACAGTACTATTTATTACAGAGAACTAAGTAATCCATTTACATTAAAAGTAATACCAGAGAATAGAAATATTTAATATATTTTCCATTGATTAATTAATTTATTAGTATAGAAATAATCTCTGTAAATTATTAAATCAATATTACTATCAGTCGATAACTGTGATATTTAGCGGCGCCAAAAATGGGCATAGGTGGGCGCGGGGATAACGTAAAACTTACAGCACAGAATAGGGGCCAATAGGGGCCACTGAGGAGGTTCTCGTCGGTGGTGACGGTACGTCAGAGTGGGGGGCCCAGCCGACCGAGCCGCTGGAGGGGCAAGTTCCTCGGTTCCACGATTCTGGCATCACTGACGTGACCCCAAAAACGTGTGACAAAAAAGTGCATTGGATGATAGGTCTATCCTTGTACCTCGTCTGTGCCTGTACGCACTTTTGGCGCCGCTAGATCGCACAGGGGCTGAGGGCACAGACTTACTAAGTCTGTGACTATGAATCATGTGAATAAGACAGGGGCTGGTGGTTCGAACATTTTGCCACAATCAAGGATGGCGTTGAATGAAAGTTTAAAGACCAATAGACCTAACTTCAACGGGACCTAACCTGATCCGACAGCTGATTTGTTCCTACATTGACAATAAAATGGGTAGTGGCATTGTTTGAAATAGTTTGAATGAATAATATTGCTCGTGTGACTCGTGTACCAAGTCGAAACGACAACTTTTCACCTGAGAATGTTGTTGCTCGTCCTTTCACAGCGGAGAAATGCTTTTTAATTTTTGCGACCCACGACTGAGGCCAGAAATCGAGTGCAGCACTGTCAGCACGGAAGGATATGAAGTTTCCAACTTGATAAACGACACCGATAAAGGTTTCTTAGCGTACGCAAGTATCAAACCTCCTGTTAATATTGACATTACTTTTCTTTGTAATGTATCCGTCAGTTATATCGTTATTTGGCCGTTCGTTGGCTCGCAAAAGTCGTCGGGCTTTCAAATATCCGCTAAAACGAGTAGTGATCACAGCATACCATACACTCCACTGGCTAGTGGATATTTAAACCACTCGAATGCTGGACTGGTATTCTATCCATTTAATATTAAACATGAAACACTCCCAGTCCCTGCAAATTTTCTGAAACGGTACATAAAACCGTCTCTGGGACATTTAGCAACTTACGTAAACAATTTAAGGATATGCATATGTAAGACAGACAACTCTGTACCTGCGTTAGGGAAGATTGAGGTGTGGGGTAGCGTTGCGTCACGATGCGGGAAAGATACTATAGCCAGTATCTCCACTTTGTGGTATAAAACTGAATTGCACGAGTCTGCAGAAAAGGAACAGTGTAAAGAGCAGTTCGGTGCTCTTGAGTCTGTAGACCAATCTAAAATTACTGTTCCAAGTAGCAGGTAAATATCATTAAAGCACTATATGCAAAAGAAACAGGTATTTAGTGTATACTTCTCTAAAATAAAATTATTTGTTTTGTAAATATATTGTAGTTTAAAGGAAGTATTAGAATCATCCTTAGAAGTGCCAGAAGCTTTTTTAGACGCCATCACATGGGAAATCATGACACAGCCTATTTTGTTGCCCAGTGGAAAAATGATTGATCAAAGTACCTTGCAAAAGCACGAGGAAGTTGAGGCATTATGGGGAAGAAGACTGACCGATCCCTTCACAGGGATACCCTTTAGCGAAGATCGTAAGCCTGTAATAGCAACTGCACTGAAGATGAGAATAGATAAGTTTCTGCTTGAGAATAGCAATGCGGAGGAGATCAAGAGATTGCCAAGGGTTTTAGGACGTGCGGTATCCTCAAACGCACCAGAGACTAAAATGGCTGAAATTCCAAAATATGTATTAGGAGAGAATGTGTTCAATAAATGTTTAAACGATCCTAAGCCGAAGTTGCATTGTTCTTCAACGGACACACAAGCAAACAAGAAATTCTGCCATAAATTGCCAGTCGTTGCAATATCTCAGAACAGATCTGCTATCACTTTGCCTAAGCCACCGAAGAAAAGAAGGACTATCGAATCTCCTGAGGTAACGAGTAATGCCGCTAACAGTGCAAGCTGTGATGTTGATTCAATGGCACCGCATTTTGGCAATAGATCAGAGATTAATGATGCAAGTTCCAAGTTCAATTGTACCTGCTGCACTAACAGAATTTTTTATGATCTTCCATGTAAACATGTTCTGTGCAGGAAATTATTGTTATCCATCCAAGACAATCGATGTAAACTATGCGGCGCAACTTATAAGAACAATGAAATAAAACGCATTTTCGAATAAACAACTCGCGCACACGCAAGAAACAAGAACAGCAGTTTCTCGCATCGATTACGTTCTTATATTTTCCATAAATCTGTTACACCGATTATTGTAAATAAAATGTAATAATTTTTAATAAATGTATAAAATTTTTTTACACTTCATTGCACTCTACTCGTCTACTTTCAGTCGTGGTGTAAATAACATATAACAATCGGATAATGTTACATTATATTTTCAAGTCACAAAAATTTCCCTGTTACCAACAAATCGCATGTTGCAAATATTTATAATCACATATATGAAAAATATGCATAAAATTGCTTGAAACCGAATTACAGAATTACATCCGTTGCGTTTCGATTTATATAAAGACAATCTGATTGCTAGAGGATATGTACATTATATTATTATCGTAGCTTATCGATAAAAGGCATGGGGAATTTTTTTACTTTACAATCATTTCTCTATAAATATTGCAAAAACATTTCCTGTATACGAACGAGTCCCAAATTATATTCTTCGAAAATAAAATCATAAATCTCGTGGCGGATATGTATGTACATATGGATCTCGTGTAGTCTTGATACGTGTTTTTCACGTATTACAGTTAGCAAAGAATTTTTAATCCTGAAGCGTAATACTGACTTATCACTTTCCATTTTTCAAAAATATTATTTATCCACTCTGTCCGTGGTCTGATAAAAATAATATAGTACGTTCTATCTATCTTTCATAATACTTTAAATCCGCTGCCCTGACTTTGCCGTTTGGCGATGTTGAACAATGATAATAAATAATTTCGCGAATCAGGGGAAACAAAGAAGGTCAAAGTACGATCAGAATGAGGGGTAACATTCTCAAAAATGTCGGACTGACCGTCACTGTTTGTTGAAACACTGGCTAGACCAGTGCTGCTGGTTCTCACGTATTCTGCTACACGGGCTCTCATTTCTTGATCCATCTGTAAAATATTTTATTAATAATAATAATAGCACTTAACAATGGTATAGTAAGTTTACCACTTTGTACATCATACCTCGTATGGAGTAGGTGACACAGGTCTGTTGTTCTGTGTTGCTTCGGGAACACAGTACAAGCTTATAGTAGAATCAAGATGATGATCGGCACTCGTTAACTCTTTCAACAAAAGTATTCTTTCCACAGTGTCTTCAACCGTGTTAACCAGTAACAGTGCATGCCTTGTTAGAACCAACGTAACAGCACGATTGCTGCCTTGTTGGATCACATAGTCCGCATTGGTAACGTGTAGAATATTGCCATGATTGTGCTCCAGCAGAGGTAGCAACCACCAAGCATACCTAATGGATGTATTATTATTTCCCGTTGTATATTGAACCACTGGTCGTTGTCGAGGCTGAAAAGGAAAATCTAGTATTATCCCATCTTGCCAATAATGCTTAGAAACAGTATAGATTATTGCCTATTTACAGAAGGCAAAGAATTCCAGCCTGCACCCTGAAGTAGTCCTTGCCCTGTCAGAGCAACTAACTCTGCAGCTCCACTCAGAGGCTTTGTGACTACTCCAACTAGTCCCAGACCAACACCAGTCACGAGACTTTTAGTTGTTATTTCACCAGACAGAACTTGTTGGAGAGGATGATGAGCTAAACCAGCAACTGCGCCTAAATAATTGAAATTGAAATGAAAATTGTTGATTTTCGCAAACTTACATGAGTAAGTAAAACATATAATAGTGAAAATATTCGAAGCTTCTAAGAATTCGATTATATATATTCGTACGTTATTGAAATTACTAAGAGAAGAAATAATTGTCCCTGCAACTCCTACTTTTTTCAATCATGCACAACATTTTTATTTTGCATACAACTCTGCAGCCTATTTGATGACATACCTAAGACACTCATGCCTAATCCAGTTAGGCCTTGGTAGAGCCCTTGAGCCATACCTTGAGGCCTCATCCTTCTAGATTCTTCTTGCCTTTGCAAATGCTCTTCATCCAGGGTAAGACGATCTAAATTTCGTGCTACGCTAGATGCCAGCTTCGTCACGGAATTCAGGGTACCTGTCCGAATTTTCGAATTCAAAATAGTAAAAATATTTAAAGAAAGTGTTAATAAAATGCTAAGAAAACGCCTTAGTATAGATTAAAGAAATTACCCGCGGTGACATGTCTCATCAAGCTAGCTGAACCATGCGTTATTCCTACAATGAAACCCCATGGCCCTTGTAGCAAACCTTGGAACGGAAGAGATATAAAGTCTCTGATCCCTGAACCGAGAGCTTGCGCTAAGCTTCCAGGTGAACCAAGTATTTCCAAAGATCCAACCATCCATCCTGAAATTTAAAAAATTTTGAACGAATAGATATCGTATTGATAATACAAATAGAAAGCAAGCAATGTTTGCACCTGCTCCAAATATAGCTCCAGACAAGTAATGCATCGTAAGTGCATTGCCGAGTCTGTATGGTGTGGTTAAAACATTTTTTTTCTCAAAAGTACCAAAGTACAAGGGTGAATGATCCAGAGCTACATATAATCGCACAGAAGTGTGGACACTCAGCAGGATCGATAAAGGTTCAATTTTTAAATTCTGCAGCCTCAAAGGATCGCTCAGTATTTTTGCATCGACGATTATGTAATCGGACATGCATACTCCAGTGGTTGCAACCAGTGGCCTGATCTTCTTTGCATCATCCGGTACGAAAAATCTAGGGGGGGACCATTGAAGATGCATAGTTCAATAACTGTGTAATGTACGTGTCTTCGATGTAAGCACTAATAGGTGCAACCTTCAAATAAATTTCCTTTAACGCTGGAATTAATGAACATAAATTAGTACAATTTCGAAAGCTTCATAAGTGCATAAAATACGCTAATTATTACCTACCTCCAATATGTCCTTGATTTTCCATGACATAATCGATAGTTATCAGAGAATTCTCCCTGATTTGTTCTATTTTATTCATCAAGCAATTCTGAGTGTAATACCCCACCCCTTTCGTAACAAGAGGACTCTGACTAATTAATACCACAGGGAAATCGAAACCTCCTTGATCGAACATCTGATTATCTAATTGCAAATCGCCAATGAAAACACTGAGATTGACCATTCTGGATCTCGCAGCAACAGTGACTATAATATCAGTCATGGACAAACTAGCGACTTCGATCCTCTGTGCATTTTCATTCATGTCGTGCATGATGATGATAGTAATTCCACGGAGACATACAGTGGCAGATCCTTCTTTGGACGCACTCTCTTCAGTGACCTTTGCATCGTCGCTGCTTTTACTATTATCCAAACTTGTAATCGACTGTTGCAAATTTATTTGCGGCGCAGCTTCCGTGTTCAAAGTTTCGTCCTGAGCAGAGAAGAACGTTGTCACCGATGTAGAGCTATCGGAGCTCTGCACGTTTATCAATTTATCATCCTCTGTCATATCAGTATACTTAGTGTGCAGCGTTTCAACCTCTTTGATATCAGCTTCTTTGCGCAGAAGACGACTTCTAATGTCCCTCGCAGACACCTCCTCCTGCGAGATTGGTACAATACTAATGTACGTAGTGTAACAACGATTTTGCATGATCAGCTTCACGTCTCCATAAAATGGCAATCTCACATACTGATCTACCAGTACACTTGATATCGAGGATAGATTTATACCTCTCGACCAACGTAGTTCCTTGTTCTCTGCTGTTTGATCACCATGATTCGTCACTGCAGAGAACAATAGTACATTGGACGTAGTTGAGACTGGTGCATCAGGCAATCTATTACTGACCGATGGAATAGAATAGTGACACGATGCGCCACTGTCTACCTCGCAGGTCCACGTAAAGTGAGCAGTATCCGATAGTGTCGCTTCTCCAGTTTCATTCGATTGACCCACTAGAATTTTAAAAGCACAGGTATTTTCGATCAACAGCTGAGGATGGTAATCAACGTGAATCATTATGTACGTCGTCCCCTTGTCTTCCTGAGTCGTGATGACTACTGGCATAGTCGCAGAGCCATTCGGAATGGCAACGCATTTGCGACTCATGCCTTGGTCGACTCTCACAGGACAAGACCACTTGTGCCCTAAGCTCAATGATATATAAAGCACGAGGGGTTCTATGATGTCCTCCATGTACAACGTGTACCATTGTGTAATAGGTATACCCTGTTTCTGATCCTCAGCAGGCGAAATATTGAGACTGTACAAAGTGAGATCGTTAGGCAATTCCAGACCAGTCTCCTCTTCATGCACTGCCAATGTGGCAATGCACAATTCTTGAGAAGTTAAGTTACTGATGACATGACTACTTGTTACGCGAATCAAACGCATGTCCTCGTGCATGCTCGAGTTGATGCTCATGATGGACACGCTAGAGCAACAATCCACACATGTTTTGATGTTCCCATCAACCGGGATCAATCCCCCGATCCTTGGCATATAGAAGCTCTGACTCCAATCAGGCCGAGCCAGTTGGAGAGCTTGGGATGTATAAAACGTATCACCGACTCCAACGCATAAATGAAACGTACCCTCCAGCTTAGGAGGAGTCACAATACCGTAATGAGGTATCTGACACAGCTCTGTATCCTCTGATACAAGGGACAGGTGACAGCCCATAGAATTTAGCATGAAACACCACGGTTGCAGCTCCAGCAACAAAGTACTGGAAACCAGACCTGCATCCTGGTATTTGACCTGGACGTGTGTCTGAGGCTGTTCAGCAGACAGCCATTCTTCCGTCACGTCTCCTTGGAAGGGCCATTCTTCTTCTTCCTTTCTGCTGTCTAGTTCTTTTATAATACCGTCTATATCTTCAACATCCGGTCTTCGGAAGAATTTCCGTTGGTCGACGGAGCTATAAGACAGTGGGACATAGGGATTGGAGGTGGATACACCAGATTCTAATTGGAATGTTAGTTGATGGAAATGCTCGAAGGTCCCAGGGCAGTATAATTGTTGCCGCTCGCCACGGCCGTTTACCATGGTGCTCAGCGAGATCTTCAACGAAGGCGTGTCCATCTGCACCCTGGCCGGGACTGGTAAATGCGATCTGATCATGTACAGTGGACTAAGCACGGCTAGAATCTTGGTTTTGTCTTGAATCACCTGTGTGACCACTCGTACCCAGATACTTAGGAACTGTCCGCGTTCCTGTAAGGGTACTTTGACTAGCCAGGGCTGGCCCCATTTAGCATTTGGCTGGAGAGGGATGTCCCCTGTCCAGGACAAGTTGGGCATGGTGACGAAGCGTAATCGTATAGCCATTTTCTTATTTCCGTCGAGAATGACCGACGGTGGACTGCTTTTACCAGGAACAGGGTGTACGTCCTTTAATACGGTCACTTTTGAGCCAATGTCGGCTTCATACTTGACCAATTTCATCTCGAAGTTGTCGACCAATTGATTGGAGATTACTAATTGACCAGAGAAGGTGACTAATTTCTGAGTAGCAGAAAGAGACGTGACGCTGACGAAAGTGGCTGCTTTAGTTAAGGAATTGTTGAATTCAATCGCTTGGACACCGTCGGTGGCTACGGAGAACGGTTTGCTCCACAACCAGATATTTTCCTCTATCGCTATCCTTATCGTCTTGTTGCCAAAGTTCTTCCATGAGTAGAAAGTGCACTGACGACTTTCAAGTAAAGTGTTGTCCCCGGTTCCGCTTTGACCGAAGAGGATAGGGACATTAGTGTCATTCGCCACCACGTAACGAGTGAACAGGATCATGTTCCTGTTCTCTTCTTCCAAGAATGCGAACCACAAATGCGCCGAGACTGCGAGCGTGTGTGCTATTGTCGGTCCCAGCTTCAGCGAGAATGGACTGCATGTTAACGATATATCTGTTTTTTCTGATAATGATAGTTGGAATCTGGCTTCCAAAGGATCCAACATCTCTTGCATAGTCAAATGAGCGTAGTCTAAAATGTGCACGCTGAATGTACCGCTGACATCAATCAACGTTGAGCCATCTATCCACCTGTTGAGTACCAAAATGGCTTCCTTGTGTTCCAACGTCATGAAACATTGGGTTTCAGGTATGGTGCCTTTCAAGGTGTAATTTTTCAATGGTGGTTGCAAATTACTGTACATATTTGAGTTCACATGATTGTACATTGATACGTGTACAGTGCCGATGTTCAAGGCGGCTTGTATGTTAGGTATAATGGAGGAATTAAAGTAGGAATCGATGCGTAAACAGGCAGCAAGAACGCGTGCAGAGATTATTGTTTTGGATAGTAGTTTGTTGTTGCTTGACAGTAATACTACTCGCCATATGCATGCCACTGCTCGGGCTGGGGCCTTCTCTGGCAGTTCTAAACGGTACGAGTCTGTCTCTGATAGGTAGAAGTCAACGTAGCGTTGATAGGACATGTGACAATCGCTCCAGTATTCGAGAACGCAGGGCACTTTGTCGATGTAACCGCTGTCGGAATCCAGAGTCTAAGAGGAGAGATTATTTTTAATATAAAATAGAAAGGTTCGCAAAATTGTTGTTGGACAGTGTTATTATAATTAATATATTATACTAACTTCAAATGGGACTGGCGACACGTGGATTCTAGTCAACGTTCTCGGCTGTGGGTATCTCCAAGCCATTGATTGTTGGGGATAGGCGAAAAATACAACCTGCGATTAACAATACGTTAAACTCCACATTCATGTTACCATAAATATTATATTATATTATATAATAATATTTGAGTTGACAAACTTACTTGATACGAGAATGGTAGTTCATCAGCATTGCCATTGACAAACTGGAATGCACCTGCTTTGAGATCATCCTTATAATGCTGTTCAGTAGACAGTACAATTTGTTTATCGCTACTCGTGCCCTCTGAAGAAGTCTTTGTTAGTTCGTTCAACAACAAGAGACAATCTTCTATAACATTCTTTATGATTTTTATCTGTTCCGGCCCGAAATCTAAGTAGAGACTGTCACTGTCTGCTTGTACTTGTATTTGGGGAATGGAGTCAGCATTCTGCCATGACTCCCAAAGCAAACAGACGGTGATGTTGCAACACCATGGATTCAACAGTACTTTGATATTCTTGTTAAGAATTGCTGATACAATGAATGAATCTATGGACGTATTAGAATATATTCTATCAGGCCGAAGGAGAGACGTGATACTTCCAGACAATGAAGCTAAACTGATTATTATCTCAGCGCCGGAATCAGTTTTTAAGGACAGTACAACCTGCTTGGTGCTCACGCTCAAATCAGGCCAATTTAATTTCCTTGGTTTCACTGGTGATATTATTTTTATATCGTCGAATTGATCTGTCCATGCCGTTTCATACTGATTTATAAAATACGGTAGTATCTTATTTTGCATAACATGAATTTGATTCAGCCTCGACAATGAGAAATAAATTTTTGTTGGTCTACCCATGTCTACAGAAAACTGCGGATTTTTTCCTATTGTTTTCTCATACTTCATTGTCACAAAAGATGGCGGAATGCCTGTATCAGGATGCAAATCGCCACTTTTCGTTTCGATCATGAACATCGTGAAATCTTTCTCCGTCGGTATTGAATTTAATTCATACTCCTTTTCTCCTAACGCCATAGTCATGTCGAAACAGGATATCTGTATTTTCTCCGATGGGTGTTGCCGTGAGAAATAAATATTCGGCTGATTGACCATAACGTAGAACAGTGGCCGCTTCTGACTTTCACCGTCGTCTTCTTCGATTTCATTTATGTCGACCTGATACTCTGAACTGGCTTTTTGAATATCATAAAGCACGAGTGTTATTTTACCACAGTTTACCAAAAATTCGAATGGCAATAATACAGGACTCCCTGGGAGCGGTGGTTTACCAACAATTGTTGAATTCACGCTTGAAGTTTCGAAGTCTATTCCACTGTCTTTAGTAAAATCAACGTCCACATCGTCGGAGGACTGTTTTGTCCAAACAATTTGTCTAATACCTCCCACAGTTGAAATTTTCTGAGGCATGTTATTAGTTGCAGTCAGTGTTCTATGCAGTTTAAAGTTTCCCATTAACAAATTATTTAATTCATTATTTAGTATAGAAATCAGCTGAATTTGGTCTAAATTTATAGTCACTTCGATGTCCGTGATGCAGTTAACTTCAACTGCACTGCCACAGACTAGTACATCCGGTTTGAAGAACACCGGCGGTGCAATGATCAAGCACAAATCGAACTTTGATACTAAGGGTAGTGTTGAAAATTGTTGTTCTAAACTGCTTCCATGTCCCAGTTTGTTCCACTCTAACGCAGGATTTTCGTTCATCGTGTAAAGATATGACTGAGACATTTTCTTGTTTATACTCATTTGATAATTTTTCCAAGTGGTTGTATGAGCACAGATGCCCTTTATATTAATCTGATATTGCCGATCCTCCACAATCGAGCCAGGTATACTTAAAATATTCGCCTGAGCTGCAAGCTGATATATGTCCATCCGCAAAGGCGTTCTGCAAATCGGATTCTCTGCGTGTGGAGTGATGCGAATTCCATCCAACTGTCAAAATTAAATAAATATTTGATTTTTAACACTAGGTTTGCGGGGTACATTCTAATATCTTCAATTTTTGTCTTCGGATATATATTATTTAAAAAATGTACAAATTGTAAGACATTACTACCTGGAGCATTAACAGATCATGCTGCGGCTTCAGTTTGATTATATTCGACGCTGGTAGCATTAGCCTAAGTCCCTTGAAGTCCAAGTATATCAATGGCAAAAATTCGTTGTCAAGATTAATAATACTGAAGCCTGTTGTTGCGGTTTGCTCGAAAGTCTCGGCACAATCTTTCTCAATGGTTTGATATACGCAGGTGAATGGTTTCAACAGCTGTATATACTTGCTAACTGTAGTAAGTGGTAAGATGATGTCCACCATTTGCATTTTTACAACTACTTCGGAGATATAAACATTCGAGGATAACGGATCCTCCGTTGTTATGTCTTTCTAAAATTGCAATTAGTCACTTGAAGAGCGGTGCATCTCTTATGGAAACTAAATCAAGTACCTTCTGAGTTCTATAACGTTTGTTAGTGCCCCATCGGGTGTGGACGTTCCCAGACTTCGCTCTGGTCAGAGTGAAACTCAAAAATCCAGAGTCTTCGCCTTTTTCTAAACTGTCTTCCCTGCCACAGAGTATTGCACCTACATACTCACCAATGTCCCAAGTTGGAGAATTCGGAGCTCTAAAAAAAATATCTCCAGTGTCTCTCAATGTAAAATTATTAGTATGCTACACTTCGTGAAATTTACGAGAAGGCTTAAAAACAATTCATCGCTAACTGTAGTGATGAATTATTAAAATCGACTAGCAAAGAATTATTTTATGTATTCCTGTAAATTTCATAAAATGCAACCTTCCAGACACCTATTAAAATATTCACTAATGTACATAGTTCTATACCTGGTGTAATGAAATATAGTAGCCGTAGTAATTTTGCTCTTTAATTTCAGGTAAACTGGTTGCAAATCTAAGGAGGTGATTATATCTTCCAATTCGAGGACCAATTTCAAAGAAGATGTACTTTCTGTCTCAGTCACGTATAGCTTGAATGCAATCTTTGTTATAGTCCACTGAATCCATGCTGTTAAGACCAGTTCATCAGATTCTGAAAAGAATAAATTTCATATAGTGGTAACATAGCTGTAAAATTGTTTGGATTAATTGCAGGTATAGCTCTCTTCTTAATCATGAATGCCTAAAATCCGCAGTCCAATTATAAGCATATCTAATGTACCTTGCGTGATATCGTCCTTTGATGTAGAAACAGTCGAATTTGTCGTTGCGTCTTCAGGATATAGCAATTGTGTTGGCGTTGAGGGAGTTTGTGGAATGATAGGAAGAACCACTTGTGCTTCAGTATTCATCAGAGTGCTAGGTACAACGCTTTTGTTAGTAGCATCTGATACTCGTAGTACAACCAAGATACTCGAAATAATTTTGTTCATGAAAACTATCTGTGGAAAAAAAACAATATAATTATACAATTGTTCCGTGAATACTATTTATACATCACAAAAATATTTTTACTGGAATACCTGTTCCTCGGAGACTGAAATTATGATAGGGGAATTGTCTATGTGAACACAGACGCCTAAAGAAGACAATGCACTTCCTCCAGCTGGAAGTGTCGTAACTTTAGTTGTAAGAGCAACTGTAGCATTTAACGATACTTTTTTAATGAAATTCTTTTGCGTGTGTTGTTGCAACATGTAACAATGGAATTCGACGAGACTCAACGTCCATGGGAAACTTTCTAGTTCTGGAAGGCATTATGATATGAATAATTTGAATTTTAATACAATATAGTACATTTAATACAGTTAGTACAGTAAGTATCTTTTGCTCTTTGGTAACTTACTGTTTGTCCACATAGATTTTGGCAGTTTAACTGGTAATACTTGAAGATGTGGTGTCAGCATCTCGATGCTTATGTTAGAAGAATGAACGATAAGTGTGGGTAATTTTACTATCAACATTTGTAAGTTATGGTCGGCATTCAGTGCTCTATCTTTTGCCTCTTCGATGCCTGAAACATTTTCAAGTGTACTGTATGCTCTTAAAGTAAATATATTGTTCATTCAACGTATCAACCTACCAAATGCACCAATACCACTCATTGTACTCGATGGTATGTATATAACAATATGTCCAACACACCCACTTAGCACAAGTCCACACCACCATGGATACAGTTCTGCTAATCTGGCCAATATTCCCAAATTCTGTAAGTTCTACCATACATTACTTCTTTATAATTAATAACTCCATACCGAGGCTACTAAAAAAATGTTTTAATACATTCTCTACTACCATCTGCTTAGCTGTTTACATTCAATGTTAAAATCGTTTATTAACACTAAAAGTGACTATTTTACATTACTTTATGTTACATATGTGTGATGGTGGTAGCGAAAGTGTTAATATATCCAAGATTGTATGAACATATGAAGAAAATACCTGTCTCTCGCTATCAGCTTTGGAATCGTGCTTCCTCTTAGTATCATCATTCTGTACAGTCTTTGATTTCTCAGTCGTCACGACTGACTTTCTCTTCTCCTTATCGGAAGAACTATGCACGCTCTCGTGCAAACTCGGGAATGTCTTCTTTTTGGTGCCCGTGTCAGAGGATGCACCTTCGAAATGCTGTTGCGTTTCAGCCTTTGTGGTGCACAAGGTACCTAAATTATAATACGTTACACGATACTCTAGCCATTTAAATAACAATGGGTCGAGCGAGGCTCTAATGTCTGCCATTTGAAGCGATAGAAGCGGTGGGTGCGTTTGTTTCTCGACATCCTTTGGGAACTGTATCACAGCCGTTAACAGCAATTTACTTTCTGCTTCGCTAAAATTATTATTTGTCATATACTGAATGATTGTATCATATACTTCCTACATAAATGCATAAAATCCACATTCTATTTATGATCTATACTATTCTATACTAACCCATGAACATTGCTTTCTGGGCCCGAGAAAATGAAGGCCTGCTGAGATTCATTTAGAGCAAACATTTTCATTGAATTAATGCTTATCTCATTGGAGACTGTAACCAGGGATGAAAATTGTTTGCAGTTCACATTTTCCAATAACAACTCCAGGTACACTGGATCTGAAATAAATCAGTGATCTTGAATCTGATTTAATAAATTTTATTCATGACTAGACTGCAGATTTTATGCATTTATGTCAAATATAAAACAGTAAAGACATTCGAAGAATTGAATGATGTTGTCACATTATTTTTGACGTTAAAATCGACTATTAACATTATTGAAAGAGGAAACAGAGGTTTCCTACAATTGACTTGGACAATTTTTATTTTGTATAAAGATCCACAGTCTATTCATGATTTTTATTATACATACCTATTTCTTGACAAGCATCGTTGAACAATGAAGAACACACGATAGGATTTGTTGTATCAGTTGGATTGTAAATAGAAGTCAATATAGATATGGCAATAATTAATTTTGCTTTTGTTCCAGTGATCGTAATACTGTCTATGTGCACTGAGTATGTTTCATGTATCAGATCAATGTTTCTCCAATACTGAGGGTATAATAATTGCTTTGCTTTGCATTCGACTGAATAAGGCATTATTATCGATGTATGGCAACTCTTCGTTAAATAAAGTTGACTTCTTGCTCCATTCACCTAATTAAGCAGAGAATTCATAATATTCTGTACACGTATGATATTCTTTTTTTTGTATTACCTGAAGCGTAATAACTTTATGGCACTGATCGAACATTTCTGTGGAGACATCGGTCTGTTTCGAGGCACATGCGGCGAGCCTAAACGGATACAACGGCTGCAGCATAGTTAATATTACTTCGTCACATTCAATGCTCACGAAAGGATCGTCTGTAAGAGCAGGCGTTAATGGTGTCGTCTAACAAAAGAATAAAAGAATCAGCAACGAGTGAATTATTTACACGTGAATAATATATAATTAGACTGCGGATCTTCGATATATGATCTAATACATACTCTGTTTTCAACTATTTTTCTTTGCCGTGGTAATCCGGTTATTGAATGATCGGCCAATTGCAATTGAAGAGACGCCTTCGCTATCATTACCTTTGTTTCAACCATGGAGACATTCTCTCGTAAAGATTCATACTCTTCTAGGGTAACTGGTGGAAGTTCGTCCACCAATGGATCTATCAATAATAATATGCTATTAGAACGAGCATATTATATTTGCATACGAATAACAAGTATAAAAATACCTGGCTTCGAAACGAGATATGGGTTGTAATCATAATTTGCGGCAGCTTGCTTTATCGTTTCAATGCGATGGAAAATGCCAGAACATAATCGCATAGTTAAGTCGCCTATGATGTATCTCATAACTCTGCGCTCGTGAAAGTTACTATAAAAATATATACATTTAATTTGTGTATTTTTCTTCTGAAAAGTTTTGAAATTACTCAGGGGTACCTATATTCAAAATTAGACCCAAATTCTGCCAGTCTCTCGGGAGTAATGTCGTCCGGTAACTCAATGCAGTGCACATAATCCATAGCGAATGCTGGACACCGTTCTATTAATCTTTCCTCTAAAAGTTCATCAAGGTTAGTATTCATAATTAAACTGAATATATTTATGCAAAATAAAAATTTTTTGTATTCGTGAAGTTGTTTGATATTTTCACTATTTTATGTTTCATACACTTATTTTTGTCATAATTGCATAAAATTCGCAGTCTATTCACAATGAAACCAATAATGACATAGTACATTAAACTATGACTACCTGAAACAGTATTCAGATGATAGTAAATTCCTTGCTTGTAGTCTCTCTTCTTTCCTTTATTCTCCACAGAATTATCATCAAACAATGAATCTCTCAAGTAATCAGTATTCAACTTCCCTGCTACCAAATACAGTGGTGGCTACAGAGAATTCGTTAAGTTAGACATAGTATTCAGTAAATAAAATAGTAGAAGAATTTTGGAGAATATTACTTGTGCTCCATCAACTACTTCCAAATATCCACATTTACAGGTTCCCCTGGGGTATATACGTATACAACCCATTCCAATTTGAAAGGTGGTCATAGCAATTCCTTGAAGTAACGTGTCTACCACCACACCATTCAATCTTAGGGTCAGAAATGATTTATACCTGAGCTTCCGTGACTTATAAAATAAATGTTCCTTAATATTTTCTACTGTCTAAAAAAATTATTTTTTTGTTACATGGTTTTATAATATTTAATATTTAAATTATCCTCGAGTATTTTTAATGGCTGTACTTTAAAAGTCAAGGTGGCATCCTGTATGTATACACCAAGATGAATAGTGTGTCCAGAGTAAGCCATTTGTTGTTCTGTGGACCAGTCATTGTCCCAGTCAATTGGTAGTACAGACGATACCATATTCCAAGCCCATCCACCCCAACCTGTGGTGTCATCAGCAGCTCCGCTTACGTGATCAATAATGTCATCTATAACATTCAGTAACAATAAGCATGATTATAATTACTAAACAGCAGATTTTTATACAAAATAAAAATTGTCTGCCTCTGTCGCAAAAAACAATAGCCAGAAAGTTCTTTTCTGAGACCTTGTATGTTGTCTTCTCTCTCTTCAGCAGAGATTAAAGACTTCTCTTTATTTATTGGGAACTGTTTCGTCTGTAGTACCATTATCAGTGCAGCTAATCTCAAAAGCATTGGTACTTGCTGTTCTGTTATACTAAACTCCATTTTTTTGGCAATGAAGGTCCAGACGTGTAACCGACGCTCTTCTTGCGGTATTGCTATGATAGTTTATGATCAAGCGTATTATAACAGAACATCGATATAGAACCGGATCCTGAATCAAAAAATTGTGTGTTCTTTAATAAGAAGTTTGGAGCTTTCCAGAGTACCGAAGAATAAAAGTACCTGATATATTTCTATCTTTCCAGAAGCGTCCATTTTGTCTAAGCATAATGTTAGGTCTTGAATTGTAATGACTTTCCTAAGCATAACTTCATACGCATTAACATCTGAAAGCAAGTATGGTTACAACATATGTAATCAGTTAATGATATATGTATACAATACTTACCAGTAAATGCTGGCTCCCATTTATTATCAACAGTCTGCATACTTAAAAATCGAACATTTACGCTAAGAACAATATCTTCTTCCACGTACTTTAGAATTAAATTATTACAATTTATTGTTATATTATTTACAACTTTTGTTACTATACTTCTTATGTATCCAGGCGGGGCTTCTTCTCTGTGAAGAGATTTGTGAAGAATATTTAAATTGCACTGTTGCACAGAATTATAATTGTACTGCGGATTTTATGCATTTATAACAAAACTATGGATAAAGTTATTTAATTTTTGTTTTTTTACAGTTGATATAGATCATTTTTATTTTGCATAAAAATTCGCAGTATAATTATGATTCAAGAACAATTGTCTTGCTTACTGTGGTATTTCTTGTCTTTTCTGTAATCCCGCAGGGCTGGTTTCCACTTTAGTATCATCTTTCAATTTTAAGATGCACTCTACAAGAAAGGAAGAGATTTTTATGTTTACTAACAGCATAATTTCACCTTATATTGTTTTGCTTACCTATTGTATTTATTGTAATAACAATTGGCTCTGAAGTAATTTTTACCCAAGGAACATGAATAAGTAGTTCATGTATATGGCCACTAACGAAGACAAAAGGTAAATTAAGTTGTTCTTCCAGAACTTCTAGTCGTAAATCAAGATTTTGAAATGATGCATCACCGCCCCATAAAGAAACCTGAGATGTAGAAATCGTAACATTTACAGGAAAACTAATTAGTGAATATCTTGCTTGTTTTATTAAATGCAACAGCTATAGAAAAACATACCTGAGATTGTTCCGGTTTAAAATTTTTCACATACTTTTCCACGTAACTAAGAATTACAGGTGTTATATATGATTCCAATTTGAACATGATGTCTGGTAATTCAATGCATTCCACATGCTCTTACAGGTTTAATAAATTTGCGTAATTGTTCAAAACTTTCTTGGCAATTTAATTATCAGTTTTGGTTCATAGAGTACATGTTCCAAATGTATTTGTTGCAGAAATAGTCAATGGAATTGTGAACTAAAAAATATTCACCTTTATCTGAAAATGATCAAGTGGTTTAAACATTGCTATTGAATCTTGCACAATTAACTTTCATGAAATAGGATAGTTCAAATTGCAATAAAAGAAATCAGGAAATAAATATGGAGAGTATTTAAATCATAATACTTATAAAAATAAGCAACAATTCTTTAGTTTATTAATTTTTTAAATAAATACGTTCAATATTACTAAAAGGAAAGTGAAATAGGGATAAACAGAATCGTCGGGCACTTGACAAATCTATTTTATTTCGGTTCTATTGTCGTATAGAATCAATAATATTTATTATCCTTATAATTATAATAACGTAGTCTCATACAATCAGCTAGAAAAGATTTAAAAAACATATATTAACCTTAAACGAGGCATCGGGAGGCAATTACGCATTGAGACGAGCTGTAAAAACATATTTAAAAAATACGATTTTTGTACGCTTCACAACGGGACATGAAATCAAAGAAAAGGATCAGTATCACTTTGATTGATTTAGTAGAAACTTTTCTTTCGATTACGGCTTTGCTTGTTGTAAATGTAATGTATATATTTTAGTGTTATTTTGTGCTGTCTGTCTTAACCTTTGCAATTTGACGTACACTTCAGCTGCATGTGCAAGATCGCCTCACTTCGCATGCGCAGCGCGTTGATAAATTTATGAATGAAATTTCAAATCGCGGGAACACGTGCTTGAATGCAACACGTACTGCATCGTATCAAAACCGGTAACATTTATTCAATCATAAATACAAAAATACATATACGAATTAGTATTTCTTAATCCTTGTAAATGCATAGAATTCTGGACCCACCCTATAAGAATTGTTTGCATTCTTCCCCTCAAACTTCCTCGCGTTCATTGATGTTCACTTTGAATAGAATGCGAACGTGATTTTTTTGTCAGTCATGTTTTAGCATAATGGCACACATAACTGCATATTTTGCAGCTCGAGATTACACGAAACCTGCGATCGATCGCCGGATCGAAGAATTATTGAAAAGAAGAGTTGCTTTGGAATCTGTGCCCACAGAATCGCTGAAAGATCGTCTTGTATGTGATCCGTGCATGTGACTTATTAATCTTTCCTTTATAAATTACGTTCTTTGTTTAATTTATATTCTGTTGCTGCGTTTCTGTAGGCCAAATTTAAGGAACAACGACAAGCTAGACAAGGGTTGCTGAAAGCAACGCATCGTCAGCTTGTGGAAGTCGTAGCCTTCATTTTGAATGTTGATCCGGATGTTTTAGAGGAAGGGATTATTGATAAAGATGAATACATTGCTGTTTTCGATAGCTTCCTCGCCAAGGATGGCAAACGTGCGATACTTATACATTTTCAATCTATGGAACCACCCACATACGGTATTATAAATGATATTACTACAGTTAGATTGGTTTTATTGATGTTCTATATTTATTTAATTAATGAAATATGTTGCAATAGAGTCTGGAAGATGGATTCCACAGTATGAAGAGATTAAGAGAATGATACGCTGCTGTGTGACCGATGGTTCCACCGAAGAACTCTCTGGGAAATGCGTAATAGTCTATAGATTGAAGGCAGATGTTGAGTTTGAGACTAAACAGTTGACTGAAGTATGTTTCTCTTTGAATAGTTGTAAAGCTATGTGTGAACATAGTTTAATCTTTATTAAACTTGAAATATTTTATTAGGACACATTCTATGCTTATGCAGAAGTCGATCCTGTATCCCAGAGCGCACTGGCAGCTATATCTGAGTTAATTCTACGATTAAATTTGCCAGCAATCACTGCTAACACAGTATGGGGTGAATTGTCAAAGAATGAGGCAGGTGAAAGAGTGAAGAACAACTTCATCTGCGATTTTAGAGACTTCTGTGAATTTCTGAGCAGTAGGTTGTTGAAATTAAAACTAGAGAATTTATCTCTTTAATTCTGTATAATTAAATTACCTGTTTTATATCAAGTGACCAAGATAGACTTGGAGAGCACAGTGAAGTTCGATATTGATCAACAGGTATATGATCTGTATTTATCAATGCCAGATGATATAGAAAAAAATGCTACTAATCTATCAGCTATCCAAGCAGTAGAAAACGTTGTCAGGAAATGGATGAAGTGTATAGAAAGGGTAAATTTAAAAATTAAATGAATATAGTTGTTTTACAAAATGCAACATACTTCATTTTACTAGACACTCATTCAATTATATCGTTGCCGATGAATGCGTTAATTATTAAGTTAATTGATACCCTCAGGCTGTTGTAGAGAGTCAACAATTGCGTAGGGAGACTGAAGAAATGGGGCCGAATGTAGAACTGTTTTATTGGAGACGACTCCTGGTTCGATTTTCATCGATAATTGAACACATTAAGTCTCCCGTTACTCAGAAACACATAGATTTTCTAACGCGAGTAAAATCGAAGCATATGAAGGTAGACTTAAATATAAATATTGTATTCTTTATTAATATATTATGTAGGAATGCGAACAAGAGAATATATATTTTGCATTGTATTTAGAAATGGAAAATCCTAGAGGATCACGTAAAAAACCATACAGATTCTTGCGCAAGACAATGTAAAATATTTATATGCATTGGAAAAATTCACTCAGCCTTTGTACAGGTTTGATCCAACAAAAATCGGAGAATACTTACCGCCGCTCATGTATGCTATACGAATGATATATGCTACTTCGCGATTCTTCAATACAAGGCGAATGGTCACAGCAGTTTTTGTAAAAGTACTGTAAATTGTAGTCTTCATCTCCAGTTTGAACAATTTGATAGATTTATTGAATTTTCAGATGACAAATCAAATGATCTTAGCATGCAAAGCTTATCTCACTGATGATGGCAAAGTAACAGTTTGGAATGAAGCTAAATGCGTTATGATATCTAAAATAATGGTATCAGTTTTCAACAGTATATGTGCATTATAAATATTGCATATAGTAATGTATATGAATATGACAATTTTTATTACATAATTATTTGGTTACAGGACTGTAAAAAATTGTGTGAACAGTATTACGAGTACTACATTTCGATGTGTAAGCAAGTAAGGGAATCCGCCAACGAAAAGCCGTTCGAAGTATCTGAGATGTACGTTTTCGGAAAGTTTAATACCTTCAAAAACAGAATAATAAAAGTTAGCAACTATATACTACAACAGACGTGAATATATGTTAAAGATAATAAATATAAATATAACTTGTATTGCAGATTATGGATGTTCTTCAGACAACATTAACTTATTCAATTCTTCATAGTTCAGCTATACAAGGGATAGATGTATTCGCAAATAAATTTACAAGCTTCTTCCAGGATATCTCGTCTCAGAACTATGATCCTCTGGATCATAGAAAACCGTATTACGACGGTGACTATGATACGTTTAAGAAAAATGTTGCGCAGACGGAAACGGAGCTACGAATTTTCTTCTATAAGTGCGTTTCTGAAGCTCCGACTATAACTGAAGCATTGAGACTAGTGGCAAGGTGATTGTTTTATATTAAATTATATAATATTAGGTCTGTGTCTTTTTGACTTAGTATAAAGAATAGATCTATAATGTATTGTCCATAGGTTTCAGAAATTGAAGTTCAAACATTTGAGAATCGATAGGAAGTACCTAGAGCTCACAACACTGTTTCAGAAAGAGATTGAAGATGTGCGAGATCGATACAATGAAGACAGATCGGATCCACCGATACCCAGAAATGTTCCACCCATTTCCGGTCGCATTATGTGGATCAGGCAACTCTATGTACGCATCGAAAATCCCATGGAAATATACAAGCAATGCATAAGAGTGCTTAGTCACGACTACATGCAAAGGTCTATTAAAATTTACAATGCTCTAATCAGCGTCTTCATACACTACGAGTTAATATACCATAGAGCGTGGTATGATTCCTCAGAAATTGTACGTCTAGTATAATTGTTGTACTAGCAGAAACATTAACGATTGTGTAAACATTAATTATTCGCTTCACTAATCGTTTGAAGGTTCGATTGGCATTAGCGTCACCATTGCTCATACGACACCTGACGACCAACAAGTATCATTTAAACTTTGATTCGTACATTATAGAAGTGATACGCGAATCTGAACACATGGCCAGATTCGATTTAGAAGTGCCAGATTTTATACAAATAATTACATTTTGTAAAAACAGAATTTTCTCATCTTACGAGAGAGTGAAGAAATTGGTAGATGAGAACGATGCTTTGAGGTAAATCATTTATTCGAAAAATACTGTAAAAAGACTATAGATTCTATTGTAAATTGCAGGCGGAGAATACCGGTATTGTTTCTGAATTTGATCAAAATTGTGCTTGCTGATCTTGAGATCACGTTTCAACCCTGCTTATCAGTGATAACATGGACGTCGTTGAACATTAACGAAGTATGCGATCAGATACAAGAGGCTCTCACTAAAATGCACATATTTGTTAAAGAGATAATAGATATGAAGGAAGCGAGAGTCGACGAAGTGTTCGAATCTATTTCGGAAGCTGTCTTATGCAAGCTTGACAATTATCCTAAAAAACCTCATGAACTTTTGGATGACAATATGGACCATGTAAATATAGTAGGCGACGAACTCGAAATAAAATCGTTGTCAGCAGAGAAAGCTGTCGTAACGATCATCAACAAATTCATGGACTTCATAAGCGACGAGACTGTTGGAAATATCAAGTATAATTGGATGGATTTGGATAAAGTGAACAAGCACGTTTCACAAACGAAATTAACGAAAGAGAAATATGAACCTGGTATATTGATCTTGTTGTTTCCATAATTTTCTTATAATACGTCCTTTTTTATGTTTGTAGGTTTTGCTCCCATTGAAAGGACCCATAAAGTTCAAATAAATAAAGTACATAACGATTGCATGGAACTGTTCGCATACTTTAATAATAAACTTGTGGAAGCTTTAGTAAAGTGTACAAAGAACTCCCTTGACTTATTAAAGAAACAGGTCGCCGATATAAGGTTCTACCAATTTTTAAGCACTGATTAAGGGGTAACGACTAATGTAACTACAAGATTTTGAACCCAAATTTTAGAATTTTTCGAGGGAGTACTTCGAGATATGTATAATAAAAACCTCTAAACGGATTTTTAATTAATTTTTTTTCCCTTTCCCCCTAAAAATGGTAAAATTAGGATTCAAAATCGGGCGGTTACATAAGATATCCTTTAAAAATAATCTTCAATTTCTTCATTTCAATTACTACAGTCCTCTAGTCAGAGATAACAATCAGGAGCATCAAGTGACTCCCATAATGATCACTACATTCGTGCTGCAGATTCCAAATATCATAATAGTACCGCCGATAGAAGATTTACAACATTACTTCGGGAAGTTAATTATCAGTGTACTAGAAACTCATAAGCACATTTTTATGTGGGGGCATCGTTATATGGAGATAAGAATGTCCGGTGGTAGCGACAGTGGTACAAGTTAGTATTTTTCAACAGCAATAGAAACCGTACATTATTAAAAAATTTTCTTTTCGTGAAGAAAGTCCTAAATCATCAATGAAGAACTACTATCAAATAATATCCGATCACAAGGAGATAGTGCGCAGTGTGATGAGCTTGCAGGGTGCAATTTCTGCGTATAAAGACGATATTATACAACTTGGAAATGCACGTTATAATCTTCATTTCTTCTTTTCTTAAATCAGTGTTCTGCATATTTTAATGCGCTCAATATTTTTTAGACGTACTTAAAGTATTCGTACATATGGTCGGAAGATAGAAACAACATCATTCAGTATTTCGTTGATTGCGAGCCCATTACTCAAGAGATCAAAGAGAAGTTTGTAGAGTATGATGATTTAGTCAAAGAAATAGAGAATCTGCCGGATGTACATATTGTTGGACCTATAGAAATTAGAATGGGTATTAAAATCGTATGTTCATTTGATTAACCAGCTTTCTAATCGACATAATATTTTCAGATAAATTGAAATTAGCTCTGCTAGTTGAAGCTCGTACATGGAAGGCAGTTTTAGGTCAAACGTTGTCCACTCTGTACAAAGAGAAACTTCGAAAAATCACGGAGTACATCAATGAGAAGAATAAAACTTTAGCAAGAGAGATAAAGGACTTGGAAGACGTCAGAGTTGCTATGAAATGCTTGAGCGAGATACGCGATGATTTTATATCCTTAGACATGGAATTGATACTGATAGAAGAAACATATACATTGATGGGAAAATTCGAAATCCCTGTTTCGAAGGAGGAGCAAGATATTGTCGACAGTCTTCGATATAATTTTACCAATATGTTGAACATGGTAAAGATTACATTCCATTAAACTCTGTTTTGTTTATAATGTCTTCAATGGAGTATCGATTTATTTAAGGCGAAGCAAGTTCAAGCAAAAATATGCGAGATGCAAGAGCCACTGAAGAAAGAACTGACCGATGGTGTTGCAGTTTTTAAGGAGGATGTTTTGATCTTTGATCGCGATTTTGAGGTGAATGGTCCGATGGTTGAGGGCTTACCAGCTAAAGAAGCCAGTGACCGGTACAAAAAAATTAATCATTAATTAATGACTAATGTCCATTGATATTAAAAATTATTAAAATTTTCTATCTGAAAATTAATAATAATTTTTTAGGCTGCTCCTGTTTCAAGGACGTTTCGACGAACTGTGGGAAAAGTACTTAACTTACAGTAGCGGTGAAAGTTTATTTGGTTTGGAACTGACGGAGTATCCAGCTCTTCATCAACGCAAAAGAGAAATAAACTTGTTACAGAAATTGTATTCCCTTTATTTGCAAGTCAATCGGACTATTGATAGTTACTACGAGATCCCTTGGTCGGAGATTGATATTGAGGCCATAGTCACGGAATTAGCCGACTTCCAAAATAAGTAATGAAAATCTTTGCTTCTAATATCAGCAATAGTGTTCATGTTATACGTCATAATTAAAAATAATAAATTCTGCGTTTATCTTCAGATGTCGAAGATTGCCAACTGCCATGAGGGACTGGCCAGCTTTCATTGACTTGAAGAAGAAGATTGACGACTTCAACGAGACTTGTCCTCTGTTAGAACTCATGGCGAATAAGGCGATGCAGGAAAGACACTGGGCCAGGATGTCCAAGTTGTGTAAATATCATTTCGACGTCGAGTCTGAGAGCTTTACACTGGCAAACGTGATGCAGGCACCCTTGTTAAAATACAAGGACGATGTTGAGGTACCATTCGAGCGAAATACATGCTAGTTCTGAACTATTAGAATTAAACTTTCGTTTCCTGACAGGATATATGCATCAGTGCAGGAAAGGAGCAGGACATAGACAGCAAACTAAAGCAAATTGTCGCCGAATGGGCTACTGTGGACTTGCAATTCTCTACATTCAAGCAGAGAGGAGAACTACTTCTGAAAGGCACAGAGACAGCTGAGATAATATCTCAGTTGGAAGATAGTCTGATGGTGATCAGCTCGCTCTTGGCTAATCGGTATCAAATATCTTTCGTAATTGGCACAGAACATTTTTGTTTCGTATAAAAATTCGTAGTCTACTAATCACCAATTCAGGATTATTCGTTTTACCATCCTGATTATTTACTGCTTCTGAATATTTTTCTAAGGTACAATGCACCGTTTAAAAAAGATATACAACTATGGCAATACAAACTAAGCAATACCTCTGAGATCTTAGCAAAGTGGCTAACTGTGCAGAACTTATGGGCTTATTTAGAGGCTGTGTTTATTGGCGGTGATATATCTAAACAACTTCCAGCAGAAGCAAAACGCTTTAATGTAACAAAGCAATGAAACTTGATAGTTATGATTATGTTCTACATTTTTGCGTTGTTCTATATTTACATTTAATTATTTTAGAACATTGATAAAGCTTGGGTCAAGATCATGTATAGGGCTCGCGAGAGACTGAACGCTGTGGAAACATGTACCGGAGATGAAACAATGGGCCAATTTTTGCCTCATCTATTGGAACAGCTGGAATCTTGTCAGAAGTCTCTCAGCGGGTAACAAAATTGATAGTTGAATAGTGTTAACGTATAGCTAGTAACAATATAATTAAATGTTAAATTTCCATAGATACTTGGAGACGAAACGAAGTATATTCCCAAGGTTTTGCTTCATATCAGATCCTACATTGCTAGAGATACTAGGACAGGCAGCTGATTGCCACACTATACAGAAGTACCTCGATGGCTTCTTCGACAACATAGGAAAGGTGATCCTCAGTGTACCTTCAGTCATCTCACAAAAGACCTTTTTATGATTCAGATTTCTTCTTTTTACAGTTAACATTTCATGACAAGGAATACGAGAAAATTGTGGCTATGCATTCTCGTGAAAATGAGCGCATAGAATTAGAGAAGGAAGTCATTTGCACAGGAGGTGTTGAGAGTTGGTTGAACACTCTGTTGATAGTACATCAACAGTCCGTGGGCTATGTAATCTCCCAAGGATTGCAAACTATGAGCACAGAAGAATTTGATCTGATAAATCTGATAGACAATTCTGTTTTACAAGTAATGATACAATTTTCTTTTCTTCTTTATGGAAATGTATATAAAACTGTTACGACGTAGGTGGGATTGGTGGGTTTGCAAGTTCTTTGGACTCGCGATTCTGAAATAGCGTTGAACACAGCGAAACGAGACAGGCTAGTGATGAAGAAGACGAATCAATGGTTTCTTGATTTACTGAATCTTCTTATTGAAGTAACCGTGAAAGACCTGTCCAAATATGCGAGAGCCAAATACGAGGCTTTAATCACCATACACGTGCATCAAAGGTTCTAAACATTTAAATTTGCATTAAGATCTTCTGTCAAGTAACGATGCAGGGAATAATGTTCGTAATTTTTTAGAGACATATTCGATGAACTATGCCGGTCTAGAGTTCGCAATTCGCAAGATTTCGAATGGCTGAAGCAAATAAGATTTTATTACAACGCTGAGACCGAAGATATACCTATAAAAATTACTGATATTGATTTCATGTATCAGAATGAGTTTCTGGGCTGCAACGATCGTCTTGCTATTACACCACTTACAGACAGATGTTACATAACGTTAGCCCAAGCTGTGGGTAAGATAGTTATAATTATTGTTTTAATATATTCGTGTAACAATTTCAAATGATACCATTATTCGTGTATATTCAAAAATAATTTTAATTTTGTGGAATTTTTGAGGGATAACGCAGTTAACGCGTTGACAGATTTTTGTGATTGTATTTCTAGGCATGAATTTCGGCGGTGCACCCGCTGGTCCCGCCGGCACAGGAAAAACAGAGACCACAAAAGACATGGGAAAAGCACTTGGAAAATACGTTGTCGTGTTCAATTGCTCCGACCAGATGGATTTTCGTGGTCTCGGTAGAATATTCAAGGGATTAGCTATGTCGGGTTCATGGGGATGCTTTGACGAATTTAATCGCATTGACTTGCCCGTTCTATCCGTGGCTGCTCAGCAAATAGCAATCGTGCTCACTGCGCGAAAGGAAAGGAAAACGTCTTTTGTATTTAGGTACATAGATTTACTAGATCCTGTGTATTCCTGAATTGAAAAAATATATAACTTTCAGCGATGGCGAGACATACAAACTAAATTATGAATTTGGTCTATTCATCACGATGAATCCTGGCTACGCTGGTCGCCAGGAGTTGCCAGAGAATCTGAAAATACAGTTCCGAAGCGTGGCTATGATGGTTCCCGATAGACAAGTAAAGTTAATCATGAATAGAAATAATAATAAAAATCGTTTGCAACCATTACAACAAAGAGGATATTTATTTTTTAAACTTTTTATTTAGATCATCATGCGTGTAAAACTGGCAGCCTGCGGTTTTAAAGAAAACGTTTTGTTATCACGAAAGTTTTTCACGTTGTATAAATTGTGCGAGGAACAACTCAGCAAGCAGGTGCATTACGACTTCGGCTTAAGAAATATATTATCCTGTTTGAGGACTCTTGGTGCACAAAAGCGAGCTAATCCTACGGACTCCGAAGAAACTACTCTTATGAGGGTGCTAAGGTAAAGGAAGTTTTCTTCCTAAGGAAGAAATATTCGAGATATTATTGTAAACTCTTGTAGAGATATGAATTTATCAAAACTGGTGGATGAGGACGAACCGTTGTTCATGTCTCTTATCGAGGACATGTTCCCAGGAATTAAACTTAGGGTCCAAACGTACAAGGACTTGCAGAGAGCTATAGCAAATGCAACTGATGCGCTTGGTATCATGAATCATCCCGAGTGGAATTTAAAAGTAGTTCAAGTACGATTTATTTGTCAATCTGTATCACCGACTTCTGAAAAAAGAAATTCTGATTTAAAGTATGTGCCATCAATTATATAATTGACTGTATATATTGTTAGTTGTACGAAACTTCTCTCGTGCGCCATGGTCTTATGGTTCTTGGACCAACTGGTGCTGGGAAGACTCAATGTATGTGGGTGCTAATGAGGGCCCTAACAGAGATGGGCATGCCACACAAAGAAGTCAGAATGAATCCAAAAGTAATCTATCCCGGTCTTCAACATTTTTTTTAGTGTAACTAACTGTTGTGCGTTCTAATTGGAATTTTATTGCAGGCTATCACTGCTTCCCAAATGTTTGGAAGACTGGATGTTGCAACAAATGATTGGACAGATGGAATCTTCTCTATTCTATGGAGGAGATCAACGCAAATAAAGAAGACAGACAATTTATGGATCGTTTTGGATGGTCCTGTGGACGCTGTTTGGATTGAGAATCTGAATTCTGTCTTAGATGATAATAAAACTTTGACTCTAGCCAATGGCGATCGTATAATAATGGTACCAAATTCTAAGCTGGTGTTCGAACCAGATAATGTCGACAATGCATCTCCGGCAACAATATCAAGAATGGGGATGGTGTTCATGAGCGCTTCTGTACTAAAATGGCGTCCTATTCTAGAGGTTTCATAATATGCATAAAATCTGCAGTCTACCAATACCATGGCAATTAATGTTTATTAAATTAATTTCTTTATATTCAGGGATGGTTCAGGAAACGATCGTCCACAGAAGTATCAGCGCTGCGTAATTTGTTCACTAAAATATACAACGATGCTCACACTTTTGTTCAAACGAAACTTCCAGTAAAAATGAAGCTGCTGGAAGCCATTTATATAAGACAATGCATTGATTTGTTGGAAGGCTTACTTGGACAAGGTGATATATTACCAGCACACCATATTGAGAAGGTATTCCTGTTTTCCCTGATGTGGAGTCTGGGAGCTGTGTTGGAGCTCGGAGAGCGCTCTACTTTGCAGGAGTTCCTGCTCAATCATGAATCTAAATGCAATTGGCCACGTATCCAGGTGAATCTGTAATAATTAACACATTCGCTACGAAGGCTGCTGATGAAATAAAAGCTGACAGCGAACGTGTTAATGTATTCAATGATGGAAGGAAAATATTTATTGCAGTCTACTTCTCTTAGGAAGATGAAACCATATTTGAGTACTTGGTGTCCGAACATGGAGACTGGCTGCATTGGTCCGAGATGGTACCAGAGTTCGTTTACCCTCCTGACGAAGTTTTACCATATTATTCGATTTTAGTTCCCAATATAGATAATGCGAGAACGATGTTCTTGATTGATACTATCGCAAAGCAAAGGAAGGCAGTGCTCCTTATAGGTAGAAGACTTCAGATAACAATCCATATATTTTTTAAGGAGATAAAAATTAGAATCTTCTTTTTGTAGGAGAACAGGGTACCGCAAAGACAGTAATGATCAAAAGCTACATGTCTCAATACGATCCTGAAAGACATCTGCACAAGTCTTTCAGTTTCTCGTCAGCGTCGACGCCTAACATGGTTCAGGTAATTGTCCTTACATGATCTAAATAATCATTAACAGACGAGTTACTAATAAACTGTGAGATCAAATTGCAGCGCATATTCGAAAGCTACGTAGAGAAAAGGGTTGGTACAACCTACGGGCCACCCGGTGGTCGACAAATGTCCATCTTCATCGACGACATAAATATGCCAACCATAAACGAATGGGGTGATCAGATTACCAATGAGATTGTTCGTCAACTGATGGAGTATAAAGGCTTCTATTCCCTGGATAAGCCAGGTGACTTCTCCTTCATACAGGACATTCAGCTGCTTGCTGCAATGATTCATCCAGGCGGAGGTAGAAATGACATTCCTCCGAGACTGAAGAGGCAGTTCAATATTTTCAATTGCACTCTGCCATCGAACAAGTCTATGGATACTATATTTAGTAAGATCAACTTTATATATGTTAGATTCATAACTTTTTGTAAATTTCATGAACATGCGTCCTTCTATTAGGTGTGCAATCAATTATTGCTCATGATGTAACACATTTTGCTGCTTGCAGGAAGCATCGGTCAAGGCTATTTCTGTGATACCAGGTTCGACGATGATATAGTTCAATTCTTGCCTAAGTTAATACCTCTGACTAGAGTCCTCTGGCAGCAAACGAAGCTAAAGATGTTGCCAACACCAGCAAAGTTTCATTACATTTTCAATCTGAGAGACTTGTCCCGGATTTGGCAAGGAATACTCAGGATTGAGAGGGACGAATGCAAGTCCATAACTGTTCTGCTGAAACTCTGGCAACATGAGTGCCTTCGCGTCATCGCGGACAGGTTTGAAATCTTTATTAAAATTAATTATCTATTAACATGTATTAAGGACTTGTTTTTGTTAGATTTATCACTGAGGAGGACACCAAGTGGTTCGAGAGTACCATCAAACGCACTGCTGAAAAAATGTTAGGTCCTGATTTCAAGTTTTATGTCTCAAAAGAAACATACTTTGTGAACTTCTTACGTGAACCTCCTGAACCCACTGGAGATGAGCCCGAGGACTTTGTATTTGAGGCGCCGAAGATATATGAAGAGATGCCAAGGTTAGACAGGGAAGAAATTCCTAAGTTATTAAGCATGTTTTAATTTAGAATCATAATACATTGAGTATTTTGTTTCTCAGTTACGAAGTTGTGATAGCGAAAGTCCAACAGAACATGGATCAATTTAATGAATACATTCGAGGCATACATCTTGATTTAGTATTCTTTCAAGACGCTCTGGTGCATTTGATCCGCATATCCAGAATACTGGGAGTTCCCAGGAGTAACGCCATGTTGGTGGGAGTTGGAGGATCAGGAAAACAAAGCTTGACTCGACTGGCATCTTTCATTGCGGGCTTCAGCTTCTTCCAAATAACGCTGACTAGGTGATGATAAATTAATTACTAGACTACAGTAGAACGTAGAGCATGTTTGTTATTTATTGTGACGATTTACAGGAGTTATAATGTTGGGACTTTAATGGAGGATCTCCGGCTGCTCTATCGTACTTCCGGTACAGGAAGCAAGGGGCACACCTTTATCTTCACTGACAACGAGATAAAAGAAGAAGGATTTTTAGAATACATTAACAATATTCTCAGTGTAGGAGAAGTCGCGAATCTTTTTCCAGCCGATGAGCTCGATGATATTCTGTCAACAGTCACACCTATAATGAAAGCTGAGGAACCGAGACGTCCACCTACGCCGGACAATCTTTATGATTTCTTTATTTCGCGTGCTAGAAACAATCTGCACGTAGCTTTGTGTTTCTCACCGGTAAACAATCCTACATAATGTACAAAATATTTTGAATAATGTTATGCCAATTTTTAGTTTTAGAGTCGCCATTCGAGAGCTAAAGATTACTATTTAATTGTACCATAGGTCGGTGAGAAATTTAGATCCCGGTCACTGAAGTTCCCTGGTCTCATTTCCGGTTGCACTATCAACTGGTTCTGGAGGTGGCCTCGAGATGCCTTATACGAGGTTGGCGATCACTTCTTGAAGAAGTTCAAAGTGATTTCCACGCCAGAGGTGAAGCAAAGCCTGGTAGAAGTGATGGGAGACATTCAGGATGATGTTAACAATGTTTGCGTTGACTACTTTGATAGGTAGATGTTGCATACTGTTAATTCTCAGTAGTAAGACTTGCATATTACTTCTTCTTTTTAATAGATTCAGGAGACAAGTATACGTTACTCCAAAATCATTTTTAACTTTCTTGAGCGGATACAAGGCTCTTTACAAGCAACGTTTAGATAATATTAATACTCTAGCTTTTCGCATGAGTAATGGTTTGAACAAGTTAGTGGATGCCGCAGCTCAGGTCGATGAGTTGCGAAAAGTATTAGAGAAGAATCAGCAGGAGATTGCTGCGATGAACGTGCAAGTGGAAGCTGTTAGTACTCACCATTCCAGAGTTTATTATTATTCAAAGATCGAAGATGCATTGATTACCTTGTTCTATAGATCTTGGTCACTGTAAACCAAAAGAAAAAAGAGGCAGAAACAGTCAAAGCTCAAGTGCAAGTCTCCAAAGATGAGGCGGAAGCCCTTCTGAAAGTGATAGCAAAGGAGAAAGGAGTGGCAGAAAAGAAACTGAAAGTTGCGGAGCCAGCTCTGTTGGCTGCTGAAGCTGCTCTACAAGTTAGATTTAATTGTATTTAAAATACAACTCGGGCACGAACTTTTGCACTAGCCTAATATAACGATTGTGAATTGATTATTATAATTTATTTTAATCCTGCCCTTAGACTATCAAAGCAGCTGACATTGCCACAGTCCGCAAGCTAGGCAAACCACCATATCTCATCACGCTTATCATGGATTGTGTACTGATCCTCTTTGGAAGACGATTGGATCCGGTTAGACCTGATTTTGAACGACAGTTTTTGGTACCATCCTGGGCCGAAGCACTGAAGGTTTATTATAAAGTTTATTATTAGACTGTAGGTTTTATGCATTTATGACAAAAATGGATTAGTCAAATGCAAAGTCGTAAATACATTACAAGAATTTAACGATTGTTACAGATGATGGCTGACACCAGGTTCCTCTTCAACCTGCAAAACTTCCCAAAGGACAACATCAACGCGGAGACTGTTGATTTGATGCAACCTTATGTTACTTACCATTTATATACCTACGAGGCTGCTAAGCAAGCTTGCGGCAACGTTGCTGGTCTCATTCAATGGACCATTTCCATGGTCACGTTCTACGAGATAAATAAAGACGTTCTTCCTCTGAAAGTAGGTATCATTTTGATTAAAACAAAGAGAAATTTGATGTATTTTTCGAGAATAGTTATACATCGTACTTACGTACTCTGATTCACAGGCAAATTTGGCAGTGCAAGAGAGCAAGTATCAGAAAGCGAACGCGAACTTGAATGAAGCTGAGAGTCTCCTCAGAGCCAAAGATGAGGACTTGAAAGTGGTGCAAAAGGAGTTCGACGCTGTCATGGCAGAGCGTCAAGTAATTTGCGATACGTGTTATGGCGGTAGATCTAATGGCTCTGTAACTAAATGAGAATGAAATGGTATGTTAGGGAATAGTCGATCTAGCTGAAGCTTGCCAGGCAAAGACAGATACGGCGACAGCGATGATCGACGGACTTTCTGGAGAGAGGATCAGGTGGACGGAACAATTAGCTACCTTTAAATCAGAAACAGATCGTCTTGTCGGAGACGTGTTAATTTTAATGGGATTCTTGTCCTACTGTGGACCATTTAATCAGGAATTCAGAACTCTTTTGCAGCGTAAATGGTTCGATTTTGTCCAAGGCAAAAAAATCCCGATTTCTGTTGTGATTAATATTTCGGCCTCGTTGACCGATACTGCTACCGTAAGTAAGATATTAAAGTGAAATTTGTAACTTCTTCCAATAAATTGTTATATTTATATTTTCTAGATTGGAGAATGGAGTTTGCAAGGACTACCAACAGACGATCTGTCCATTCAAAATGGTATTATAGTCACCAAGGCAGCGAGATACCCTCTTTTAATCGATCCTCAGTTACAAGGAAAAGCATGGATCAAACATAAAGAGGAGGAGTTCAATTTACAGCCGACGCTTCTCACGAATAAGTATTTCCGAAATCATTTGGAGGATTGTGTCTCTCTTGGTCGCCCTTTGCTGATCGAGGATGTAGCAGAAGAATTAGATCCTGTGCTGGATAATTTGTTGGAGAAAAATTTTATTAAAATCGGAACTTCGTTGAAGGTGAATGTCTCTATATTGTGCAAACGATCAATTAATTATATCTTCATTTTTTAAATAATTTTACAGGTCAAGTTAGGTGATAAAGAAGTAGATATCCATCCAGATTTTAGATTATACATCACCACAAAATTGCCCAATCCATCTTACACTCCAGAAGTGTTTGCTCGCACTGCAATAATTGATTTTACCGTTACCATAAAAGGTAATTAAGCTAGGTTTAATTATATGGACTGTATATGCACTGCCAATTTATTATTCAATTATTAGGTTTAGAAGATCAGCTTTTAGGAAGAGTTATTTTAACAGAAAGGAATGAACTTGAGAGAGAGAAGACACAATTGATTGCAGATGTGTCTGCAAACAATAGGAAAATCAAAGAATTAGAAGCGAATCTGTTACATAAATTAACTACCGTAGAGGTACATAATTTAATCCTGCAAAACCATACTGTTTCACTAGTATATTTCCTAACTTTTTGGTGTACAGGGTCCTTTGATAGAGGACGTAGAACTAATGTCTGTTCTGAACATTACGAAACAAACTGCAGCTGAAATAACCGAGAAGCTCAGCATCGCAAAGGATACAGAATTAAGAATCGATACAGCTCGTGAAGAATTTAGGCCAGTCGCGACTCGAGGCAGTGTCCTTTATTTCTTAATCTGCGACATGGCTCTGGTAAACTGCATGTACCAGACCTCGCTTGTACAATTTTTGGAGCGTTTCGACATCTCCATGGAGAGGTAGGCATGATGTAAACATTCTTTTCGATTATAAAACCCAAAGATGATTAATTCTTCCAGATCTGAAAAGAGCCCAGTCAATCAACGAAGAATAAACTTCATCATCGAGTATCTCACATACGAAATATTTAGGTACAAAGCACGTGGGCTTTACGAGATCCACAAATACATGTTCAGTTTGTTGATGACTTTGAAGATTGATCTTCAACGCGAGGCCATCACCCACGATGAGTTCCAGTACTTCATCAAAGGAGGCGCGGCTCTGGACTTGAACACTGTTCAACCGAAGCCCTGTAAATGGATTTCTGATGTTACTTGGCTCAATTTAATAGCCATATCTTCGTTAAGACAGTACCAGTACATTATTTCTCAAGTGACAAATTCTGAGAAACAATGGAAACAATGGTTCGATAAAGAAGCTCCCGAGGAGGAAGTTATACCTAATGGATACAACACTTTGGACAGCTTTCGACGTTTGTTGTTAATAAGGTTGGTAATTAAATATTACAACTATACAAATAATTCTGTAAACTCCCTCAAATATTAGGTAAGTGCAAAAGTTCATGCTCAATTTCGTATTGAAAGGAATCGAGCACGGACTTTAGCACTGACCTAACACAATCGATTAAAATTTAGGGCATGGTGTATGGACAGAACACTGTCCCAATCAAGAAAGTATATAGCGAGTGCATTAGGTGAAAGATATGCAGAACCTGTGCTCACTCTGTTGGATGGGATGCATGGTGAATCAAGGCCAAACACACCTATGATATGCTTCTTAAGTATGGGGTCTGATCCCACAACGGGTATCCAACAACTTGCTAGAAGAAAGGAGGTTATTTGCAAAAGCATTTCTATGGGACAGGGACAGGAAGTTCATGCGAGGAGATTGCTTCAGAGTGCAAAGACTGAAGTGTGTTCAAATGAAACTAGATTATAAAGTTTATACTGAAATTGTAATAATATATAATTGATTCAAAGGGTTTCTGGGCCTTGTGCCAGAACTGCCATTTGGGATTAGAGTACATGGTAGAATTAGTCACCTTCCTCTTGGAGATGGAAGCACCCCATCCTGATTTTCGTATATGGATTACCACTGAGCCCCATAAAGATTTCCCGATTTCTCTTCTGCAAATGTCTATAAAATATACCTACGAACCCCCGCAAGGTATAAACGTGCAATTGTACTGACCTAATATTTTATCAGATTGTCTTATTAGTAATCTGACTGCCCTACCACATTTTTATGAATAATTTTTGATTTACTGTAGGAGTGAGAGCAGGTTTGCTTGCCACATACAGTGGAATGAATCAAGAAATGTTAGATCAATGTGACGCTGTGCAATATATACCAATTATTTATACAGTATCGTTTCTGCATACTGTTGTTCAAGAACGACGAAAGTTTGGTCCTCTTGGATGGAATATCCCATACGAATTCAATATGGCTGACTGGCTGGCATCTTGCATGTTCATTAATAATCATCTAAATGACGTCGATGTGAAGCAAGGGATTAGCTGGTCGACCATTCGGTACATAGATAATTAATTCTTTTTTTTCAATCGAACAACTTTTTATTAGATTTAACGTATTTTTTAATAAATACAATGATCCGATTCTAAGGTACATGATAGGCGAAGTCCAATATGGTGGGCGCGTGACTGACGACTATGACAAAAGATTGTTGAATACGTTCGCTAAACTTTGGTTTTCGGAGGCTCTCTTTACCGAAGATTTTATGTTTTTTAAAGGGTATCCTGTGCTTGTTTATAAGCAAGTTACAGATTACTTGAGAGTGGTAGATGAAATGCCTACCGTGGATCCTCCTCAAGTCTACGGCTTACATCGTAACGCAGACATCACGTAATTACAATCCCAAAAATTTTGATTATGTCATTTCTTAACTATTGATGGTATGTAACGTTTAATTTCAGGTATCAGAGCAATACTACGCAGACAGTATTAGACACAATCATGTCTGTGCAACCAAAAGAAGCAGGAGCTGGTGGTGGCGAATCTAGAGAAGTGCTCGTAGCGAGACAAGCAACAGACATGTTAAAGAAAGTGCCTCCCATGTATGACCCCTTCGAAGTAAAACAAAGGTGAATACCAAAAATATTTCAATACTATAAATGAGTTTCTTCAATAAAATGAAAAATTCTGCAGATTACAGGTACTGGGGACAACAGCACCAATGAGTATTTTCCTGAAGCAGGAAATCGACAGGATACAAGTAGTCATTAAATTAGTCAACGTCATTCTCAAAGACCTTCTTCTTGCTATAGAGGGTGTTATTATAATGAGCGAAGTAATTTTATTTACATCTCCACTACAATTTCATTTGCCTTACAGAACAATTAATGTATGCGAATTTATTTAGGAATTGAGGGATGCTCTCGATAGTATATACGATGCTAGGATACCGAAGATGTGGAAGGCAAGATCATGGGAGTCTTCATCCCTTGGATTCTGGTTCACAGAATTGCTGGATAGAAATAAGCAGTTTTCAACCTGGTTGTTCACTGGTAGACCAGCTAAGTTTTGGATGACTGGGTTCTTTAATCCTCAAGGCACATAATTTATTTATATACACAGAAATAAATCTTATCAATTTCTTTTTCGTGACACTAATTATCTTAATCTTTCAGGATTTTTAACTGCAATGAGGCAAGAGGTAACCAGAGCTCACAAAGGATGGGCTCTGGACAATGTTACGCTTCACAACGAAGTTCTCAAATACACAACCGACGAAGTTAAAACTCCACCCCCAGTACGTTAATTCAGCAATATATTGTATATAAAAAATAATTCGATTTTTAACTAATGTATTTTTGTATTATCAGGAAGGAGTGTACGTGTACGGATTATTCTTAGAAGGAGCAGGCTGGGACAAGAGAAACAACAGGCTTTGCGAATCGGCAAACAAAGTACTGTTTGTATTAATGCCTGTGATTCATATCTATGCTCTTTACAACATACCTGACAAAGATTCTAGGTTGTATCAAGTAAGCAAAAGAACATAATAAATATTTTTAATTCCACAATGTACTATAAGATCTAATAATATTGTTAATGTTAGTGTCCAGTTTACAAGAAACCACAGAGGACCTACATCCAATTAATTACACCCCTATGGCTACAGACGATCAGACCTCCTGAATTTTGGGTTCTACGCGGCGTCGCTTTATTGTGTGACTTTAAATAGTTGCAAATCACGAATGAAAAATATTCAAATTCTCATGCAAGTTTTGTTTCATTGAATGAACTATTTGAAATGTTTTATCACCATCTGGTAAGTGCCAACTTTCGGGTTCCGTAAACTTTCACAGATGGCGCTAGCAGTTCCTTTTTAAAATTACTATATAATTAATAGATTTTTATCGAGTTATTTAAAGAAATTTCCAGTCAATTAGTATTAAGAAAAAAATTTTTTTTGGTGATGAACAAAACAAATGTTCGTTATTTCAAATGGCTAGGACACCCACGCCCAGCTACTATTGGTTTCCTGGAGTTTCGCGCTTCCGTATTATATTTCGGCGGGTGTTCCACGAATTTATGGTTGATTAAGTTTCAGCGAGAAAGAGAGCGTAAATAACTGCTAGATGAGGATGAAGAGACGCGAGAAATGGTACTTGCGTTCATATTTACGGCGACGATGTAAAAGATGATTACTATCCGCATCGTAATTTGCAGTTGCAGCGAATACTTCGCCGCGGCAAAGTGGCAAGTAGTTTTGCGGCGAATTAATAAGCTAATTCCAAGTTTCTCGCGTTGGTCTTACTTGTGCACTCCACTTTCTTGCATCATACTGTTCTTACCAATATCAACTGCATTTACAATTCACGCATGGTTATACAAATTTCAAATTCACATTCCACCATTTTTTTTTGGTTTTGATAGATTTCGGAGAAGAAAGGTCCGTTTAAAAAATCCTTTTCTTTAAAAATTAAATTTTTGAAAATCTGATGACGATAGAAAAAAAAAAACAATTTTCGAATTCGAACGCAGCATATAAAAATCTATAAGAACCGCCTATTGGATATCGAAACGCCCAATTGGTATCGGACAGCGATATTTTAGAATGCACTCTACTGCAGTCATTTAAATTCGAACATTTCCGCGCGCGGCAGAATTGCGCGAATAAATGGCGTTAATTGGGGGATACTCTTTTATTCTGCGAGAAAGTGATTGCGGTCAACGGTTTTCCGTGTATCGTCGCGTTATTCGCTCGATACATTCTCTCCTCTCTATCCACCCTCGCGCCTCCGTTAATAGCAGGCAATTTCGTGTTCCCTCGGATAACCCGTGTAATTGAGCCAATGCGTGTTAATCAGGGACCGCCTCATTTGCCACGGGGAATTGTCCGAATTGCTTTTGTTGCCTAAAATATCTTGCTGTTGTGTGCACAGGCCGTATCGATCTTCAGCCAGCCCCTGGTACTTTCGACCGGAAATTGATCGCGTTGTAAGAACCAGTAACCTAACAACATTCGCCTTGGGCTCTCGAGGAAGAAGAGCGTGTTGGACTCATCGAATTTTTTACTCGTTGCACTCGTTGCACTCTTTCAATTTTTGAATCTTCGAATGTTCGAATCGTTTAAGCTAGAAATCTTTCAATCTCCGACTCTCTTGAACTAGAAATCTTTTGGAGCGTCCTCGAATCTTAGAATCCTCGAGACCCGGATTCCCCGAATTTTTGAAGCCACTCTGCCTCCTTGAATCTCCAGCTTACTTCGTTCCCTTTGTACCACGGGGTCCATAAATCTTTGGTTTCGAGCCTCCGGTATTTTTTTTTCTTGTTTGTAAGGCGCCATGATAAATGCGAAGCACATTTCCATCCCACCGCGTTACAGTATCGACGTGTTCCATAGGACGTTCTTCGTCTGGTCGAAAAGTGAAGGATTTACAGTTTCCACCGCGGCGTCACATGTGCTTTCCCCTGTCTATCTGCAGGCGCATGCACAACACCGCCAGTTCCTGTATCGTGTCACCTCTTATTAAACAGGGTCGGCGCGCGTATAAATTATATTTGATAGGAATCGCAGCCGACAAGAACTGTCGTCGGTCTCGTCGCGCGGAATATTAATTTCACTTAGCTCGGGGACGGTTCTCCGCGTTTCTGTACAACGCCTCCGGGGCGGCCGTGAAGGAACTTTAACTAACTGAACATGATTGATATTGTGTCGCGGAAACGGCGCCCGTAATCCTGGGCTTAGGACCGCGACGGTGTATTGTCGTCGTTAGCAATAACGGACGAGAGCTGTAGCGGCGTTAGCCTAAGACGACGACGGTGATTTTCAAATTAGTCTTACTGTAAGCAGGACCTGTGGACGGACTCGAAATTGAATGGCAACACGTTGAAATCCGCGTCGGGAATGGTTGCTCTATGCAGATTATGTCAACGGCCGTTAGGTCCGCACGCGCGAGCCCCCCTCCTCCCCGCCGTGTTTTGAATCAATTAAATCGCTCGATCCCGTAATCCTCGTTACTCTGTTTGTTTCTTCGGCGATTCATAATCGTCTCGATCACACGAATCGGCGCGGCGGATCGAATCCGCAAATACTATAGTTCGGCTAGCGTAAACCTTTTGCTATACGTCAACAACAAAATGAAAAAGAAAAAAAAAATGAATTGCAAGCAGATTCCCATTTGTTCACCCAATCGTTAGAATATCCTGCGAGGTAAATCGTCGGTGGCTAACGTGTTGAAACGACAGATGCGAAGGGGAAGAAGCTCTTCCGTCTTTTTCCGGGGGTTAGAGGGGTGAAAAAATTTATCGCTTCCCTGTGAAAAATTTACCATTTCGCGACGGCGTAACGAGTGCCGTCGTCGTCGGTTTCGCAGCCGCCGTCCTTCGGTGCCGTTGCCGGTACCATTTTCAACTTCTAACCGATTTATCAGATCCGCCGGCAGAAAGTACGCGGCGGACGTCTTCTGATTTATGCGGTTCTAGCTCCGGGAATATCCGTATCGAAGTTGGGGGTAGAAGGCGTGCTGTGGGTCAGCATCGGTCAGAAGAACGGTAGTGGAAAAAGCAAGGAGACTGTACGGAGAGAGAGAGAGAGAGAAAATAGCCGGGATATCACGGGACGGTACGGAGGTCGAAGCGGGAAAGTCCGAGTCGAGAGTCTTCGCTTGACATTTGTTATCTCGCCGGGGATATATAAGTGTCCAGGAAAACTTTCCCCACTGGTTTCCATCATTGGCCGGTTCACCGGGCCGTGGTTTCTTTCCCAGGGTAACTTGCCGTATCCACTTCCAGAACCCGAGTCGCGTAAACTTTCCCCTAACGCAACTAAACGACCGTCTACGAGCCGGGGATTATTTTCACGGAACTGTTCTGCCGTGTATATTTCCGGTAAATCGCGGGGAGAACCGGCCGGGAAATACGGTCGCGATTCGCTCGCTAGGTGGGACGAAACTATCGCGATATTCTTAAGAAGCTGTTCGACGTTTCAGGTGGCGGTCAGGATTCGTAAAAAGAAAAACAAAAAAGCTCAACGAAACCGAAGTTGTCTAGCTATAAGAAGTCTGTACGGGTGGCGAAGTACTTTCAGCTCGTTGCGCAAACACAATCGGCGAACTTTGTACTTAACGCTTCTCGAGGATTAAAGTCGTCCCGAGTCAACAGCGCAGAGGGATACAGCCGTTTACGCTCGGCCCGCGATTGTCCGTCGGCGATCTATTTACCCGGAGCCATTCGATCCCGGGGCGCTGGGCATAATCTGTGCCAGGGGCGATGGCCGGCCGCGGTTCCCTTCATCCCCGAAACCACCTCCCGAAACCGCCTCGAACCCCATCCCCCTCCTGTGTAGCCTATGCTGGTCCACCCCCTTCGTTTACCGGTTATCGAATGGGGGTGGCCGCGCGGGTTTCGAACTTTGATCCAATCGAGCGGGATCCGGTTCTGATTCGGGCCGGCAGCCGACTGGCTTAACTATTTAGATCCCCCTCGGGCCGCAGGGGGATTTGCTTTGACGGATCGTGGCGCGCTGCCGGTCCACCGTGACGATTTTCCTGCTGCCGCGAGAAACGTGCCCGTCCCGCTGCGCCGTGGTAACGTCGCACTCTCTTGCTACTAGTGCTGCCGGTGCTGCTGCTGCTGCTACTACTTCTACTGCTACTACTACTCTGTTGCCTGCTATGCTGCCTGCATTGGTCTGCTGCTGGTGATGCTTGCGGCCTCGGCATTGTGATGCGACGCATACATGCACGATGTTTGCCCGTCCTCGCCGGGACGATTATTGTCCCCGGTATGCTCCTGTTGAGACGCGGCCACGTACCCCCCCGGCCGTGCACACACCAGGCGACGTGTTCGCTCGTCCTGCATACACTATGCCATAGTTGCACTCCCCGGCCACCGAATAAGTTTCTCGCCGCACCGCCTACAAAGTTTCAGGACGTTTTGTGGAAATTCGTGCGGGGTGAAGATCGACGCTGGGAATGAGGATTGTTTCGTTGGGTTGGAGATCGTGGGATGAAAGTGGCTACGTTTCATTTGCGGAATTGGATGGGTCTCTTTTGACCCGGTAAATCATCGTTAAACGAAGCGAACGACGAAATCGAATGTTTTGTCGGAGTTGAACGGCTACGAGCGAGATTCAGTGGACTTTCGCGCGGGACCTTCGCGGTAAGTCTCTCTGCTTCGAGTCCTGTCGTCGCAGGATCAACTAGAAATATCGTCTAACGACCGTCTAGTCGGACAAGCAGGGCCCTCGTCTAGGAAGGCGAGGTCGTTTTACAAGCTTCTACGCGAGATTCTTTTTTTTTTATTTTTCTTTGTCGAGCCGTTGAACACTTGTTGCACGGCATCGTGGGCGTGAAATCGATTTCGGCGGGGCCGATATCCAAAGACACAGAGGGCAACGATTTTCCAGAACACCGATCCCGTCGCTTCGTCACGAACAATACTTGCGTTGCGCCCTCTCTTTTTCCGTTTCGCCGAAACCGGACCGCGATCTCGAACTTCCTCGAACAAGCCGTGCCGTTTCCGCTTTTTCGGGATTATCTCTCGGTCGGGTTACGTGATTGTTGGCCCGCGTGGTCGCCGTTGAACTCGACCGAATTCGCGTCCCCGAAGCCGGACAACGCTATAATCCCGGCTAGCCCAACGAGCTCGAATGAAAAGAAACGTATCGAGCCGAGCACGCGGTCATAAACCGAGGAACTCGCGATTCTCGTTCAGTCCTTGCTTTATTAACCCGCGCAATTTCCCTTCAACCATGAGGTGCACTCCGCGAAGAGTTCATCGAGCACAGGAGGCCTCTAAAAAAAAATTGTTGAACAAGAGAGAGTCCGAAAGAATTGGTACACTCGTTTGTACGAAAGGTGTGCAAAACGATCGCGGTGCTGGATTAGCAATTAGTCGAACACGAGGTACCGATAGGCCGGTAAGTCCGTCCCAGAACACTCATCAGCCCCGTCGATCTGGGCGGCTTGTACCCTTGTAGGTACACCGGGCAAAGGGTTGGAGGGCCTCTATCGTCGTAGCCGGCCAGACAAGGGCGAAAGTGGCGCGCGCGGGGGTGTAACTGGGGGGGGGGGGCGGCTTGACTTCATGCCGAGGATATCAATCGATGTCACGTAAAGTGTGTGCGCTTGTAAATTAATTGGCCACCTGTGGATGGAGGTGACACGAGCCGCCTACTGATTTCGTCCGTCGCCGAGAGATCGGATTCTAATCAGATTAGTCGGCGCCCTTGTAGCCGGAACGCGTGCTCGACGGGGTGCAGAAGGGTGCTGGCGAGGGTGCAGCGGGGGTGCAGAAGCGGGGGAACCGGTTAATGCAATTTTTAGGGGCGCGCTGCACGCCACGACGACCGATAAAACGAGCTTCCCCCGACGGCGATTTGCATTCGGCGAAGCATCGAGGGAACCTCGTTACAAGTACCTATCCCCTCGCAACCACGCTCTATCGCGTTTATTTCACGCCCCGCGCCGATAAAAAGATCGACTTCGATACCCGGCCCTCCCGGAATGGAGACATCGAGGATCACGCGGAAAGATTTTACACCGAGGATATCGCTGTACCGGCGTTTATGGGTTGCGTGCGAAATACCGACGTTTACGAGCCGCTATACTCTTCGCAAGGTATTAGGATTCTTACAAGTTTTAGCATCTCGATTACAAAGGTCGTGCGAGACCTACACGATGCCGGTGTTACGCATAGTACATACTCTCGATAACTTTCACCGTTTCGCTCTTACTTTTTACTGCTGCGAGCTTACCCATTTTCGGAAAGCTTCCCCGAACCGTCCAAACAGTTGTCCCAACCCACAAAAGCTTCAATCTTCCCGGACATCATAATCAAAGAAAGGACACAGTTCTCCTGAAACGCAATCCTCGAGCTCCGCCCTCGTTCTCATCTCTCATATATCTGCGGCGAGAGGTTGATCCGAGGGGGGTCAAACAGAGATAAGGCGGGTCCGCAAGTCTGTGTCGCCTACGGGGAGGCTGGAAATGCGTTGGCTTTTGTCGTCGGTAGGGCAACACTCGTCAAAGGGTGTATTCAGGGTTGTCTTGGTGGTTGCTTCCAGCGGGTAGCTATCCGAGAAAAGAACGCGGGAGAAGATAGAGAGACGGGGATGAAAGGGCGATAGAGGGAGGAAGGGAGGCGTGTAAAAGGGAGCACAATGAGAGCAGTGTCCACGATGCGGACCATTAGCGGGATATATTCGAGCTCCCGCCGGCGTGCATGCATTAAATGAACAGTCTAGGTGTAAACGCCACAAGAGGCAAACGTTTTCCCACGGCGCCCTGTGCGCGCCTCCACCCTCCTCGGCCACCTGATATTGCACCTAGATAGACCAGAACAGAGGGCAGAGGGGGATGAAGAAGGACGACGGAACATCGGCAACGATGCGCTCGCGTCGAGGAAAATGATTCGATGTGCCCGGTTGCCGCATCGAAACTTTGGATATCGCTGATGGGGTGGTTTATATAGCAGCACCGGCTGAATGGGGACGCTACCCGCGAGATTCCGCCGCGATAGAGGCTAACGCATTCATTCGGTTCCGCCGGACTACTCGCACGCTCTCTCTCTCTCTCTCTCTCTGTCTCTCTTTCGTCCCCACGGTTTCTATGGGGCCTTTTGTGATTGATAACGAACGGCCAGGTGAAAAAGACCCAGTCCCGGACGCGACTGCTGCTGATGCGGATCCGGCAAGCTTTTTTCTCTCTCCTTAGCTCGTTACTGTTGGACGATGTATCGGCGCTTGTGTCCCGGTACCACCGTTTTCTACTATCCCCGAAAACCGGACTCTTTCTCGTGTTTTTTTTCTTTTTTCTTTACGGACGGGGGTGGGCGGGGAGCCTTCTTTTCGAGGAAATTGAAAGTGTGCTTCGCCGCGGATAAGATCGCGTAACCATTACCGCCTTTTCAAAGAGGTCCGCAGGATTCTTAACTGATCGTGCCCCGTGAAACGCCGTTCGGTCTGTTGATAAACCGATACAGAAATCTTACGTTGAATGTATCCCGTGTCTAGGAGGCAATGAAAGGACCACGGATCTGTGCGCGAAGTCGTGTATTTGCGAATTCTGTGGAATTATTCTGTGGAAGATGGAATTACTTCTTTCTCGGGACGGAGATGAAGATAGTACATTCGAGTTTTTTCCTTTTATAGTATTTACGAAGAGTTGTACGACAGCGTGTAGACTGCGGATTTTTTTGTGGAATAAAAACGTAGCAGGCTGGTCGTGGGGTTAATAATAATCGATGTGTCAATTTTTGTCTCTTTTACAATTCGTGAAGTTACAGAAATATTTTGCTGGAGAAACTTTTTGCGCTGAGCTTCGTCGAATCGCGACACGACTCGCCGAAAACGCGCGTTTCATTTCCGCGATGGCGTCGCGTTATCAGGCGTCCCGTGGAAATTGCGCGCGTTTTGTCAGCTCTGGGGAGAGAGAGAGCGTATGCGGTATAAAGGACGGTTTGCGGAGCCACGATCAACGGTCATTTCCAGAAAAGCCGCGGGGGAACGAAAGAGGATGACGCCGGTCTGCGGGCCGCGGTCCGCGGCCACGCGCGGCTCAGGTGAGACTGCGAGCCGGAAAAGGGGGTGTGGGCCGACCGGGGCACGGGACGTGTGACGGTAACGGGCGTTGCGTGACGTTATATAATGGCCCCGTGCCGCGCAAAACTCCAAAACAAACTCCTTTATTCCGCGAATATAGGCGGCGGGCCGCTCCGCGCCGCGCCGCGCGAAACCACAATCCCCGCACATGTATCAAGCTGTCCGCGACCCGCTCTCTAATTTGCATTTCAACGCTTGCCTCTCGTCCATTATTACCAACGGAACAGCTTGGTTGAATTTCACAGACGCATCCACCGTCCCTGCGCCCTTCCTCCCGCGCTCCGGACTTCTCTTGACCCTCCCTCCCACGCTCTCTCTCTCTCTCTCTCTCTCTCACTCTCTCTTCCTCCCTCTAATTCTGTATTTCTCCCTCTGCTCCTCGCCCCCTTACGACGACCCCTCTTCTGATCCGTTCCGCTGTCTCGTGCGTGGAACCGTTTCGGAGAAACTTTATATCTTCCCACCGATGCGGAAATTCACTTCCTCTCGCCGAGCGTTTGTAGATGCTTCTTTACAGCGCGATTTTAGCAGCGAATTAGGCTGCCGTTGAGAATTCAGTTGCCAATTACGCGTTGACAGTTTCGACAGTTTCTTCGTGCCCATTACAGTTTCGATCGCCTAAGGCGTTGGTCGGTAAACTCAGTCGACACAGCCAATTATCAGCGGTACAACGATTTAGATATTTCTTTTGAGAGTCCTTTACGAGAACCCCGTTTTCAAAAGTCGATTCAAAACTAGGCACATAATAATCTTAAATTGCTGCTTATTTGTATTTAGATGTAACACACTGACCGATTGGTAATTGTATTGAAATACTATTAAATTAAAATAACATTAATCAATTTTATCATTGGTCTGGACAAAATGGCGCTTGACGTACGCTTCAATGCTGCAACGTAAACCTGTGTCTAACGTAAGCGTACATTGTTACGCGAACGTGTCACGCGTGTCTTGCTCGAGCTGCAAGCGGAGGGAAGTTCATATAATAATCGTCGTGTTGGCTTTGTTTCCCGTTTGTCCGTCCGGAAGATCATGCAGTCGGGGGGATTCTGCTGGGAATCCTCCGTACTTTAAGGCGGGTCTAATTTAATTTTTTCACGGCCGTCTGGTCAAGGCACGCCGGGACGTAATACAGGGGTGGCACGGAGTAACAGGGTTAATGTAATTTCGCACCGGCGCGGCGGCGCCAGGGGTTTTGTTGCCCATCGGGAGAATTACGACGCTGTCGGAGTATCGTTTACAAGTTTCGTCTCCTAATATTTAGAAGCGTCGACTGTCTTTCGCGACAACGCTATCCTCCACCTATTTTTCACACTCTCACCCCCTTGATCCCGATAAATGTGTTTCTTTCACTTCAATCTCTTTTTATTCCGTACAATTTCACGAAACAGCCTCCTAGAGGGTTGTTTTAAACGTTGAAAGAGAGGACGGGCTCTGCTCGGGGTGTCGATTTAACGGTGTAAAACTCGTGTTTCGCCAGTATCTTCCCGGGGAGATTAACGCTCCCGCCTCTTTTGTCTCCGCGGCTAACCTTGTTCGCCGACAACAAACTCCGGCAGCTTTTTATCGAGTTAAAGAAGTCACCGGCGAACGCGAACCCCGACTCTTCGAACTCGCTAATCGCCAGCATTCACCCTCCATAATTGCCGCGCTGCGGATTAATTGATTTTCAAACCGGGTTGAACAGTCGTGATTAACCGATCCCGGGGTAACTCTGCCAAGTTGCCAGCTAATTAAACGTATCGGGCGGGATCGCGTGTTCCGTATCGCAGAGGCGATCGCAAATTCAAACGAAACTTCGCGTCACTGCTGACCAAGATTCTGAAAATGTAATTCCCTTCTTTCGGGCAGCGTATTCTTTAATTGTGTCGCTCCGTTTCAGAAATTACACGAACCGTCATACGAAATTGTCAAGAGACAAATCGCGGAACGAAAACTTATTTCCGAAGTGTGTCGAAAGGTTTGAACTTTTGGCCCGTTACCGGTGTGACCGGTGCGATCCGTAGGTCAGCGTGCTGGTCATTGGGGTTGTTAGGCAATTTTTCGGGGTTCCTCGGGGCCAGTCGATCTCTGCGGAAGCCACGCTCCAGGCTCTCTAGGCGCGTCCTACATCGGCGAACTGAAAAGTTGCCGTCGATCGTCAAACAGGTTTCAAGTTTCTCGCAACAAACATCCCCGGTAAATAAACCGGGTAATCCGGTACCCGGTGGCTACACGCTCTCTCAGACGGTCTCTCCTTTCTTCGTTCGATGCTCGCCTCCCGAGTCTTATCTTCTCCGGCGTGGTAGCAATGCTCGCTATAAATCACCGGGGCAAACTTACGTATGCGAGACGAATGAAGTCGCGCAACAACCCCTCTTATACCGGTCTCTCGTTGCCTGCCAGCAGCGCTGTTACTCCTCTCTCGCGCACAATCCGTATCGTTCGAAAGTTACTGCAAAGAAACAGCCACTTCGGTGTCTTCGACCGGCTGGAGAACTGTCTCGCCGAGAGGCTTTTCTCGGTGCCAAGCATTCCCGATCCCTCTCTCGTTTTTAATCGACAATTCCGCGATCCTTTTTCGACGACGCTCGACCACGTCGCAGTCGTCACAGACCTTGCATTTCCAGCGAATATTCGTACACCGGTGTGAATTCGTAGTCAGCCAAGAAACTATCCAAATAAATCCTGCGAGCTCGCTAAGATCCGTACACTCGAGTTTCGCCGATCAGTTAGGATAACAGAGGTTCCGCGTGTACGGGTATCATTTCAATGAGAAAAGCGTCACGACAAAAATCATTGCAAACGAAACAGTATAAACGTTTTGTTAACAGCGCGTTACCGATACGTTGGACGTCGAACAGTTCGCGGAACCCGAAATGTTTCCGACGCTTGCGGTGCTTGGGTTCGGCAGCGGTTTCGCCGATGATTATCACGGAAACAACTCGACCGTTGACAAACACGATAGGCCGTTTATCTCGGCGCGGGGCTTATTACCGGCCATTTCTACCGCGAAAATTTGCAAGGCGAACTGCAGAAAAAAAGGGGCTCGCTTGTAACTTTTTTCTGCAGACAACGCTAATTGGGTAGCTGGCCAGTGGCGTGGAGAAGGGGTCGTACACTCGTCCTGCATACGAAGTGGCCCGAGATTAACCGACGCGGGGTTGGAGAGGGTGTGGCGGTGGTAGTAATTTAGGTAGCATCCAGTTTTTCCAGAAATCAGGATAGCCTGATTTAAGAACCCAGCCGCCGCCAACCCCTCGCGGATAAAGGGTTGTCGGGTGCCGGGCGTGACCCCGGCGTCCACCTGCTTTTGACCCGGCCAGCGAATTTTTCAGCACGATTCGACCGGTGATGTGAAAGAAACCTTTTAAATTTGCGCTTGAAACGGACCGGAATCTTTTCGGAAATGCACACTCTCCTCGTTACCGTACTAGCAGTCTACTGTTAATTAGTAGAGCGATTCGGTGCATTGCTGATTGCTAGGGCCCGTTGCGCCTGTCCAGGAACTGATGATCCGGCAGTTGAACGCATTTAAATCTTTAATAGCGAATGCTCTCAGCCTGCGAACGGATTCGCATGGGTCTGGTTAAACGGAATGACTTTAATCCCGTAAATAATTTGCGAGTAGCATTTTCCGCGTTACTCGTAGGCAATCAGAGAGAAATCAGCGAGCGCACGGAGACGTAGAAATGTATTTTTCGAAAAATCGAGACTGTGGTTTTCGGTGTCTCGGGTGCTGCGACGGTGCAAGGGTGAGTCGGGTGTTCGACGGAAGAGAGTAATGCGACGGGAGACTTCATTTGGTAAAACGCGTCTAAATCAGGATGAATTTGCGAGCCATCGAGGTCTCCCCCCAACCCCCGGGGGCAACGGTAAATTCCCGGGACAACTCGCGGGAAAGAATTCGCAGTTTGTTACGGAAATCGGAAGCCCGGCCCGGAAGCCTGATGCCAAGCGGCTTCCAGCTTGCGTTACCATAACGATAAATCCGTGAAGGAGGCGGGGACGGGATCGTGATACTTTCGATCCCGCAAAATGGCGTCGCCGACTCTCCTCGTGGAAATGGCGCGATCCCTCTCGATCTATCCGGCGCATCGCCGCGAATTTCTGCCGGCAACCGCTAACCGGACTTTACTCCCGGTCCCGAAATACGGATATGCATAAACGCGGCCGCGAAACTATGCGCCACCGACGCGCAAAACAGTCGAAAGTAGCGCCGCCGGCAAACTAATGGACGCCGTGGGCCAACAAGAAACAAGAATCCGCATGGGAATCGCGCGTTCCATGGGCCGCATTCGGAATAACGCGTGCTGCCCGCCATTATGGTAGTCGACGGTATGGTCGGCCACGTTTTTCGAGCACCTCCTGGCATTCGTGAAATCCAATTTACCGCAAAAACGGCTCCAGTTGCGTCCATAAATGTTAGGACATCTAACGTAATGTGTGGGACGCATGCGAAGGTCTTTTTCAATCGTCCGTGCATAATTACATGTAATCACCAGACCGGACCGCGGATCTTTATACAGGGTGAATTCGATAAAGCAGGACATCTAAATATCTCCGTTACTTTTCGTTGTACACATATAACGGTGTTAGGGAAAAAAAATTTCAAAGTCATTTTTATGAGATTTCAAGGTTATCGATGTTTTTTTAAATGGAATGATATATTTTCGTTAACGTAATGTTGTAGCTGACAAAATAACGAATTCATGCATGTAACACAATACGACCTTCAACCCAGAAAAATGGTATAAATAAAATTCAACGTGTAAGATTCATTTGATGTATTTCTGTTACGCCAAATGTTCAAAAATACATCCCTTGAGCTGCTATACATTCAAATGTATCGCAATACACAACATAATAACAGATTCGGTGTTGACAGGAGGACAATTATGATATACCTTCACCTATACGTTTATCGAATTCACCCTGTATACTAAATACAAAATGATCTCCACGCAGGAGGCTTCGACTGTATTAATATCCTCCGATATTTTTAATCGTTTTAACGTGTTAGGTTCACCTGATTTTTCGTGCAAATGCATAAAATTCGCAGCCGCTAAATTACGATCTCTCTCGTCCCGAACAGCGGTTCTTACGAAGACGCTTGGCACTCAGGCCAGTTTCTTCGTAAATTTTCCTCCTGTATTTTCGTTACCAAGCCACCGGGAGGAGACTACGAGCAACTAGATTCTCTCGCGCAGTCGTCCTCCTCTTCCCGAAAACAAAGCCACGGCAGATACTTTAAATCGCGAAGGACGCCTGGCTCGCAGACAGCCGCTCCGCGTCGCGATAAAAAGGCATTGTCAATGATGAAGTTTGCCTACTAAAGCCCCCACGACTATCGCCGTGACCATTCCGCCCGACGGCCGTGCTCGATGCTCGACGGTTTTATTGGCGGTGTTTTACGTCTGAACGACGAATCGACGGAGATATTCGCGAAGCCGCCACCGCCGCCGCTCCCGTCGACAGTCGGACAGACAGTCCCGTTTCTTGAACGACAAATATGCGGGGGCGCGTGGGTGGAGAGAGTGGGAGAGAGAGAGAAAAAAAAAGAACGAGAAACGGCTTTATGGCTCATTGTCGTAAACAAGAGATGTCTGATTTACCGCGGGACGGAATTTCTTCTTGTCTTGTCGTGACCGTATTTCAAACGGGCAGCGATTCGCTCGCGCACGCGTTTTATTTGCGAGCCTCGCGAACAGAAACACAGCAGGATGAGGGAGGGGGACAGGACAAATTCCTGCGAGAGCGGGACGGGGCCCAGATAACGGGAGAAAAAAACCGGTGAAATTGGACGGCAGCATCCGGGATACAGTGGGATGGGTTAATGGAACGATTCCACCCGTTGAAGGTGACCAATTCGACGCTCGGAAAGAGGCGTTTCAAATAAAGGCGAGGACGCAATTCATCGTCGGTCGTTCGAGACGCTGCAACAAAGAGAGAGAGAGAGAGAGAGAGAGAGAGAGAGCGAGAGAGAGAATATTCTTTGGACGTAAAACGCGTCCCGAAGAGGCCAATCTTACCTCGAGATCCTTGGAAATTGTCTCAACCCCTTGCCCTACATTCCGTTAACCCTTCCATCGTCTCGCTAAATTAATTACTTCTCGGATATTGAATTGACACTATGCCGAAAAATCGAGATGCAAGAATAGAACGAGCACACGCAACGAGATTCATTCGCGATTTCGCTGTTGTTGCCTGCCCGTGAGATATTTTCCGTGTACACGCTTCGCGGAAAAATAATTTCCTAGGGCAGACTAACGTTTCATAATCTCGAGTTATTCACGCGCGTGCGCCGTTGCCTTTTTTTCAACGCGTTCTCCAGGCGTTTGTAATGCTCCAAAGGACCCCATAAATATTCGTTTAAGTATGAGAAATCGTTGGCTCCGCGAGCGAAACGTCCGCCCGCCCGCCCAGCGAAAGCTTCATTATTTACGAGTCCCGGTCTAACATTGACGCGGCGGTGTCAGTATCAAGCTTAGTCGGCGACGTTCTTGCCCCCGGAGCCTGATGAAGCCGGCAGAAACGGCCGCGAGGCGTCAGTTTAAAAATAATGAAAGCAGTTTATACCACGGAGCCCAGGAGCACCGGCTAGGATAACGTTGAATATTACCGCGGTTATGCTCGAACAACGCGGCTTACATCGCTTCTGTTGTTCGCGTAGAACGTGCAGCTTTTAATATTCCACCGTACCCCTTCGAAGCTGCTCGCGACAATCTCGAAACTGGATCCTTGGGCGCCAGGATTTATCGCGTCCTGACGTTCTCTTACTTTACGGTAATGCCCGGTTCAAGTACTGATCGCTTAGCGTCCTTTTACCGGCGATCAAAGATAACATGTTCATCGAAATCCTTGCTTCGTCTACATCTAAGTCAAACTTTATTTATAGGTCAATACGGTTCGATTTAGGTCCAAACATAATTTAAATGGGCAGTGCAATCGATGTTGTCTGCGATCTCGAAAATATCTCGATAATCGAGCATCGGCCTGAATTCTTAGTTGTTGGTTACAATTAGACCTCAGAATGACTCAATCATGGTCTACCGACTAACTCGATAGTAGCATAACCAGTCGAACGAGTCAGGGCTAATTCGGAGCTAATTCCGAGTCAATTTCGACCCGAGACACGCCATTATCTCGTTATAGGGTGCCAAGAGGAATGTTCGGCGCAGCTAATCAACTCGCGAAAGTAGAGGTACTCAAATTCAATTGCAGTATGCAACGGCGCATGTTTCCCAGGCCTAGGTTATGCTATATCTGTAGCTCTCGCACATTGATTCCGAAACAGACCACCGTAATCGTATAGAGAACAGTGCTAGAGCTTAATGTGGCCCTATTCCGTTCCGGTGAACGCATGCTGTTCCATTGATGAAGGATAATGATATGCTCCGACTGCGTTTAAACGGGCGATATAGCGTAGACGAAACAGTCGATGCTGTCTTTATCGGCAACGGTTTCGAGAGGATGGCCTCATTCCCACCAACGCTGTCGAACAAGTCGCGCGTCAGACGCTGTTGGTCAAAACATCGACACTTGGAAACAAGGGAAGTTTCATTTTATCGCCTATACAATTAATTAATAATATGTTAAGAACGCTCGCGGATCTTCCTCTTCAAAAATCATCGGCGAATAAACGAAAGCAAGAGCGGAATCGTTGCGCAACCAAAGGCATCTTGAAATATGTCTGGCCTGTTCTGAGGCGTCGTTCTCGCCATCCCATCTCTTCGTCATCGTCGTCGACGTCCGCAGACGTCGAGGAACCCGAGCGTCTCCTCTATTTTTAAGGTTCACCGTCGTCTTCCGACGACAATTGCGCCCAACGCGGCGCGCGCTGTCGTTTATTACAGCCGACATATTTCACGACACATTAACATATTATACCGGGGCGTGCACGCGAGGACAAAAAGCGTGTTTGCTCGTCAGCTTTATCAGACGTTAAGCTCGCCCCTCTTTGTGTGTCAACTTAATGCCACTTCAGCCGCGGCGTAACCCCCTCGTCGTGGTCGGTGCGCCACTCTCTTTCTCACTCCCTCTCTCTCTCTCTCTCTCGTTCTTTTCTCTATTTCTCTCCCGTCTTCGGTCTCTCGGTTTTCTATCTTTTTGCTCCATCGAATTTTTTCCGAGCCTCCTTTCCCGCTCCATAACGCCGCGTCATTGCTCCGCTAGGTCTACGCGATCTTTTATCTCCGGTGTTCTTCTCTACGGTCCTCCGTTCTGGCGCAAAGATGGCGGCGGTCCTTCAGAATGCCCGAGCAATTGTCTACCGAGGCAATTTAGGACCGGATAAATAAACGAGCCGAAGAATTCAGGATACTCTAACAATTTTTGTTCCGTTCGTCACTATCCTCGTTCCTTATTGTGCAGGGTGACGTGTAACCGGCGGTACGACCGGATAAAGGCTGATTCTATGCCAGAAAATAAGTCGGAAATATAGAAAAATATTTTTAAAAATCGTGGTTAAAGGTTCGTCAGGTTTACGAAGTAGAATTCGAATCGAATAGAATAGTTCTATAGTAGAATAGATTTCTGTCCAATAACATGCGTATTCGCAACTGCATTTCCAAATCCGTTTTCTCGAAAAATACGTCTCAAATGGAAAGATTTTATTTTGTATTTTCGACTTATTTTTACAACAACCTCTATCCGGCTGTACCACCAGTCGCGTGACACCTTGTATAACAACGGGCTAACAAATGAAAAGAAGAAACCGAATACGACGAAACGAACGCATGTTACGATCAAATATTATGCTGAAGGTATCGAGAGCGAACGAAGACGTCGGATCATATCGATGCGGACAGAGGATTCGCGTTTTATGCGTTGTACAGGCAGGACGCTTTGTAACATTATGTAAATGTTGGAGTGTATCGTGTAAACGGTAACGCGGCAACGGTGACGGCAATAGAAGCGGCGTAACGAGCGCGGATGAACGGCGATGCTTCATCAAACCACGAACAGCACAGTTGTCACCCACATCCACTCCCGTCGCCCTATTTCATCAGCAGCCTATGGCGCAATTGCGGGCTCGCAGTCGTACGCCGGCTCACCGAGGGCCCGAGCCACCGCCGAAAGCTGGCTAATCTTCGAAAGGTAAACCGCGTGCCAGAAATTTCCGCCGCGGCACGCGCGTCTCGCGACGAAGGGGGTGTGGCACCCTCTCTTCCGTCCTCTTCCCGCGGGATAATTGGCACGATACCCTTCCGCTCGCTGCCAAAGGGCGCGTTTGCCGACCCGAGGACCTCGCGCGACGCTGTTCGTCGAAATTTCTGTCTCGTCGCTCAACATTTACACCGACGATCTTCCCGAAAATTCAAAGTTCTTCGAGACCATTCTACGGGAAGGGTTATAGCACCATTTTTCTCCGTATCATTCCAGAGAAAAGATTTACGATCTTGCGATTATTTCTCACGAAATTCTAACGATTTATTATCGACGATCTTCGAGAGTCGAACGATTTATGTTGAGAATCGCTTCGCCGACGGTACCATCAACAAATAACTGTCAAATTGAATTTCTCGGTAGCCATTGTCACCCCGGACGTTCTTTCCCTTCGACGAACCGCAAAAGACTTCGAGAGGACGCTGCGCGGAGGAGCATTCTCCTCGGCGGCCTTAATCAGAAATCTGTTATTTCTTCCGTTTCATCCAGAATTCCCGGCGCGACGATAGATAAGCGTTAATTAATCAGAAGAAAAAGTACGCATCGGGGGACCGGCGTGGCGGGGTGGGGGTGGTTGGTTACCTTTCTATTCTGCTCGGCGTCGATAAAAAGTTCGAGTGCCGGCGGACCGTGGAAAAGGGAATCGCCACGGAGTTTCTTAGACAGTTCGTTATGGAGAACAGAGAGGACGGTATCAATTCCGGCGTCAGACGGTACCCATCGGAATGTAAAAATAATGAGGGAACGGTTCTAAAACGCCGCGGTAGTATCGATGCGCCGGATCATTGCTCGAGATAATTTCTCCTCGTTACGGTCTCCTGCGAACGGAGAACGCCGTGCAATAAATAGACGAAGGGGTGGTAATGCAGTCCTCCAGGATTCATATTTCTTCGGGAAATTTGATTCGTCGTTTTCGAGAATTTATTACAGATGAATCATCGTGCAATATACAGCTAAAAATCATTCGGCAAACATGTTCCTACACGATTCAGCTCTCCACGCGCAAATATTTGCGCGTCACAGCGAATTCTGATAGGTGACCTTAAAATTTGTCGAAAAAAATCAAAACAGAGGGTGGCAGAGCCGAATGAATGTCGAGCGGCGATTTTCCCGCTTAACGTTATTTGGCCTGAAACGTGCGTATCTTGTCGATTACGTCGAACCGACAAAATCGCGACGCTTCGCGCGAACATGCGCCGCGGTTTTAATAAATGCGCAAACGATAAACGGCTCCGTCGATTTCTGGTGAGAAACGCTCGCGAACGGTGTCAAGTTTAAAAACCGTCGAAAATACTTCGGTTCTATATGGAGCAGCACGGTTAGAGCACGCCGGGAAAAGGGCCGCTCTCCATTCTGCCGGGACGAGCACGCGAGTGAAACTAGTACTCTAATTATGCGCGCCCTTTTGTCCGCCGGTTAATTTCAGTTCTCAAAGCTGACGGTGGCCGACCCGCGAAGGAAATTAATTGCCGGGCGAAAATGCGGCCGGGGAAACAATAACCGCGTTAAAGAGCGCCCGCGTTCGCGAGCAGAGCGGCGCGGCGCGGAGATTCGCGAAAATAGGGATTCGCAGGTGTCAAAGGGGTCGAATAAAACTTTTACCCCGAGCTTTGACCTCGCGTCCCCCTGTCCCTGTTCCCTTTCACCTCGGTTCTCTACATATTCTCTCTGCACGAGCCCAGAAGCCCAGGTTGGATCGATCATTGCAGAAATCCTCTAATATTCGAGCTCGCGCGATTTACGCTAACTAGAAATAGGGGGGCGAAACGATATTTCGCTACTTTCGCAGAGCGAATGACAGAGAGGACGGTAGTTGCACGCTTCCCGCCGACGTAATGCTGTTCTTTATGATTATTGGAGGGCGTCCGGCACAATGGGAATTGTTAGGTGTGTCAGCAGCACCGCGTAATTCGCCGGCGAATTTATTCATGCGGAACGCGCTTGCTCGCTCGCGCGCGCCCACCCCTCATCTTACCAGGGATTAAACTGCTAATTGCGAGTCACGCGTTTTACGATCCTCGTGGGAGGGAACGCGAGTGAATTAGATCGATGTTTTTATGGGAAAGGGATCCGCGAAATCGAGAAAGAGAATTTTGGGTCTGTTACCTTCGTCGTTTCACCGGTACCGAATTTGTTTACGAATTTCTGAGAATTTTTGTCTCTCCTTATTCTTTCTGTTCGACTTTCCAGCTGACGTTATTTTCCGTAATCAAAATTGTGCACACTTCTCAACTGTTACTTAACAAATTACAACACCCAACAGCTTCGCTTCAAAAAATAAATAAAAAATCGCCTGTCATCGATGAATGAGCCAACAAAGTATGTATACTCGCAGACTTAGCAATGCGTATCGAGCAGCTCTAATTGGCCCAATCCGGAAGGAAAGCCTCGTCGTCGCTGACGGATCGAGGCGTCAAGATCATCGGGGACACCGTCGCGTCGACGAACGTTCCCGCCCGCGTGAACAGCCGATTGTCGTTGGCAGCACACGATCGTTAGACGCTCGTCGACCGTCTGCGGGATGCGACGTCGCATTAACCGACCGTTAAAAGTTAACTGCATCCTCGGGGATGAAATAAGACCTCGGCTAGAGGCTCGGACGCGGAGTTTCGCCGGAGCTCTCTCTCCCGGCACGCGATCGATCGTCATAAAATGTGGAAACGTCGCGCGTACGTCGGACCCAGACGCGGAATGTGATTCACGACTCGAAGTCCGCACAGTTCACTGTGAAATCAGTGAATACTTCCTCCCCTCCCCCTCTCCCGATAAACTACTGTTAACGCGATCGAGGACGCCCTGCGCCCCTTCCTCCTCCTCCTACTCCACCCCCGCTCACGGAGAACTGCGAAACTCTCGTGCGCGATTTTTCTGTTTGATTAACTCTTTAGACCGTTTTGATGTCTTCCCCGTGTTTTATAATACCGACTCGCCGGGATTATATAAGGCCGGCCGGAGCCTCTATTTTATTGCAAGTTTTAACGAAACTCGACGTCCCGCCTCTTTAAAGCTGCTTTACGCCCTGTCTTCGCGATTTATTCCGCGAGCTATTTCTAACGGGCCGAAACGCTGTTAAGTGTTATGCTAGTTTATTTCGAGGGGCATTGCTGCGCTCCGGAGGTGTTGCAAGGACACTGTTTTACTATAATCCTGTAACGAGAGGCACAAAAATTCAGGGAGATCGTACGGAGAAGCTGTAAAAATCAGCGAAAAAAATTATTTTCACGCACCGTGGTGGTGAAGTCATTCGATAATCGCTATAAACGTCAGAATAAAAGATAGCAAGCGTAGGAAACAATTGAATAATCGGATGGTAAGAGGGGCGAATTAATTTTTCTTGCAGAAGTTCGCGGAATAACAAAAGGTTCTTCTGTTATACCGGGATGGGGTAATTTGAAAATCATTGTACCGTCGCAATGGTCGTTCTCTCGGGGTTAGGAGCGTCATCGTGCCCGCCCCGCTACCCCGCCGAGGGAAAGTTAATATTGTGCTTCTGGCGAGAGTTAAAAAGACGAGGGACCCTTCTGTCGCATGCCGACACGAGCCCGAATGGAATGAGCTGGAACGCGAGGAACTCGGCGCACACGCGGCCGAGGAAATCGTTTTCGCATTACAACGGTGAAATGCATGGAACTTCCCGCAACCGGGAATCGTGTCGTTGCTTTTACAGCGGTGCGCATTTCAACAGCGGCCTGTAACGCTTAACAACCGTTGTTGCTGTACAGACGGCTTTCAATAAGCATGTTTACGCGCCTTATCGCTCGACGAAAAAATCGGGAAATTGTTAAAAATTGCTACACCGGCCGCCAACAAATACAGAAAACAAAGAGAACTATGACGAGCAGACGGAAACGTGGCCAATCAACAACAATTTACGAACAACACAGAAACAACGAAAGAATCATGTCTGACCACAACAAACAGAGACACAACAAAGGAATGATCGTGGCAGACCGCGTGGCGTCTCTCATAGCAAAGAACAGGAGTGGTTTAGAAAAGAACACGTTGTAGCGAAGCTCCGTGTCAGGAGGGCACGATGTAGTGCGAATGGCGGGTCTCGTGCCCCCGTTAGGCCGGATTTCTTGAGACGACGGGCCTAAAAGGCCTTGGGCGGTGGGGTTTTAGTGGGTAGTGGCAAGGATATAGTCCTGTTCCCCCAACTGTCATCTTAGGGCGAGCCGAGTCCCACACTACCCCCTCCAGACGTCATCTGTGGAGGGGGGTGTGCGTAAATGCATTTCCCCACCGCCCTTAAACAAAAAAAAAGACCGCGTGGCGTCTCTAAAAGAGCAGCAAAAACATCAAAAGACTCGTGCCTGATCGCAAAGAGTCCATGAAGAACACAAAAAGGGTCTCGCGTCTAATCCCGACGGAATCATTTCCAAAACAATTTCCTTCTGTTCCCGGTAAACCGGGAGTTTAGATCGAACGCGAGTTTATCCGGCATTGTTATCCTCCGTTTTATACTGTTTTTTTCCCCTCCGGTTTCCTCTGCACACAGTATTTAAACCGCTGGCAAAGCGCGGTCGGGGGTCGAAACGGTGGGCAAGCGCACACTTCGAACTATTTCAGCCGGACCGTTGAAGGTGGCCTTGGCAAGGATTTCAGGCCGCGCAATATAGCCGTTTAGGATAATCCAATATTATCCGACATGATCCACCTTGACAGGACGCAGCTGCGACGCGCGCAAAAATCGCGGCGCGCGCCGCGCCGTTCCGGTTCGGAGAAAAACGCGGATTTTTTTGTCCGGCGACGAACTGAAATCTGCAGTGTTCGATTTAGGATTGGAGATTCGGTGTGGATTAAAGGGCCCTCTGGATTTCTGCGAGAAATCCCCGTGACTCCCACGCGTAATGAATTAATCGCGCTTGAAGGCCGCCGGACGGGTCTAAATTAGCCGTGGGGAATTTTTGGCACGGGATCATCGCGTCCCGTCAAAACTGCTTTTCGCAATTCAAAAATTGCGCGGCAATTAATTTTTTCCCGCGTAATAATCCGCTCGCTTTTCATCAGCAAGTCCGATCAAAAGGGGCGACTTCTCCACGTGGAAAAATCATTTTAACAAATTCCACGAGCGGAATAATTCTTTTTGGAGCTGGGCGGCACGCAGTTCCGGATATCCGGAGGCCCGGGGTAGCCAATGAATAAAAGACGGTATGCAATTGAGGTGCAAATTTTCGCCGCGGACCCGCCCGCCCCTGGCGAAACAACCGCGACGGGACCGGGCAGGTTTTAAAACCTTGCTCGAGGACCGATCGATACCGATCCGTCCGTCCGCCCGTCCCCCGGGATTACCGAAGTAACAGGACCAAATATTTGCGTTACCTAAGCATGTTTCTCTCTGTGCTCCTCTCCCTATCTTTCTCTCCCACTCCTCCCCGCCCCCATTCCCTCCTGTGCGCCCTACTTCCCCGCCAGGCTCGTTCCATTCTGTGCCCGTAGATTTTTCACGTCGTCGGATCCATTTATCCTGACTGGAAGACACGGCCCCTTCCGGGAAGGACGTACTTAAAAATAAAAAATTGATTCCGTCCAGGAGACTATCGAACAACTGTTAGCTACGTCGTTAAACGTTCCGCCGTCGTCGTCGTCCGGTCGCGAAATTACCCGGATCTAATGGTATTGCCTTCGAGAGAGGACGAGAGAGCGAGCGAGCGAGCGAGTAAGCAAGCGACCGAGAGAGAATAATCTTTGCAATTTAAGAATTACATTATGCGACGCTCAGTGCCGACCGGTGTGCTAAAGGCGACTAAATAATGTCCAAAAGATTGGTCACAGCGTGTAACACATACCCACCCACACCAGAGAGAGAGAGAGAGAGAGAGAGAGAGCAACGAGGCAATGCGTCGTCGGTACGATTCAATTAACCGTGCACAAATTTGATACGTTTCCAGTCTAATTGTCGGGGCCGGCGGGCCAAGTTAAATACTCGGTGTTTTGTCGGGTAATCGGTTTACCGGTCAAAGGGGTTAAGTCAACGAGCGATTTGCCGATAGTTGAGCGCAGCGCCCTTACTCTCGGTCGCTTAACCAGCAGCAGCCCTCTCGTCCCACCCCGACATCCACCGCCGTCCTCCTTCCGGCTTTCGACGGACTCATAAACTCCGGCTAACTCGCCGGCACGCGTTGCTAAATGTCGATTAATTAAACTGTCGTCCGAGATAATTGAACGGCGGAAGGATTATCGCGACCCCATCGTTTTTTCTCACCCTTTATTCTATGTGTTTTTCTTTTCGGTCTTTCCACCGCGCGGTTCTCTTTGACGACATGATCGTCCATCGCCCTCCCCCTTCCCCACCTACATCACTGCCCATGTAACTTTTGTAACTTGTCGTGTTACCCCACGTTCTGGCTTCTAACCTCGGTAAACAAATAAATATTTGCTCAGAGGTTAATTAAAACACCCTCCCCGGGGCTAGCCGGAGTTCCGGAGGCAGCACGCTTCACGCCGCGCCGGGAAACGTCCGACCGACGATATCAGCGTTAAAGGGGTACGTCCAGGACGTACACCGCGCGTCACGTACATCACATGAAACTTTCATAATCGAATATTTCGTATTCTTTCGCCGTTTCGATGTTTTGTCGGGACCGAGGTTTCCTCCGGTACCTGTTCCTCGGTTTTCCGCGCTCATTCTCTTGCTTTTAGAACTCGACGGTGCGGTTCTTTGTGCGGTAGGGGTTGCTTATTTGATATTTGGAGATGGCAAATAGTGCGGTTGATAAGGCGAGGAGCACACGCTGTCACTACCGAACAAGCACGCGAGACAGTCGGACGGTCAAAGGACAACTGCATCGCTGTCGTATTATTATTCGGGTGGGGGGTGGTTCTCGAGGGGTCGCGTAAATCCCCACTCACAGGTAAGAATCCCGAAGCGCAAAGGATTCGTAAAGATTCGATTGATGCGACCTTTGAGCCACGTGAACGGACCGCGAACGTTCTCTCGCGTTCGTATCGGCGTGAGAACGCGCACCATTATCGTGCATACATCGTTTGCGGGATACGGTTGAAAATTAAGGGCACATTCGAGGGAACGTGGTCAGATATCGCAAGGGAATTCAACACGTGCGTAACGCGTTAAGGAAGCCACGATCGTGCCCGACGATTGTACAGTGTCTGACGTGGGTTTCTATCGAGGAAGCCATTTAGCTTTCCCATTGGTCCTTTATCAGCGATAGAACAGTGTACATTTTATATAAGTGTGACACGAAACGTTCGACAGCGAACTCTCTTCGCCTCATTCGAATTTATACGGGATATATACATATTCTGCGATATAATATGTAGGGATTTGGGTTTTCTATATCCCTACCGAATTTTGGGACACCCTATATATTTATATGTATACTAGTTTCATTCATGTTCTATGGGTGGCTAATATGAACGTTAAATATTTAGAACGCACTTCAGTAAATAAACGTTGGATCTATACGCACACGTGATAACCTGAAATAAAACAGTAATGGTCCGTCCACAGATCTTCCGTTAGAATAATCGTGTAAATAGACAAATTCCGTATCGAGATGATTGTTAACTCACCGCTATGGCTCGGGTCTCCGTATTTTCCGTTGGATTCGCGGCTGATATTCCCTCCGCGAGCGTATACATATTTCCGCGAGAGCGGAAACAGACTTTATTTACGTTCCGTGGGAAGAGAGCGTCCGCAATATCGAGAAGAGAGAGAGAGAGAGCGAGAGGGAGAGAGAGAGAAAGAGATAGAGATAGAGAGAGAGAGAGTCGCGCATCAATTGTAGTTTCGCGGTTACGGTTCTGAACGCGCGAGGCCTCGCCGGCCGTTATCCACACCTGTCGAGAGCATCACTTAACATACTTCGCCGGTCGTTCTTCTGCGTCAGTGCGCACTCTCGACACGGCTCATCCGCGCTTTCGTCCGTTTACTTTTCATTGTGCCCCTCGCCCCCGTGCATGTATGTGGGTCACGATAGAGCCTGAGAGATTTTAATGCGACACTCCAAAAAACGATGAACGATCGGCCATACCGAATTATCAAGAACAAAGCCAATTTTATCCTTCTGGGTGAAAGTAGAAAGCAATTTTCTGTCAGCTACATTTGCATTCGTCTATGTTCAACACTAAATCTACCAACATCGTTCCAGATGTTCTTATTTCACGATTACTAAAATTCTAAGGATGCTTTCGTGGTAAATGATTAAATAAATATATTCAATAGAGCAGATATTATAATATCAACCGCACAAGGTTCAAATAAACTTAATCTTGTTATTTTTATAAAGCGACATGTACTGTGGTGGGATGACAAGGTCCTCGGGGGGGGCAAGAATTCTGTCCCCACTCTTCCCCTTTCACGACGCTCTCTGCATTGGTCCAGAGAGGGGGCAACTTTTCCCCTCAATTCTCCTCCCCTCATGGCGACTCTGTTGTCAGGGACCTTCTTGCCATCTCATCAAAATACACAGGCTACTTGTAAAGCTCGGTAGGTTTAGTGTTAAGTGAAGAATTAATGTCTGTTGCTAAAGTAGCAGCAAAGTTTTATTTCGCATAGAAATCTGCCGTTTAATCACCACCATTGCGAATCACCGTCGATTCAGTGGTGTGGGCAGGTTATGAAAACAACGCTCTAATTGTAACAATCTCCTGGTGTTGCTCCTCTCTCTCTCTCTCTCTCTCTCTCTCTCTCTCTGCGAAGCATCGCGTTACACGGCGGTGGATTATACGCGAGCGCTTGTTACGCGCGCGTGTCCGCCCGCTGATAAGTGTGCATCATCCGAATTCGGTGTCGGTGAACGGGCCCGGAAATATCGCGTTGCCGATTTCGAATAAAATATTCGATGTTTTCGCCGGGCAGGCGATGTCGAGTCCGCCATAGCCGTAGCAGCACCGGCGGAATCATTTCGGTCGTTCCGCAGAGCAGCTAGCCGCGAGAGGCAGACAGATAGAGAGCGGGAGAGTGTTTGCGCGCGAGAGAACACATCGCTCGCATTATCCTCGGTTCTAGCGAGAGATCCGAGCCCCGAGTTTGATTGTTAAAAATGACCCCCCCGACGAAATTGCCGGCGGTTCTACCGCCTCATAAATCCGCTCGGGGACCGCGTGCATCAGCTCCGATGCGACGAGAACGCGCGAGACCGGGCCGACCGGCCGCACGCTGATTCCTCTTTTAATTAACATTTCATTCGAATCGAACGCGCTGACCCGCGGTTCTACAATCACCACCGACCTTCATACCTATCCCGAAATGAAGAATTCTTCGGATGCTCGCGGTCTACGAGCGACACAACCGAAATGCCCCGCTCCATCTCTCTCTCGCTCTCTCTCTGCCACGTGGTTGCGAAATTGTTTATACACAGAGCTACAGTTACCCTGTACGTAGGTAAACGTTCTGTTGTTTAAAATTTTTCTAATTAGGATAGGCACTCTGCTCAACATTCCGGTTAGTGTAAACCAGCGGATTATGGAAGATAACGTGCGGTAGCAAAATTTAGAACAGGTTTCCGTACGAAATCCCCGCGGCACTGTAAACAAATACGAGTCTATTATGCCATAATAGAGATAGCAATGTATGTTTTCATATGATATACATATACTACCTCGCAGAGTATGCAGTTTGGCTTCGAAGATGGAAAATTTAATTGTGATTCTAAGTAAGAGCCTGAACCGTCAGAGCTTAGCTCGGGTCATCTGAGATCGCGGTTGACAAATTTTATAATTTTATTGGTTCTATAGCTTGGAGAACTCGAGTAAGTGGTGCCATGTTGCCAATGCGTAAATTGAACACGATCTGTCCAACCATAGACCGAGGGTTCCGAGAGGAAACGGGCGGAGGAATGACCGTCGTATAGCGGAAGGATGCCATTTATTTACGATTATTTAAATGCTTTTAATAAATGACGCAGCGGGCCGGTGTCCGCCGACAAAAATCGACAAATTTCTTTTTGAAGTGCCGGCCGGTGGGTGGCACAAAAGCCTAGGGGTTGCTAATGGAAAACGAAGAGGCCGGGCCTCGGGGTGGGAAAGGGGTAGATCTTCCCAGGAAATTGAATTTACAATTTCACCCCCTAAATGCCCTCTTTCGTCGGATAAAAGCTGCCAGGCCATAATAGGCCGGCGTGTCAACAGCTCCGCTCGTTCGCCGAGCGTTTCTATGGAACCCCCGACCCTACAATGTGACTCTCTCCTTCATAAACGATGTCACCCGCCCCCCCCCTCCCCCCCGTTCCCCGCCCCTGTTTCCCCCCCGACCCTCCCCCCCATACCTCCCCCCCCCCCTTCCACTCGTCTCGTCGACACTGCCGAAAATTCAACGGAGATTAATTTTTCCAGCCTCGCTCTTTCTCCGGGCTCGCCGCGCCGTCAAATTATTATTCAAGCGATTCCTTTGTCTTGTTTTTTCCTCTTTATCCTGGATGAAAGGCGTCGCAGGGGATGGGTTACAGAGAGGGTTGGGTCAGCGTCGATTTTCATCCCCTGCCCCCCCTACCCCCTCCGTTCACGCTCGATCTAACTGACAAATGATGTCGGGGAGCGAACATTGGTTTAAAGCTCGGTTCTGCCCGAGCAGACGTAAAAAATGAAGTGTTTGCGAACGTGTTTATTTTCCGCCCGAGATGCCGGGAATCGTTTATTTCTCGATTATTTTTCTGCGTCGATTCAGCGGTGATTTACAGATTTGAAAAAGCCCGACTCCGTTCGAGCTAACGTCGGGAAAGTGTTAAAAACGGTGGAGAGCACAAACGCGGAAAGTTCGCCGCGGGAATTCGAAGTGTCTACGGGGGTCGGAGCTTCTCCGGTATTATTAGGCGGTTCGTCGGTAGACGGTGATATTGCTATGGAGTACACACTTGCTACCGCGGATGCTGGAAAGTTATGGAATGGCTGGGCCCTGTAATTTACCTACTAAGTGTTTGCGTACCTGGTCGGTGAGGGACGGCAAAGGGTTGGCGAGAGGAGAGAGAGAGAGAGACGGGCGGGGCAGGGAAGAGCAGTTCACAGTATGTGAAGTTAACTAATTAAACACTTAGCCGAACTTCCGAACAAATTAAACGAATGCCTGGGTCTCCCGGCCGCGCGCGTCATTAAACATTCTCCGAAGTTTTTATTGGCCTTTTTGTTCCCTCGTTGCTGAGCGCGTGCCTCCCGATCCCGACGGAGCCCGCGAGACGTTCAAGCGGCGCGTTTTTCGGATTCTTCGACGGATATTATCCGCGGAGAATATACGCTGCGGAAAACCAGTGGCGCAGAGACGTTGTCGAACGTCCTCCACGAACGAGGAACGCCGAGGTTCAACGAAGCTGGCTGTACTCGATGCTCTGGACTATCGACATTGTCTCTTGCGTCTCCGATAACAATTGCCTAATCAAAGACTATTAACTCAGTCGACGAGTATTTGCTATTCACATCGAAATGTTTGCGAGAACAACCGTATTCGTAATTTTCAGACGTTTCGGAATATTTTCAATCGAGCTGGGAGTGAAACTAGAGAGGAAAGAAAATTTAAGCTTAAAACAACAATTTTCACGAATTTTCCTCGCAATCCGTTCGCGTAGAAAATTTTCAAAAATTCGCTGCGGCAAAAGGTAAACGAGAAAAGCCGGCCAACTACGCGGCACTTGAAAATTAGCTGGCGCTAGGAAAGTTGAAAAATCCGCAGTCGAAAAAAACTGGTTCGGCCAGTTGTTGGCAGGGATCGTGGTCGTCAGAAATTCTACGACGCGGCAGCTGTTAATTCGACGATATCGGTGGAAAGAAGAGGCGACCAGCTTCACAGACCGGGTGGCAGTGACTGTGGTGGTGGGGCGGGGGGATGTTCGTCGCAATATCCGTTACCAGTTAATTAAGGAACCGGGAAGTGTACGCCGGAGTATCTTGGCCGGGAAGAGTTTATGGATCGTTCGGGCGACTTAACGCGCGCGCGGAGAGAACGGTAGGCGTTGAATCGTAATGAGCCCCTCGTGAACTTTCGCCTCCTCGTTTCGCCGAATGAATCATCGCTGGTTTTAATCTTCGCCTGTGTAATAGGGCCCCGAGAATCTTTCGAGGATATTAAAAAACCGCGAGAAACTAGTGACGAGGTGGAACGTCGCGCTAAGGCGCAAATTCTGATCTGCAGATATTTTTTTCTCTGAAATTATCGATCACATGGGAATTCACTTTTGGGGACGGAGAGGCGCTTCCTTAATCTCGGCGAAGACATTTTTCCAAGATGCATTTATTCATTTATTTTTATCGTGTCAACCTGTTCCGTGAAATTTGGTGTAGGCAAGGTTTTTGACGGTGCTTCTCGTTTAGGGTCGTCTGTATAGTTCGTGGTTGGACCCAAGTTGGATGACTAGGTCGGAAAGAAAGGCACGCGGGTTAATTAATCGACAAATTACTCAGCGCCACGGCTTTAAAAGCGCGATATCCTGGTCGTAGCGGAACAACGTCGAAACTATTCCCAATTTAGGAAGTTGCCCGGCAAAGAAAAGCTTCGAACGGTGAAATCGTGGAGCTGTTACAGAGAGCTCGCTGATTGGGGCAATTCGTCGCTATCCGAGCGCTGTTCAGGGGTACCATTTGTACACAAGAACCAGGCAAATGGTTCTTGAATGCATCGCGTTCAAGTCGTACATAGAAGATCTTATGCATTCATAAAAAACACAGACATCAAAGTGATCGAGCATCGTTGTTCTATTATTTCAGAAAATTTTCTTTTATTCCTCCACGGAGATCGCACGGACAACGATTAAGTTGCGATTATTAAAAATCGTAACTCGGACGAATGCCGAACAGGTAAATATCTTGGCGGGTGCGCGACGCGGCTCGCATTGTCAGGCTTAAACGTCGGGTCTATTGTCTCAAAACTCATTTATCTAGAAGAGGGTAGCCGGCTGGCCGCGACAATGCCGTTCAAGAACGAGCCCGTGTAATGGAAAAGAGGGTGGTCGCCACGCCATTGGAGATCTCGTCTCGGCGCGCGAGCCATTATCGCGCGAGCAAATTCGAAAGCGCACGTCAATACGGCTGTTTTCACCTCCGTCGCGCTTTCTAAAGGGTGAAAACTTGCCGAGGTCGAGTAGTAGTAGTAGTTCTACTAGTAGTAGTGGTAGTAGTACTAGTAGTAGTAGTAGTAGTAGGAGTAGAGCGCCGCGCGCCGTGTCCCGCACGCGGACGACGACGCCAGACGTCGAGTGTACCCGGCCCTCTAGAAGCCGACAAGGATACGTCGACGTCGTCGACGGTATTACGGATTGTCGACACGCAACTCCGGCGAAACTCGATTCCCTGACGCAAAGCAACCCCCTTGCATTCCGACTGGCGAACGGCTGCCGACGCATCCACCACCGAAATAACAAGAAGCCAGCTAATTTCTGTCGCGACTTCGACGATATCTGCGCCAGCCATCGTCTGACGAGATGTGCTCCACTGTTCTACAGAGATCGATGAAACGTCCGCAGCTCTTCGGCCGGAGAGAATGCTTTTCCTTAAGAACGGTACACGTAGCACCGTCGGTCAAGCGATCAGTTTCGAATCTTGCATTTCATCTCGTTTTCCTTCATTTCTCGCGAGACTCTTAAAAAATTTCGAAATATTCGAATATTGGCGAAATAAAAATGATTTTGGGGAGAACGAGCCGGCGTTTCTCATCGTCGCGCGAATTATCGTTGCGATTCGCATGGTTGAAGGGGCACGACCCGCGGTGACAACAGTCGGTATTATGTTTGACGATAAAATGCCGCGCGACTGAACGTTGTAATACGCTTTCGGCGGTGTGTTTCGCAGGATGGCATAAATTCGGTGGGAACGCGCTCGCATCGGCGCGGCGGCGCAGCACCGCAAGAACGTGCGCGGGCACACGCTCGCTGGTGACACTAATTTCCGTTTTAATTAACATTTCACACGGCCGATTAATTAACGTCGCGACGGCGGCGGATCGCGTGGCGCGCGGTCGCCACAAAGGGCCCGCGGATCCGCGCGAGGGTTTCCGCTCGGTTTCGACGCTTATTTTCGAAGCGGAGCGGAGCCGAGCGGAGCAGAGCGGCGCAGAGCGAAGCAAGAGCGAAGCGGAGGGGAGCCGATTAATCGCTTCGAACGACGAGAACGCTCCAGGAATCGTGGGACTGGTGGAAGGCACGCGCGAAGAGACCGCAATTTACATACTATTAATTAGAGGGCTAGCACGTCCCATGCAAATTCCCGCCGCGTAGCTGCGTATTGTGTGTAATTAATGCGGTTTCTCCGCGAACTACTCGGTGATTAATGCCGGGTTAGTCGAACACGCGTACACGAGCCTCCTCGGGAATATTGTTCCAGGTGGTTTCTTTGCCTACCGCCCCGCCGCGCCGCGCCGCGCCGCCGCGAGTATGGCGCTCTATCCTCCAAGCCGATGATTATTATGTCACGCCAGATACTGTCGAGCTACGCAAACATTCTCGCAGACGCGATGAACTTCTGCTCGACGAACGTCGCCGTTAACCCTCCCTCGTCTCAGTCTAACGCATTCTCCATTTATTCGGAATTAATTGTGTGGTCTGTACATTGGTTTATTCAGTGCGAGTATCGTTAATCTCGCGTCCCTTCGTTTCGGATGTTTATTTTCCTGAAATGGTGTTCATCCGTTTTATTCAGTTGGATTTGTTCGCTTCAGACGTGCCTAAACTTACCAAAGACATCTTCGGCGAAAATTCAGAAAAACGCAGCCTGTTCACGCTAACATTTTACACGTAAACAATCGTAACACGTCGACGTACGATCAGCTGAATATAAAAATCAGCCGGGCGTTAACGAACACGCGTATTGGACTAAAATATCGAGCAGGTTCCATCGCATTCGAGCTAGTGTACTTCACCCATTAAAAATAATAATACATCAACGTATAACGAACGGATCAATGGAACACTCAGCCCAGAATCGGCGGTATTTCGTCGGCAAAAAAAAAAAAGGAAAATATATATCCGATCCTGAATTTCTCGTGTGTCGCGATCCAGGAATTATTGATTCGTCAAAACCAATAGAATCGGCCGTCGCCCAGCGATCAGAATAGTAATTTTAATTAATCTGAATATTTCAGTGTTGTCGTTCGCAAATGAACGGCCGGTCGCCGCGGCGCGGCAAAAACTCGACAAATCACCGCGCGACAAACAGCCGGAATGAAGTTTAAAGATTCAGTTCTCGGGCGGCGCGGCGCATAGAGAGGGAGAGAGATGGTAAGAGAGAGAGAGTGAGTGCGAGCTAGGCTGGCGACGACATTAAACGAGCGTTTCCGAGCGGGCGAACGTAAATTGTTTACCGCGGTGGGTTGCCGCCCCGGGCTTCGTGTCCCCGTCCCCTTCCCGCGCCACCCTTCTTCCTCGTGTCCCCTCCAGTTTTCACTAGAAAATTTCGCGCCTCTTGAATATATTCATGATTTCCCCGCAGAAATCACGGGCGCGCGAGAACCGACGGCGTGCTCGAAGCCCGCGTGCCCCGACAGCGCCGCTTTTAAAATCGCGTTCGAACGACCGAGTGACGAAGCCAACAGTGGCTTGCCTTCGAATTTTCTACGGACGACTAGACCGCCGTTGGGACTGGCAACCGTCAGGAATTTATATTCCCGGCTGCCTTGAAGGGCGAGAAATCGCTAGACGGCGGCTGACTTCGACGCTGAATCTCCGAAGCGGATTATTTCGACGGGGATGAGGCGGACAGACCGTTCTCATGACCCTTAGCAACATTTGCTATAATGCTGGGGAAGACTGGAATCCGTAGGATTAATTCTGGACAAATATGTAGATTTGTCCGACTAATCGTTGACCCGTACCACTTGGACGAATTGCGGTCGGTTTGCACCACTTGTAAATTAACCGCACGTTGGACGTGTGAAATTTTATGCGAGACAAGTTAGAATTGGACGTATATTAATTGTAATTCAATTGTCGTCCTATATTTATTTTTTCATGTAAGCAGTACAGCCAGTCTATGGTCCGGCGAATTTGAAAAATGTTTGGTTCGGGTTCTCGGTCGCGAAACGTTTCGGAAGTTTGCCACTGATAGCGTCTGCAGAGTTTTATCTGTGTCAATTTCGATCCCTAGCCCAGGGGAGGGCAGAACTCGAGACAAGCTATCATTTGGGACCCAAGGAACGAGATGGGAATCGTTATACGGAGCGTGAAGCAATACCAAGTTCTGAGAGAGCATAAACGTCCAAAAAAAAGTGAGCCACGCCTGTTTCGATCAGCGGAATATCCAAGAAGCGATGGGGCAGGGAAAAAAAGTCGTGAAAGAAGCTGCGAGCTAATGTCCGTGCGAAGGTTTACCGTGTATGGCTAAAGTTTTAGTAGAGAATATTCACCGATTAACAAAATTCCTCGGCTGATTATTTGGTAGACTGCAGATTACAGTATTCCACTGATTAACTCCGATAAATGCTATGTTCGAGATGTGTCCACTCGTCCTGTATTAAAATCAGGGCGGAGCATAGGTTGCAAGGGGGATGACGTAAGCTTCTAACCAGGCAGACAATTCTATTCCCGAGATCGACTATGACTCGCCTCGTCCCGTCACTGTCAGCGCGAATTGATGTTTGCCTCCATTCGGGCGAAACGCGCGCCTCCCTTCGTTTTTATACCATTAGGGGAGCGAGCACCCTGTGGCTTGGATATATACGGTGATGGAGACGTCCATCTTTTATTTCGTCTGACCAGAAACGAGTAGTACTTTATCTCTCCCACACGAGACAGATGAAATTCTACTTCTGTCATTAAACTTTATCATGGTTGCGCTTACACTCGGCGTTCCACAAAATGAACCTAGAAGTCAATCTACACCTTTACAAGTCAAACATTTCACAAAACTGTCCGACCACGAACTGACCTACACCTCCACTGGTCGCCTCTCTCTCTCTCTCTCTCGGTTTTGAGAAACATTATCCTAATGTTAATTCAATAGTTTCGGAATGCGGCGCTCCATTCGGGGACTCGGCCGTATTCTAACGAATGCTTTCTGCCTGGGAACAAGGTCGTGGGATGGGAAACGGCGCGGTTGCTCGGAAATAAATTTCCCGGTCCTCGAAGCTCGACCTTCTCTCTCTCTCTCTGCCTCTCTCTCTCTCTATCTCTCGCTCTCTCGCTCCGGGTCTCGGGTTCTGCGCTACGCTCGATGTTCCGGCGTACGAACTTCTGTTTACAAACGCGCCTGTTTTCGTTGTCTCGGCGGGGTTGCACGCGATTTAAGTCATGAAGCACGGTGCGCCTCGCGAACGAACCCGCATAAAATTTCCCCGCCGCTCTGGCTCGCTCTGCCTCGCTCCGGCTCGCCTCCGCCTCGCCTCTGCCTCGCGCTTAGAGAGAGCGAGAGCGAGGGAGAGAGAAACTTGCTTCTCCAACGGTTCAAGCTGTTCCGCTCGGCGATCCACGTGTTCCGCCGAGATTGCACGGTGATCATTGAATACGTACAACGTTGGTAACGCATAAAACCCCGGGCCCGGTTCGTTCGACGATTTTACGACGATACAAAAATAAGAGGGAGATCGAAGACGGCCGACGTTTCCGATATGTCGATACCGTCGTAAAAAAAGTATTGGACGCCGTTCGAGAACTGTAATGGGCTATCAAACCGTAAACGGAGGTGTTTAAGACCTCTATTAACCTCTCGTAGACGAAACACCGATCGCCGTTCGAGTGACTTAATATGGATTAGGTCGTCGCGCTAGTCGAGCCGTCTCTTACATCGCTCGTGCGCTTGTACGAGCGACGATTTCCTGCTTATGCTGTGTCTCTACTCGAGAATCTGGAAATTCAAGAATCCTCTGGTCGGACGACAAAATTTCTCGAACAACTTCTACCTATTGCATATTGCAATTGTTTTGCAGCGGAACAATGGAAGAGGGTGCCGGGAAAAATTCGTCTGGGATCTGCGAGATCCCGGAGCAGCATTGCGGGGTTAATCGCGCGATTTTAGTATCGAGCCCCGATACTTCTTTCCGCCGTTAATCCACGAGTCGTGTACCGCTCCCGATTACATTCTTCTCAGTCGTGGACGGATCGAGGAACGGGGGCGGAAGGGTGTTTTCTTAAGCAACTACTTAGTCGCATAGCTAAATCCCGTCCGGCGCTCGCTAGGCTCATTGGGAATTCCGCTGGAGGCGGCTCATCCTTAGGAGAGAGAGAGAGAGAGTCGATACAGTCGTGGAAACGAGGGTATCGATGGGTCGTATTCAGCTGAATGGTGAAACAGTATTTCCCAGTGGAAAATAAAAGTATTCAGAAAATAAAAGTACCCGTCACAATCATGATCCATAATTTTATCAATGTTCTACATTGAATCTAGAATAGAAACACGGACAAGGAGAATCATTACTTTTCGCCATTTTTACTATTTCGATAAATTGTACATTGAAAAACCGATCGTTGGTAAGTTTGGCATGAAAGAAAGATGATCGTTCGGCAGCTGGTCGGACGTTAATCCCTCGAGTTTGTTAATCCGAGGATGGTCGGAGTGGTGGAGGGGGGACGTTGGAGGGTGGGTATCGGCATCGACTTGGGAATCAGAAAAGCAAATAAGATTTAAATGAAAGCGCCGAACCGGCTTGTACCGTGGAACTAGATCATCGATTCCAGACGACGACGACGACGACGACGACTCCGACGACGACGACTCCGACGACGACGTCGTAGTGAAAATATACGACGGCTAAGATTGTAACGGTGTACTCCGAGCGGAACTGCGAACAAGAAGCCTGCCCCGCGGAATACTTTTTCGGATGAGGGATGACTGTTTGCGTTTTTAGCGGCGGATACGAATCTGTTTAGAGCGTCTGCGGGAAATGGTGACGCGACCAACAGACTTCTATTATCCTAACCCCCCCCGCCCCTCCGTCCACCACCCCTAGCCGACGGATTTATGCTTCGCCGATAAGAAATAGGCGGTAACGAAAGTGCTGTGTCGCTCGGTACTTTGCCGCTCGAGATCTATGCCGGTCGACTTGCCAAACTGACTGGATCAATTCCTGCACTCACGGTTACTCTGCCGTATACAATAACTCTGCACCGGCGTGACGTTGGATCATTCGTTTCGCGAAGACGTTCTCGAATGAAGAATTTCTCGCGAACGTTCGAACAAACCTTCCTCTCGCAGAAACAACGAGCCGGTATTTTTAATCGGATAGTTCGATTTTATTTAGCGTGTCTTATTTTCAAGATATTATTATTCGTTTCTCTTTCGATTCGACCGTGTCACAAGTAGCTGGTAATCAATTTACGCGACGTCGAAGACGCATGTTTTACTTATTCGATCATCCACAGGCGCCAGCCAGATGGACGTTCGCAAAAACACCGTTTTGTGTGTCCAATCAGTGAGAGTTCTAATCCACTTATCTGCTTAGCAACTACTTGCATGCCTGTTCCTATTTGGGTTAATTCTGCGAGAAGTTTGGCCCCCCCATAGTCAACGATATACGCGTCCAACCTGGAAAAAGCTACGTTACTTTCCTTGTCTGAGCGTTGATGGACTGATTCTGCTTCTTGGATCAATAGTCCGATTCACCGATGTCCAATGACTCTTTATTGCGGCTGTCTGACGAATGACGGATCTGCAGCACTCGCCAGACGATCGAGCGAGCATCGGGAACGAAAAATTTGCTGGAATCGATGGAAATTACGTTCCAACGATTTCCCGGCGTCGCGCCGCGCCGGTTTCCACGTACAAAAGCCTCGGAAGAAAAAGCCCGGGAATAACTGATTGGCGGAGAGTCGTCGCAGGTTCCCCTGTCTCGGAATTTCTCGGGGTTTTTTCCTACCGCGCCTCCCCCCCCCCTCTGCCGGTTCGTCGCTCGTCGAATTTCGAGGCGGCGCGAAATGAAGCGAAATTAATTCCTCCGTTACGGCGTCTGAACTCATCAGGAGAATCAAGCTACGCCGGCGTTTCACTCGGCGAGCGCCCCGGCGACACGTTGAATTTGATAGGGAAAGCGCTGGCTCGGTCGGCAGTTACACCGGGGGTTGCCGCGGATCCGAAAATTCTCGGTATTAAATCACGGTTAATTTCCTGTTCCTGCCCGGGCGCGGACGGCGCGATAACTCCCTCCTTCTCTCTCTCACTCTCTCTCTCTCTATCTGTCTTTCTTCGTCGCTCACCTCGGTGTGATTGAGCCATTGTAATTTTTTCTCCGCCCGGCTGGAAACTGCGGACCTGCAACAACCGTTCTCGTGCTCGGACCCCCTTCGCCTTGATTGTCCTGCGAAAAATTTGTTTCGCTTGTCCCGGGGAAATCCTCGCGGCTCGCCCTTCGACACCTGTCGCCTCCCGGCGACCTTCGCGCTAACGACACTGCCAATCTCGATTATCCTCTTGCCCTGCGATCCGTCTCTTTCGCTAACAGACTCGCTTGAAGGCATCGTAAACACACGATGAACAGCACGCGAGACGAAGCTCGCGAAGTTTCGAAGAAATTTCGAACATGTTAGAGGGTCAATCGCTTTAATCATCTCTTCGTCTGACTTCGCGTTGAAACTTTGCGCCGAAGCTCGTTAACGATCTCTCGCCGGAGTCTCGATTCGGTCTTCCCGCGCGCTATTTATAGTCTGCTGAACCACTCCGCGGAATTAAACGCGTAATTTTCTCTGGCCACGCACGACGAGGACGCTCCCGAGACGAACCGTCGAACTCTCCCGTATCCCCGGAAGACAGTCTCCTTATTTACGACCGAGCACCAGGGAAGAATGGTATTGGCAGGACGATAAACGCAGAACAGCGTCCCGGTTTTTGCCCCGATAGACCCGCGCATTCATATTGGAAATCATGTTGCCGCCTCCGTTTCTTGCTAAGCTGCGTCCGGAATGGTTTTTACCCTGATATGGGTGATGCATCGCGTTTTACCGTGTTCATTTCGTTCTGTGTATCTGCACAATGCTTTTTCATTAACCTCCCCCGTCTCAATTCGACGCGTAATCCTCGTTTCATTTTGTCCGAGGATCGAGATAAACAGTATTCTACGGTGTTCCATTTTTCAAAAAGAAATTTACAATTCTGATTGCTTGTCCTTCGATCGTATCAATTGTTTCAGTATTCCACCAATTTAACTGTGATGACAATGAAATTACACTGCTATTATTTCTGTAATATTTTTGTTGACAAATTGCGAAGTTATGGTAGATTTTTCTGGGGTGATCACAGATGAATTTGCGTTGAAATTATAGAGTGCAAAATGTCATTGAATTGTATAAATATTAATTTTGAGACTGCTGGCATTAATATCTCTGGAAGTCTCGTTCCCGTTGGTCAGCCTTCTCGCGCAAGTAGAACAGCATCGGTATTAGTCAGACAGGTAGAAAGCACGTTGTTTCAAGCGGGTCGGCAAAATTAGGTCGGCCCGTAATCAGGCGTGGGGCGCTGCATAAGCAGTAGAATAGCCCGGCCACTGGTCAGACAGGATAATATTGATTCTACCGTGGGAATCAAGGAGAACCGACAAAAGCGATTCGTCACGACCGATCGCGAGTTTAATGACGTTATCCTGCGCGGCTGAACTTGGCCGTGTCACTTCCGTGCGCGGCGGCAGCGCTGGCAAAAAGCAAACGTTATCACTTTCCCCTCGCAAAACGGTGTGTTCGCGTCATCTGCTCGGTTCTCACGAGCGCCATTTCACGTTGCCGGGGAAAATGTGCTCTCGGCTCCCGGAGCCCGGCTAACGGCCAGGCATTTATATGTCTCTTCGAAAATACTGTCTCCCCGCAATGACGTTCCACTCTTTACAAGGGAAACGAATGTTCGAGGACAGCATTCGAGCTCGCAGCGATCCAACGGACTGTACGCGAGGCAGATGTAAGCCGAGCTCCTGCGTGATGAATTACTGTCCGCGAAAACCGCGCTCGCTGCGAGCCAATAAATTATTTTTATAGGCGTCGTTTATTCATCACGTGTCTAGCCGCGTGCTCGTACGTTTCTTTTCTGCGCAGGGTTCGCGTTGCGGTTATTTATAATTGCGAGGAGTCGAGCGCTTCCATGGTTGCGTTCACGCTGCTGGTGGAAACTTGGTCGAAAATCGCCCGCCATTCTTTCATTAGACTAATTGCAATTAAAGCGAGCCATTTTTTTGCTGGGGGACTCGATAGACACTGTGATTGTTTGAACCATGGACCAAGTGAGCGTTGAGTATTTTTACTTGGAATATTTTCTCGAGTGACAGAGAGAGGGAGAGAGCATTCTGGTGAGCGTTTAATTATTCGGGCCCGACTAAACTGGGTTTGCACTACTTCGTATCTACTGTCTCTCCGATAACATTTGCATTTACAGACTGTTCCGCGGTTCTTCGTCGTTGTCGCGCGGTTGGAGATTAATTAATTTGTCTATTTTGTCGGTTGTTCTTAGGGAATACAGTTTACAATTGTCGGAGAATTTTATGCCGGTTGGTTTCGATCAATATTGAAACAACGATTCATTGAATTCTCGCGGACAGGCACGGTGTACGAGGCGGCAATGAAACCCGGCTTAAAAGGCCAGTAATTTTCAGGTTCTTCGAGCCGCTTTTACAACGATGTCGCCGCAGGGGAGCGTGTAAACGAGTTCCCGCGGGGCCGCTGCGAAGACGGCAGCAGATAATCACCCGGCTAACACTACGGAACGAGTTAATTGCCGAAGGTTCGGCTCCGAAAGCGAAGGCAGAGACGGCGGTCCCCGTCCGGGGAGCGTAGCCCGCTATGGTAAACAAAAGGAATTATTCTGGATTCGGTGGAAAAGGCGTGGCGCTCTTTCGACGTTCTCTTTCGCGCAGTTTCAGGGATTGCCGGGAGGGGCCAGGTTTTCGGGGGTTCGCACTCGGCTGAAGAGAGGAGTGGGCGGGGGAGGGGGGGGGGGGGTAGAGCAGGATCGTTTTCATTTGCAAGCTGTTACGAGTGTAGCATCTGCTGCTAAACGCTATAAACAGCTTTACTCGACTCGTAATGGCGGGAGGTGGAGTTTAACTTTGGAATAGGGTGGCCGCGTCCGTGCACGAGGAGCTGCGAGACCAGACCGTCCCTGCTCCCGAGCACTCCTTCGTAATGGAATGTAAGTGGAATAATAGAGTCGCCACTTACTGCATCTACGAAAACCCTGTTCCGTCTTCCCGCTCCCCGTTTTTCGGCCTTTGTCCTTGCGTTTTGTCCGGGACACAAGGACCCGTGGTCCTTCGCGTTCCCGTTTCGTCCTCCGACGCATACTTTGCAAATTTCTATCCAATCTCTCTCTCTCTCGTACTGTCCTTCTCGGCGAACGAGGTTCCGTTGGGACGCACTAAAAATTCTACGGGGCCACCGATGAAATACCGAGTTTTACGAGGTTCGTTTCTGTAATAACGAGAATGATGGACAACCCTCCTCTCTTGTCTTCTACCTCGGGATTCCTGGCTCTTGCCGGGCTCCCGCCGTTGTGTTTTATTCCAGACGAGACAGTCGAAAATCACTTTACCGAGCGCCGGGATCAGCTCGTAAGCTCGGATCCTTCGACAGATGTAACGTCGGTTACACAAATTCCAGTTCTCTCCGCTTTGTTTGTGCCTTTTCGACAAAAGATACCCACAGTATCTTGGATCCTTTTGTTTGAGACAAAATACGACAGCCTCTGGATCGTGCGAATAAATTGGATCAATTCTTTATAACATATTCGGGATATTGTTACTGAAAGAAGAACGATAGAAGGGTTTTTTTGATAGAGTGCAATCGTGAAAATACTTGTAGTCTTCATCGGACAAGTAGTCTAAGCCAACCATTAGTCAGTCAGACGTCGTAAGTTGACCATATCAGTAGTATAAATATACCTCTAGTTATTCAACCACATTCGAGCAAGTAGTTCAAACCGAACAGAGCTGAAGCGAGTAGTGTATAGGTCAAGCACTGATCAGGCAAGTGGTACAGCCCAACCAGTATATTATTATTATACAGGTCAAACCAGTATAATCACACTACGATACGACAGGACATAGCCAGTTATCTTGCGGCAGCGATGGAATGGGTCGACCAGCATTGTAAAAAGGTACGAAAATCTCGGTTCTTTCGTTCAAGAATTGCCCTCAGCTTGGATTCACCGTTCCGGCTAATTACTTTGTTTGTTCGCCGAGCTATTAGACGCGATTAGGCGGCGAACTATTATTGTTACATCGCGATAGCAAAACGCCGGAGTAATTCGGAGCAGTTGCGGGCGGGGAATATTTAACGCACATTCGAAGCACACGCGCGGATCGTTCTAATGGGGCCGAGATACCATGATATACATCGGCACTTAAGCCGGGGCATGGCATTGTTCGCGCGGAGAGACCGTAAACCGAGCGCGCGAGGATAACGACGGTAATCGCCACGGGGCGGTAAGACACACGCGGAGCCCACGGGGAACGTCTTTTTCCGAGGTGAGTTTTCCGCAGCCAACCGGGACCGGAAGTGTTCATTAGGCCGCTTCAATCTCGCGATTAGGGGGTGGGGGACCCGGTTTATTCTTATTTCCCGTTGAGATCGCGATCGTTAGCGGAACTATCGTTAGGTGGGGACAGCTGACGAGGATCCTGAGTTTTTAAACGAGGCTGCAGCCGAAAGAATTTGTCCGGTTAAACGAGTAAGTACCGTTATTAACAAGAATTCCTATCTGAATTGAAACATTATACAAATTATTTCCCCGATCCAGTGATCGAGCTCGGGACTTGTCTGAAATGTTGACGATCTATTCACTTGTCTGATCAATATTAAACCTGTACTACTTGCCTGACAAATTATGTACCACTGGTCTCACTTTCATAAATGTAGAAACTGTCTGATTATGTGAGACTTGTATCACCTGTCTGATCATTGGTAGTCCTGTACTACTAGTTTTATAAATGGTAAAACTGTACTGCTCGCATGATACATTGTAGATGCGAGCCGGATGGTCTGCACTAGTTGTTTGACAATTTCCAGCAAACGTGTGCTACTTGCCGGTGCAATTACAGACCTGTACTACTTGTCGGCCCAATTACAGTGCTGTACTACCAGCCCGATGAATTTTTGATGAACAATTTCAACTGGTATTATTGTCCGTGGCCCTATGCCAATGTCTTGTTAATTGTACATCTGTGTCTTGTTTTATTCACCGTCGGACCTGTTCGCGGACAAAACAAATTGATCGGGACAACAGACAGATTCGGAGGTACACTCCGATTTGTCCCGGTGTTCCTCAGTTGTCAGTCTCAATCTGGTTCGACTCGGCGCGGTATTAAATTACAGTCACCGTCCGACACACGCTTCTTGCCAAAAGCTCTGGTCGCATCGATCCGGCCCGGCTAATTGTCAATTTCCTGACCGATAAATCATGCAGCGGGGCTCGCGACCACTTGCCCGCGAGATTGCCGGCCACTGTATTATCGGCGCAATTGCTGTGTCGTTAGACCTAGCACGCGCAATTATTCGGTTTTCGCCGTCGTCTCCCCGCCATTTCCTCCTCCATGGAAACAATACCGGGAAAATAATAAGAGAAATGACGCCCGTTACAATCAGATTGGGTGTTATCATCGTAACAGCTTTAGATACTAACTAGTTCCATTAACTGAGCTGCTCCAGCGCAAAATTCGCTGATTATCCCGCTCATTTCCTGTGAATACATAAAATCCACCATCTGGTGATCTGGGTGTGCCTGTGGTCAGGCATCTGTGAATTGTTTTTTCTAGATTATGCGCAACTTTTTATTCACGCGAGATTAGCTACGTTTAGAGTCGCGCAAATACTATCACGGCTTTCGATACTAGAGGAAGTACAGTATCCCCAAGATTATCCTGCTTCAAGTCCGGCAGCCGGGTCGTCGTAAAAAATTCGTGAAACATTTATACGTTTCCAGCGGGTCTCCGGGTCTCCGGCGTTCCGCTTCATTTATTCCCATTCTGGAGAAGATGAGTTTGTTCAACGACTAACCCCGGCGAAGCTGCCGCGACAAACGGCCGGGCAAAGGGTAGAAATGTAATATTCCACAATGGTGTTTTCCCTTGTTCCGTTTTAACTCTTCGCTTTTCGCGACTTCGATAGCTCCGTTGTATCATGTGGACTCTCTCTCTCTCTCTCTCCTGCCTTTCTATTTTCCATCCCACTTTTGCCTCTGTGTAGCTCTGACGTCGTTTACGCGCACACAAGCCCATCGGCAGCGTCTTAACTGTCGTCTTTTATATCGCGAGAGCAGCTGCTTTATAACCGAACTTATTTGTCCTGCAGGCAACTCTTTTGTTATTCGCGCTCTTTTGTCTCCCGTTACTTTATTGACTTGTCCCTCCTACCCTCCTCATCCTCGTCGCCGTCGTCGTCGTCCTCGTAGTTGTCATCGTCGGGATCCCGCGACATTTTCGACTTAATGTCGGTCGAATCGAGATTACGCGTCGCTCGGACGCAACAATGCCACCCGGATACGTCCGACGGCGTTTTGTTCTATCACCGGGAGCAGTTAGAACCGGCTGGTTCGAGAGCCCGCGGAACAATGACCGTAGAATTTTATTAGCGAGCTAGGGGAACGACGTCGGCCGAGTGCGTGCTCGTTTATTTACCTGGTGCGTACGACTCGTCCGCACAGAGATAAATCCTGGGAACTTCATGAACGAAACTTTATTCCCGTCATAATTCAACGTCCCCGCGAAGAAACGGGCCGCGGGCTTGTTATTAATTAATGGAGCTACGTGAACAAGAATAATTACTCGAACAGGACAGTCTGTGCGCGGAGTTTGATTAAGCCAGCAAAGTAGAAACAGACCGCCTTTGGTCCGCCATATTTAATCGGACTCGGAAACATCGCGCGAAACCGTACGAAGCAACCAGCAACGATGGAACAAAAAATTATATCGGTAGAACGTGTCAGCGCCGAGTCAGACGAAGCCGGTAAGTGAAAGCAGACTCCGCATGGCCGCCGTCCATTAACTCGAAAACCTACAATCGAACCAGGAAATCAGCTGAAAGCCGAATGTACGCAAACTCGAACGCAAAAAGCTTGCGAAACGAGTTTGCCCATGGTCGAACAATTCCGTAGCGTCGTTGGTTTGTTCGATAAATGTTGGCCCGTCGTTTTCCGCGTGTTCGCGTTGACAAGCAGCGGTAAAGAACAGACGTGCGAAAAAAACTAATAGATTCCGCGATAATCCGCCTTTTGCCAAGTTTTCAGGTGAACGCTCGTAAACCCGCGGGGTTCGGCTTTTCCGAAACAAGAGTTTTCCAGACTCGCGGAGCGCGACTCGTTCTCTCCCGGCGAAAGTGTATTAAAAACCGCTTTCCCCGTAAATATCTCGTCGCGTTCGTTATTCGCGCGCTCGCGAAGGATGAGCGTGAATCTTTGTCGCGGGGGCTGGCGCGCGGGGCGTGACGCGGGGCACGGACGGAGGGCGGCGGATGAAGGGTGGAAATTTCGCGTACGTTTGACGTTGAAAGAGGGCGGAGAGATATTTTTTTGGCCGGCGAACGCGGACGGGCAGCGCGAAGGAAAGTTGGACGACTCGTTACAACTTTTTAATGGACGGGAGATTAGTTTTTAAACGACTCCGGCGTTGCCGGAGAAATTTTCATGATACCCCCCCCCCGCACGGCACCCAAACGTTCTTTAATGGTTCTTGACGTGTGACGTGTCGGAACAGCGTTGGCCAATTAAAGATACTAGCGAAAAAACACACACACGCGCCGGCACACACAGAGATACAGCTAATTATCGATTGTTTCGTTGAGGGGAAACAGATACGCGCGCGGGGCTCTTTCTCCCCGATCGGAAAATAACAACAAGGGGACAGGGGTTGAAATCAATAGAGGAACGAACGATCACCCTTGATTAAAGCGTCGAATATTTTTCCAGATGAAATACACCGGCCTGTTTGGAAATGATCCTTTCACGGCTAATGAAACGCCGAGGCTCGGCCACTGGTATTAATACATCCACCCTCCCCCCCCTCACTTGCCCCGGTATCCACGGGTATATTTTATATCGGCGATATTAAAACGCGGCCTGGACCCGACGCTCGTTTCGATTCACCGTGACTTCCTGATTAATCTAGATTATTTCGATTTTAACCCCGTGTGTTCTCCGGCGCTCGCCCCACGCAAACGGGAGCCTCCGCTTCTGTTCGCAAACGGAATTTTTTAACAAGCCACGGGAATCGCCGATCGCCACGCTGGATATCCTCGATTAGCTTCTTTGTCGCGGAATATACGCTCCGGCGAGCTCGTTCCGCTCGAACGGAAACCTAAAATTGCTGAACGGTGGAAACGAAAATAACAATGGTCCGGCTGAGTTTCATCGCAAAAAAAACATTTGAACTGATTCTTACGCGAATCTGAAAGTAATTTCTCTCTATCTATCCTGATCTCCTGAATTTTTCCTGCCAGAATCATAAAATCCACAGACACCATTCCCACGTAGAATGAACGTCAGTAAAAGCCCAGGAGAAAATGTCGAACAGATCAGATTTCACTGACACGAAGCAGGGAATACTCTTTTTGGCGAACGCGGATGCGTTTATGCAACGAGAGCGGCCGGAGCAACGAATTTCCTCGGCCCGGTGAATGGGAGCGAACTGTAGTTACAACTCGGCGTGATTATTTCAAACGGCATCCTGCGCGCGGGAACACATTTTTTTCCCGTCGGGGATTTTTCCCCGAGCTGCTGGAAATAAGACGTTTGAGGTCTTTGAGCCGCTTTCACGGTCCACGTTCAACGATGAATGTTAAACAAATTCCTCCCGGTTGAATATCGCTGGTGGTTCGAAATCCTTCTGTGGGCTTGTCTTCGATGAAAGCGGTGCTAAAAAATTGTTCCCTTTGCGAAGGGACGAGTAAAAGAACGACTTGAAACGATGAATTAAAATAATACCGTCTCGCGAACGATTAAAAGTAATTGCGAGAATAATTAGAGCGAAGTGGAAAGTAGTTCAGTAGAACAAGTCAGCGCACGGTCAGACTAAATGTAGTGATTCGAGTAATAAACTTAAAAGGCAAGAACAGGTGTGGTACTGGCTGAGGATATGCAGGTCGGGAGAAATGCGAAAAGCGGGGCCCTGGCCGGCAGTAGTCCCAGCATAGAAGAAGTGGAAAAGGGTCAGAAGGACTCTGGGAGAGGAGGTTTAGCGGGTAGGGGGCGATCCTTTTTCCCCCCGGTTTGTTACTGCATCCCGGAGGGTCGGTGCGTAAAAAGCATTCCTCCTCTCCCTTAACAAAAAAAAAAAGTGATTCGAGTAATAAGAGCTCCGACGTCTCATTTACAGTTCTCCACCGCAAGCTGCGAATATTTAACGTTACGAATCGTCTGTTACAACGTATTCCGAGCTCTAACAATTTTCCTAATGGATAAATAAACAGTACAACAAAGATTTATCCGAGTTCAACGCATGTAGGTCTTGTTTCCGCCCGTTTCCCCGTCAAAGACAACTACAGCTCCACGTCGGTGAATAATAATGTAACCTGCTTCCATTCCTGGGTGGCATGATATGCTTCAACACTGGGCCGTTTTTCCGCTTACACGCGTATTAATTAACACAATCGCGAGAGGCGAGGAGCTTGATCGCACCCGGCTCGTCGCTGTTTGCCGATCCACGGGGCAAGATCCCGCGTAATGAAGCGAGATTAATCTACGCGGACCGCCCCTAAACTCATTAGGAAAATTAGAGCAGCAACACTGAATCGCCACGGTGGAACTGGCTGCATTCGCGCAGAGGTATCGAATATTTCCTGCACTGTTCACATTGCGATTCTCCAACAGGCTTCTGATTGTACCAATCAAAGACAACAGGTTTGAAGAATGAACGGCTTCAAAATGTTTAACAGAAATATATCATTTAACTTCTCTTCTCAGTAAATACGAGTGAAATCTGAATTTCCACGATAAGCAAATTAAATTGGCAATTTCAGAGAGAAGAGGGAGAGTGCGAACAGGGGTGACAGCTCGGTTTCTAATGCACGTTAATTCATTGGTACGCGGCAGTCGTCGACACGTGATTTTCCGAGGAGTTAGGGGCGCCGCGCCGGTGTGCGTGGGCGAAAACGGCGGCAGGCTCAATCGTGGTTGCGGTTGGCTAAGATTAAAACTTTCACGAGGTCTCTCCCCACGGTCGGCGAAACTCCCTGTCCGCGGTCGTTAAAACTTCTCCTAAGAAAGCTAAGACGTCTTAACGCATATAAATGGTTCCCCGCGTTCTCTCCTTCGGCTGGCCGGTATAGCTTAATTCCTCGAGGAGTTAACACGGTCTTAGCACACTTTACCCATCCATCAACGGGGCTCGATGTGTATCGTCGATCGAGTGAAATACTTAAAGCCGGGGAACGAAACTAATCTCACCGGAAGCCGAAAGCGTTTCGATTCGACCGACCAATACAAACACAAAATGTCCGTTTTGTTTCGAAGATTAGCGGATGCTGGACAAATTCGTTCCCAAGAGAACTTAGAAGTGCTTTTTCAATCTTTTTATTTGTACGTTTTTCTCTCTTATTTCATAATTCGTCCGTCAGTCACTTCTAAGATGAAGATTTAATACATTTGCTATGGTCTTCAGCTTCATTAAGAGACCTAATCGTCGCAATGCATCGTGCCTTTTTCATGAAACATAAAAAGAACCTTCTATGAATACTTCGCGCACTAAGCTGTGCTCCTTCGTGGGATTTTTTATGCAAATTCCCTTTGTTCTTGTCTCACTTTGCAGTCTCCAGACCAACAGGAATTTCTTCGGTTGAAATGTTTCCTCGAACAAACGTAATATTTTCGATACCTCAAGAGACACGAGTTGTTAACGTTTTTAAATTCTAATAATTGTTTTACAGAAATGTTTGCACAACGCCCCAAACGTACGGAATTCCCGAGAAAAATAAAAGCGGTCCGTCCCAGCGGGCTCGTAAAGTTGCGTCTAGCGCGTTTCGAGTTTTAATTACACGGAGTCTCTCGCGGCGTTCCGGCGTGTTTAATCACAGCAACATTAATCCGAGCCTATTATTACCGTCTATTCTCGTCCAGGCGACCCAGTAAACAGCTCGGCTTCGTCGTCGCGATATGACGTCGCGAACTGTCAATAGTTCTCGAACAACTTAAAACTCCAATTAACGCCGGGCTCCGGGGTCTTCGGCGCGCTGCTCCAGCTAACCTCTCGCGAGATACCCGGCTGAAAAGTAATTTAATAATTGCCGGGGAAGTATCGGGACACGGTGGGAAACGTCGCGAGGACAGACGGTGAAACGGTGCTTTTTAGAAGAATCCTAATTACTCGGCAGACGTTCCTCGTCGGAACCGGTTCGTTACGCTCTTGGCTCTTCGTTTCGAAATCTGAACTTCGCTCGAACCCTTCGAACATGGCGAAGCGCTTAGAAAAAAGGGAAAAAATACTTTGAAAATGTTAAAAAAATGCTGGAATAAAAAATTCGAGAGAATTCGGTACGATTTTTATTTATGCCAGATCCGCATAAACATCCACAGTCTACCGATTAGCGAAGAGTATTAACAAATTTGTTGTATTATGCGAAATACAAATTGTCCATATCGATTAATTAAACTGTGAATCCCATCTATTCGGAGTATCCAGACACAATAGAAGCTAAAAGCGGAATAGAGCAAACAGCGGAACACGCAGAGGGTGGTAATTTTCGGTGAAGGGATTAGGAAGTTCGGTGAAAAATGAGGTGCAACAGCGCGGGGCTCTAATTTCACATACGAATTAGCCCCGGGGCGTGATTCAAGGTGGCGCCGGCCATTTCCTACGCGAGTATCGGAAAAATTTCTTTATGTTTCCGGAAAGTCGGTAGCCCGGGCCCATTCATAACACACCGGCTGCAGGTCTCTCACTCTCTCCCTCTTCCGCCGTAATTCTTAGTTCGTTCCTTCCGGTCGCGATTGCGTGTTACCTATTGATCCATTCTTTGTACGGGGCGCTCGTAAAGCCAGCGGACGCCCGGCTTGGCTAGCAGCTATCGAAACGGGATCCGATCGTGGAGCATCGTGAATCAGCAATTTAGGATTTTATGGAACGATGCCGCTGGTCCGTTTAAAGAGTAATTGGAATTCCTTGTGTGTCGATTTGTCGGGCGAGAACCGGTGTTTTGTTTCGCCGGCGGACGAACGGAATCGGCGATCAACGGGCCGCGAGATAAATGAGCAGACCTTTGTTCCTCTTTTTTTTTACGTTTCTTTTTTTTTTTATTTTTTTATCAAACAGAAAGGAAGTCTCTGTAAGTGACGTCGACAGTTTCGCCAGATAGCGTTCACGCCGTTCTTTGTTCCGCGGTATATTTTCACTTTTCAACGGAGAGGAAAGTTTTTTTCTTTTTTTTGAAATTTTCATTCGCGAGTCCACGAAGAAATTCTTCCTTATTGGTCCCGTGAAAGTTGATTCTTGAAATGCCACGAAACTTTCCAAGTTTTATTTGTCCGCGAGAGAATTTTCCTGTGATTCTTACGAAGATTTCCTAATGCTGAACGGTGGTGAGAAAATTTCAATATTTATCGTGTTTGCAGAGGTGGGAGCAAATCTCTTAAGAGATCGAGAATAATACAACAGACATTTATTATACGGGTGAGAAAATTCTTTAAACAAGTCTAAAATTATTGATTTTTATCGTGGTGTAGTCGAGCGGATTAAATTTGATTAGGATACGATGGATGTTCTATCGATTCAATTTTCCTGATTTTGTGGAAAATTTTCGTACAATCTTCGTTCCCAGTTCCAAATTTCTCTTCGGCTACGAGCGCGTGCGCGTTAAATTCACGGAAAAATCGGCGGGCGAACGATTGAACAGGAACTGGTACCCGAGCGAGCCGAGTGTTCACGGCATCGAAATACAAACCGGCATTCGGTTTGTATTGTTGTCGAATAATATTCGTAGCCGGTATCGCGATCGCCCTTTAAACTTTCGAGCAGCACGCCGTCATATTTCCCCGAGCAATTTGCTTTTATGCCGGTAAAATCGACGATCTGAAAGTTTAATTGGGCAATATTGGACGGCGGATTGGCTCGGCGAATGCGTCGATACTTGGGGGAAGCGTATTCTAAGCAAATATTACGTGACTTCGATACGCGACGGGATAAATTTCCAGTAAATTTCGCGAACGGCACGCCGCGCGCCGCGACGGTAACGATCGATAAACCGGTTATAATGCTTGAAATTTTAACGGTGATCCCTGGCGTGCCTCTAACATTATTATCCCCGGGGTTAGTGGCGACGCACATGTTGGGGTGGGGAGGGGGGGACCGCCGAACACGTAATAGGGACACGCCGGGCCTAGTTTAGCCGACGATGAATAGGCGAAGGCGCGCCCGATCGAAAATTTATTCGAAACTTCCTCGTCCGAGCTGATTCATTCTACGAGCGGCGGATCGTGATCCAACTAAAAATTCATCCTCCCGTACAGCCGCTTTTTCAGCAATAGAGAGAGCTCAAATATTATTTATAAGTACGGTAGATCTAAAAGGTTTAATCCTAACGGCACGACTACGTGCAGATTTTTCAGCGATCCTGAATCCTCTTTGAACTGGAATTTCAGTGCAGCTCCTGACGAAATGCTCATTATTGGGGCGAATAATGGCTGCAGTCTTATCAGATGCAGCCACCCGTTGCAGGGTCCATGGGTCGCAGGGTCGAGACGTCTGGGAACGGTCGAAAAGCGTGTATGGAAATGAGGTGTCCGGGGGTGTGGGGGTGAGGGTTGGTCCGAGCAGACAATTCACCCTTAAAGCGGGGGTCTGAGATTAGCGAGCGTGCAGGAGTGGCGGGCGCAGATAAAGTGATTACTTTCTGCGGCCGCGGTCTCATTCGGGTCCTTTCTTTTAATTTAGCCCGGCCCTTTTAGAGGGTCGAGACCCCCTTCTTCGCGGGCCGGGCTGCGATAAAATTAAGCCGGGCGATTTCTGCGAAAGATGGAGCCACTCCCAAAAGCGTACGCGCCCTGCCGCATTGTTCAGAATTCGCGATTCGGAAAGCAAAGCGCGCAGGCCTTCTCGATTCGGGGAGGGAAAAAGATCGCGGGGAAACAGTTTCGAGCGCCTTTCAACGGCGCACGTTCAGCCCCGGCCAGCCAAGGGACGGGTAATTAGAAAAATTGAAATCTTCCCTTCGGCTTCTGTGAACGTTTCCCGAGGTAACGCGCGGCGCTGGACGCGTGTAATTCGGCGCTCGGCTGCGTTACGCCAGTTAATTAACCCACCGGCGAGAGAGGGCCGAGCGCCGTATTTTTCTTACAAATTAGATCCACTGATCCCGAATTTAATCAAGTCTAATTAACGCCGGAACTTGGCCCCCGGTAAACAGCCGCCACTAATGCCGCACCACTTACTCCTGATTAAAGACTGTTTCTCGCTGCGTTTTATTCCACAGCAATTATCTGGCCGAGTGTGTGGGACACGAGTGTCCCAATCCGAAGAGAAAAGTTCCTCTGTGGTCCGCTTTCCGCTCGGGAAGCTCGCCACTGTTGGCTCCAATTGGGAGCTGCAATGAAGAAACAGTGGAGCTCCTTGCGGGAGAATTGCGCGGTTCTTCTGCCAGTGGTATGGATGCAGTTCAGAAGATTTGTAGACATTTTTTTGAGACGAGTTTATGGGGTCCATCACGCTCTGGGATATTCGTAATTTTACCTGAAACAACTTGGCAAGCCAGTCGGAACTAACATATAATCCCAAAATGATTAAATCTTGCAGGTATGATAGAGCTAGTTAGAAGATGTACGTAAAATAAAGGTCATAGACTCGTAAATTTTCTTGGCTCAGTATGCAGCGAGTTGGACCAGCAACGCGTGGATCCAGGTTCGAATCCAGGTGCAACCAAAAAGATTTTTCGTTCAATTAAAAAATTCTTTTCGTATTTGTTCGACTTTGACTTGCACTCTCAGACTATAGAGGGCGCTGTTTAAGTGTTCCGAAAAATGATTGAGCCACAAAAATCCCTGTAAGGTCAAAACCATGGATTCCCTAATCAATTAGAAACTTCCTTTGGGCCCTTTAGAATATGATAAATTGTTGGAAAGTCCTGGTAGAAAAAAAAAAGTGATCTGTCCTGAAAAAGAAAATGGATACAGTGAGATGCTTTTAAAGGACTTGGTCCCCTTCCAAGAGAAGAGGGACTCCAAACGCCAAGAAATTCTTGGCTGATGAATTCATCGTCTGCACCAGCGCACGCCAACAAGCAGCGTCTAAGACGACGCTATTATTTACCTTTCCGATCACATAGAGACCAAGACCAACGGGGTATGAAAGAATAGAAGAACAGAAAAGAAGATGGCTTATAGCGCAAAGGGGTCCGCAACTCGCGAGGCAGCCCGCATAGATTATCCCAGGGACGACAGGCGCAGCGGAAATTACTCGTTTCGACGCGGCGGGGAACGGAATTCACCGGTGGCGCACGTTCCTTCCGCATTTGTTTATTCGACGTGTCGAGGACTTGTTGGCCGGTTGGGTCAGCGCCAGACTTAGTATTGCTTCATAAATCCTCGGGAAGGAGTCGGCGCGTCATCTCGCAAATATCGCCTGTTTCGCGTACCAATAATCGGATGTGTCCAAACGGATTTATAGTCGCTATTGTGTCCCCTTGGTTTCAACTTTTCTCCAGCTAGAACACTTCGTACCTTCTCGCTTGGCTCGTAAAAATATATTACTTGCTAAAAATTCTGAATGTTAATATTTTCCCCCGTTGGTGGAGGTCATACAACACAGGAGTATACATATATTTATTTTATTGTTCCAGTTGCAGCGTCCTGATTTAGAATAGAGAGTCAACCTTCGAGAGCCATTAATTTAGAAGGTGTTATAATTCCGGCATCGCCACAAATTCATTGCCACGATATCGAAATGATAATAATCCGGTGGGCCATTGTGCACACAAACAATAATATAAATAATTCGGATTGTAGGGGCTACGCGAGAGCTCGCGGGTGTTCGAATAATATTCCCATTGATCGAATAACCCCGTGGACGATCGGTGTACACGATTTCGCGGTTCCGATCGATCGTGAAATTAGTAGGTGCATTCAGCGAGAATCATCTGGGCGTAACAGGGTCGGAACATCATCGGCGAGTTCTCCCGTTTGCGCACGGCGACGTTAATATCAGACCAGGGGAACGAAGACCGCGCGAATCTGTCGGATCGCGTTACCAACGGCGAACAATGCTCCCGAACAATACTTGATCGACGTAAACTCGCCATTATGCCGATTACAAGCGCAACGGTAACCGGATCGGGGAACCGGTAATTCGATATACACCGTTCGCAAACAGATTACGATCAACGCCGACCGATCGATCCGTCAATGACGCATATATTTTCCCATTCGTCGGCATTCGGTTTACAAGCGTCCGAACCACTGCCGTGAAAGTTTTTGATCGCGACCGAGATCGCTGCACGCTCGAAACACTCGATCCCCGCAGTCCTGCTACATTTCTCGGTGCAAATACACACGGCAAAGCTGGCCAGACTTTCGACAAATCGCTGGGATTCCACCGGTGGAAACTAATTCCGATTTCTCCCTATCTTTCGGAAAGAGCCTTCCGTTTCTCTCTCTCTCTCTCTCTCCCGTTTTTGTACGGTCGTGGGCTTTTACGTGATATGTCCCTAAAAATTTGTCGCGTTCAGTTTGCAAGTAGTACAAGTCAACCAATTATCGGACGCCGTGTTCGGTGTTCCTTAAGACCGCGGAATCATCGATCTACGCAATGTATAATATAAATTTCACCCTGTTCGAGCACACTCAGACTGTCCAACGACGATTACCCAAAATAAATTGGCGTAGAGGAAAATAATTCACGAATATTCCGGAATTGAAGAATATTTAGGTATTTATGGGATGTTCAAATCACGAGAGAGTGTTCTAGAGTGAATCTCTTTTTATTTAAAGTTCTCCGCTTGATGGACGTAGACAGACTGACTGCTTGACTTTTTCTCTTACATCTCCCTTCCTTCCGCCCCTACATTAACGGTAAGGAAAGGAAAAACCCCTACGCCATCTTTGCTTAGCCTTCCTGGGTCCTCCACACAAACGCATAAAGCTCTTACGATCGAGGACGACCGTTTCCCTTTTCGTCGAAGGTCCTTTGGTGCCCCACGGTTTATGGTACCCGTAGATTGCTATTGAGGCCATCAACTACTATCGGCAAAAATACATGCAGTGCCAAGAAACTAAACAGACCTCTCAAAAATAGCTTTCTCGCCACGCACACCATAAACCGCGTCTCCAGCTGTTCGAGGCTTAACTAATTCTAAGGGACTTTATACCTGGTCCCTACAAATATTTTCGAAAATATTGAAACAACCAGGAGATTTAATTGCTTTTACGTTGATTCTTCCGCATTGGTGGTGACAATCTTGGACCCCTTACAAGTCCCCGACACTGTCATCCAGTGAACCCAGTCGCTGGACCATGGCTCGGTTAATTGTCGGACTTATTAGTCATGCGCCGGCGGAAGTGGTCCGTCGAGCGCCGGGCCAATATAACGTGGTATTAGGATAATTAGTAGCGATATAACCTAAGACAGCAATTATCGAAACGCGACGTAATCCCGGTGTCTACTGGTACAATGGCGGCCGGCCAGCTTTGATTAACCGCACGTCAATACGCGCAAGATCGTTGAAGGATAGCTCTGGGGCCCTTAAGTGGAGGCCATCGTGGTCCGAGCCAGCGTAATTCAATCGATTCCCGACCGTCGGACACCATTCGAGGTTCCACTGTCCCCGAGAATTTATTTGCCAATAATAAACGCGGTTGTTGCTTCGGCGGTTCGTCGATGCACTTTGAGATTCGCACATCGAGAATCGGCCTTAAACGCGCGCTAAACTCCACGCTGATCTTTCGATCGTCATCGGTAGGGGGTGGGGAGGAGGAGAAGGACACAGATCGTCCAGATCGCAGTTTCTATCGGAGGAGAAACGATTCTCAATAAAGCAGCATATTTCTCGTAAAAGCCGGCCGAATAAAATTTCGAATAAAAAGTTATGGGCCGACCCTTCGCTGTACGACGCAATCGAAATCGCGATACCGAGCTGGATCTATTTTTTTTTCGGACTGTCGATGTACTCCGAGCTCTGTTCCCAAAAAGAAATAAGCAGAAACTACGGCAGGGCTTACGTTGGTGTCGAATCTGTGAAAATAATTGTGATTTTTCGAAATGATTGCAACACTGGGAAACCCTTTTGCAAGCTCCAAATATTTTTGTCGTTCGGTTCTCGAGCGGTGTACATGGTGCCAAGCAAACGGTCCGATTCATCTCGCAGCAGTGTAGCGTTCCGTAATGAATTCGGTTTGTATTTCGCGTGGCGATTTTCAAATTGGTGTTTCGATCGTGTTTTTTTCTTTTTTTTTTGCAACGAGATTACCCGACACCGCTCGGTGCCGCTGCAACGGGACGCTCTTTGACAGTGGCCGTCACGGGAGCCGTTTTATTCCCGGAGAAAAGGGAATTAATTCGTCGAACACCTTGATATAAAATCCGCTCGCGCGTGAACTCCGCGAGAACGGGACGGCGGCCATTTACGTTTCACGCTCGGGCGGGGTTCAACGGATGTCCGGCGCAACTTCCGGTCGGTTCGAAGGCGAAGACAGTGCGGGATGGTTCGGCCCGCGAGGATTAACGCGAGCCAACCAACTTTCCACGGTAAAAATCAACAGGGAACCCGTTGGGGAATTAGGTCTCCGATACTCCTTCGTAAATATTTCAGCCGGACCGCGTTTCCTTCTCCATTAATCGATTCTATCGGTTTCAGGTTCTTAATTAACGTGTTTGGACCTGGTGCTCGAAGAATTATTCATGGATCGTGTGGAACGGTTTCCCTATAGACGTTGGTCGCAGCGTTGAACCATAACGCATTGATTATGCCCTGTGGTATGGATATTTCACGTTTCGGGTTACGGTAAAATCGAATAGAGAGATTAACGCGTTCACTGCCCAACGACCCCCCCCCCCCCGAATAGAGCTTACCAAATGAAGCGATACAGTTCGGTTGTTGAAGCTGCAAAGTTTTTTTTTGTCACTAGATCATACATTTTACGCATTCGTGGCAAAGTGACTGTACCATTTCCCCTGACTTGACTTCTGTCCCCTTAATTAATAGGTGTCGGAATTAATTTTTAGAAGACAGTACAAATGATTTAAGCGAGTCGTCCGCAGCGAGCTGTATTTTAAAACGGTCTCTCAGTGTTCCCGGTGTCCCGTTTCTCGTCTTTCTCTCTGCTTCTCTCAGTGTTTCATTTTCTTTCATACTCGGCGCAGATAAATTAATTTATCGCGGCTCCATTTATATTTTCGTCTCCGTGCGCATCCGGCCATTGAAACAAAGTATTCCGTGCAGCGCGAGCCAGCCCCTACATCAACGATCACACGCCCGAGCTGTTTCGCTGGTCATGATTCGACCGAGTTAAATCCTGCGTGCCGACGATAAAGAAGCGTCGCGAGGCAGAGTTAAGAGGTTCAGCGGCGAGCGAAACGATTCGGCCTTCGACTGAATACCGTGAAATAACTCGTGAACACACGACGTATCGCTGAACGCTATATTTGAGAATACTCGACGACGATGCCTGCGGATCGATAGCCGTTTAAATTAATATCACGAGCCCTCGATCATTATTCAAGTGCATACTTAATTTTCCATCAGCTACGAAACACGTTGTACACCAGATTCGAGTCAAAAGTTCTAATGTGAATTCATCACAAGAATGAAATATTGACTTTTTTAAAAAACAAGAGTCAATTAGAAGTGTCACGATATCATCCGTTTTTTGCGACGATCGAGTTTCAATGGGGGATTCACGCAGATCGGAACGGAACGCGAACGGAATCCAATTCTTTTCTAACATCGGAGGGTTTCGTTAAATTTTATTCACCGGCGCCGCATACCTGGCAGCCTAACGAAGTCCTCGGGAGCACTTTCGGCCTTCCAATTCGCTTTTATCGTAGTTAGCCCCGGTGTCGGGTTAACAAGGTTAAAAAGAATGTGGGTCGGAGTGCAGGTCGTTCGATTTGTCCCGCAATGGGCCATTAAAATCGGTCGCGGTCCGCTCGATAAATAATTGGAGTCTCTCCGCCGATGAACGCGTTCGTGCCCCCTTCCCACCGTCGAACCTAACCGTTCTTCCTGCCAGTGGAATGAGCCCGCGATTATTCAGACAGGAAAGTTTCAGGGCCGCTCGAATTCCCGCGGAACTGTTTTCTGCTCGGCACGTTCAATATTTCAGATTCACGCCGGCGCGAATTTTGCGAAACGTTTCGAGGCTCTCGAACGATTTTAATTCTCCCGGACGAGCGGAACCGGTCGCGCAGCTGGTTCTGGTGCGTTATTCTTCCTCGGAACTTGATTTGTCGATTTTACGTGCAGTCTAATACGAAGAGATGTTTTTTGAAACATTATTGAAGATTTTTTTGCTCGCTTTAAAAGAAGCATGGAATGGCGGAATGAATAAAAATATTCCACATGTTTTCTTTTAAAAGCATCCCCCAAAGTAATGCGGAGAATGCAAGCCAGCGTGCACAGCCTGTAAGTAGTGGCGGTCAGCGTATAGTCAGGCGAGTCAAGCAAAATGTATGCGCAAAAAAGGTATTCGTCCAGCAGAACGATCCCACAGGATTCGCATATTTTTGCACGAGGCAGAATAAACAAGTAATTAACAAAGGAAACACGATTCTACTCGGAATGTCGGCTAACCGACGCTTCGTTACCAGCCCTTCCCGTTTCCCATTACGTTCTCGCGTTCTCTTCTTTTTTCCCTCGAACACACCGAGCGACGGGTAAGTGTATAACCAAGTATTACTAATTGACGCCCGGTTTTTCCTGCCAATGAATCTCGATCGATTGACGGGAAACGCTTCCAAGTTTGCTGGTCGGAGTTGGCGACCAATCTGAATGCCAGCCGTTCGCGGTATCCTGCCGTTGTGATGCCACAGTTATTGCATTACTGGGAACGAGCATTCCTCGGGTTGCAGTTGCTTCGCGCGACGTCGGCGGCCGGCTGCAACCGATCGCAGGCCGGCGCAGTGGTTTCCCTGCTAAATACACGACGAAAACGTTCTTGCCGCATCGGGGCCCACACCTAACTTCGTTTGGGGGGCCGAGGTGTCGATCTTGACTGACGTGCGTGGACTTCTTAGCTTCTCTAGTTAAGAATCCGGGTCCGATTTGACCCGTATCCAAATTAATCCGTGGCCGTCGAGGAACACAACAATCTACGATAACATTAAAAAGAACTTCAGAGCGAATATCCGGATACCCGGTCTTGAGATGACCAAGAAATTATGCTCGCTCCGTCCGCCAAAGAAATCCGAGTTAAAGCGGAGTCCGCAGCGGCCGCTGGAACCGTTCCAGTGGAAGAATCGCGCGGCGAGCGATGCGTGCGTCGAAGGGCAGGCGAGAATATTTTGCGGATCAAATGGCGGGACGAGGGATCGAAGGACGAATAGTGGCGGCGTGTCGAAAAGATCGCGAGGGCGAATGAAGAGGCCGTGGACGAAGGGAGGGGAAAAGAGAAAGAGAACCAACAGGAAGCTGATGGAACGAAACAGACGGCCGGGGAACGATGCAGACAGGTTTGTGTATACCACACGTATCTACGAAGGAGGTCCGCTCGGCGTTGTAGGGGAGGGGACGGCGGAGGGGGAGGAGGATAGGGGTTTGTGTATCCATGGATAACGAGCTTCCTCTCTTGCTCGGATGCCTGTTACCGCTAATGAGCTACCGTTCTGTTTTCTGCTCCTCCGCGTAGAAAGGAGAGCCTAGGCTGCTCCGTCGACGCCGACGCCGACGCCGACGTCGACCGTAGAATGCGAACAGGGAGACCTCGGTCTCTCGTCCTTCTATCATCGGCGTTGCATTGAAAAGCGAACCTCGATGCGTGCGAGACACGGCTGTCTCGCGATGTGTATCCTCGTCAACGCTCGTTAACGCGTGTGCGTTCTCGCCCCGGTTTTGTCCAGAGAACCACCACCATCGTCGTCGTCGCCGTCGTCGTCGCCATCGCTATAACGCAGACACCCTCTCCTCGCTCGTGCTGCCTGTGATCATCCGTCGCGCAAGCACCCATTCACCAAGCCCTGCCAGTCGAGCTTTTATACCCGCGACCTCTGTCTGAGCACTCGATGCTCAGATTTCGACGGTTTATTGATCACTTGGCCCGGGGAGCTTGATCAAACTTGAACCCCGTTCGTCCGACTTCACCGACGACGTCGCACCGTGGGCTAGAACCCGCGTTAACCTGGACACAATGCGTGCACTCTTTAATTAATACTATAAATGTCTCATCGCTAGACGGATTTTTCAACAAGATTTTTCAACATTTCATCTTTGCCATGAATGCATAAAGTCCGCAACCCAGTTGTCACAGCTGCGATTTCCATCGATTTTTGGTTCGGACCGTCGTCTGGCCTATTTCAGGGTATCACTACTTCGCATAGATACAAATACGGTCGAAAAGAATAACTAATGCTCGCAGCTAAGTATGCATAAATGAATCAACGTGGTAAACGGATACCGGCAGAAGCGGTGTCCCATCTTCGACAATCGGGAAACGAGAAATCCTCATTTCGACCGTTCCCGGCGTTAAATATCGAGCGCGCATTCAAACGCGAACGGATCGGTCCTATAAATTTTTTTGTCCGGGAACGGAGAATAGCATGGTAAATCCGTGTCCCCCGATATCTCGAATCGTCCCCAATCCACGTACTCGATCTTCCCGCCCTTTGTTTCCCGGGGCTTGTAAATCGCGGCCGTGTTCGACCAGCAGAAAATTCCTTTCGTCGTTTCTTTATCTATGAAGAACAACGAAGCGCGGTGCTCGAAACGGCGGAAAGGCACTTGGGGGCGGGACAGGGGACAGGAATAGAAAGGGGTTGGGACCGAGGGGGAGGGGAGCGGCTTTGTAATTCGCGTGTCCTCTCTGCGGGGAGGGAGGGGGTGGAGGGTGGGTGTTCCGGGCTTATTTTTCCCCGGGACTGGTTCCCATCTGGACATCCGTCTCCTTGTCTTTTCCGCGTCCGTTCCTCCTCGGGACCGACGTTAGCTCCTCTTTAATTCCCTTAGCGATGCCTTGGCAATTTATCTCGACCGGCGAATCCGGTCATCTCGTCGAGTGCTCGCGTCTGTTCATCAATGCCGGATCGTAAATCGATTGCTACCGGCCAGGACTTATTGCCGGATTCCCCATTTTCGTTTAATTGCTCCCGTCTTCAATTATACCGCCATCTTTTACTACCACTCCCCTCCTCCCCCCCAATCCCTGCACATTTTAAACAAATCCCCGTCCTGTCGTCTTCACGATGTACTGCTTGTCCCAGCTCTGACTCGTATAAACGAAACCGCGGTCCCTTAACGTCATTTAGCTAAGGGATTATCTAAATCTTTATTCAGTTGCATCCACGATCGATAAATAATTAAGTGGCACCGTTAGAAACCGTTAGAAAGAAGGTCTCTGCTTCGCGAGAACCTTTTAAACGTTTATCCGCGATTTTTAGTATCACAGTATTTAAATGGAGGATTATGTTAATCTTTATTAGAAACATTTTTTCGGCGGCTCATTTCAACGCGAGCTCGCGAAAGAAGCTCTTCCCTCTGCGATGATCCCTGGAAAGTAGATCTGCGATTTTTCCTCGCGGTTTTATGGTGTTTTCAGTGGAAATTGCATTTCTCAGAGTATACAACTTCTAAATAATCATGACACACGTAATTAAAAACGCAACAATATGTTTCTGTATACGAAAGCTACTGCTGTAAGTGGATTTTTCGAAATTGCAGATATCTGTGTGCTCCACTGTGCTTTTGCGAATAATCGTCTGTTGGTGTCTCGTGTATTCACCGTGCCCTGTGTTAAGTACGAAAGGCGGGGTCCTTCTGTCAGGGGAATCTATTCGCAATTTAATCTAAAACATAAGAAACGATGATCAAAGGGCACAATTATCTGTCTGGCGACGGCCGGGGACAGCGGTCGCTGCGCGAGTGCAATTAATTGCATGCAGACGTGCTCGGTGCCGGGGTCGACAAAAGGCTCGCGAGTAGAAGTCACGCGAAAGGAAAGTCTCCTGTATGCTGCCTGCCGCAAACAGAATTCACCGACCGACCGACCGACCGGTTTGAAGTGTACCGAAACATAGCCAGAAATTCGTCGGCGTCGGTCAAAAGAATCGTCGCTAGCCGGACGGATCGTTTATAAATAGTCCCTCTCTCGTTACGAAAGTTGTCCCGCGGAACACGATTATTCCGCATTCGCCCCGGCGACTTTGAAGCTCGTTAATGGCCACCTGGAATCTCGTTATAAATTTGCTTACGACAGACTCGATAAAGTCGACTCGATGCTTGCGCTCCTTCCGGAAACTTCGCCTCGTAACACCGCGCTTTTTCCAACCACCCGCGCTCCTCCCCCGGCAACGTTCTACCCTTTGTAAGCATCGACGGGAACGATGTTTCGTCGCGCCACTTGCAAGGCTCGCGACGCCGCGCCGGTCCTCTCATTCGAACGAACCGAATCGTGCGCACGTCTGGTGTATTTCAATTGTTTCCAAAAAAATTAACACACGCGAGAAAATTCTACTTCATTGCCGTTCGAAAAAATTTCGAATGTTAAAAACAAATTTGATTAGAGGTAAATAAATGCTCGAGTCTCCTTCTTTCCAAGATTAATCTTATAAAGTTAGGTGGTTTGGATTAGGTCAGTCGCGGTTAGACCGACTCGGATCCGAAACCCATCAGACAAACACTCCAGCTATCGATCCGGGACCCGCGATCTAAGGGGTCCGGCAGTGATCGCGAGCAGCGTCCGACCACTAATGGCTTATACTACTGACGCTCGTCTGCCAGTTTGCCCGAGATATGTACTTGTTCCCGGCGGTATCGGTTTTGCTCAAGACTTGATTTACACCACGGCGGTTCACTTGCGCCTCAGTCACGATCCATTCAAATATTCAGTACACTAGTAAACGCTGGAACGTTGTGATTGGAGCCCGATATGATATTTACTTGCGTTAATGTGCGATCGGCCGTTTGCTTGCTCGACGAAAACAGGTTGTTTATATTGTGAACGATATAGTAAACGATACCACCTTTCTCCAAAATGCCGATGTAGCGCATAAAAGGCAAAATTGATTTCGTACGTGTGATATTATTATTATTTTTGCCAGCGGAGGGGTAGAGTTCAACGGGGAGCAGTAGAACTCGAGCGCAACGCGAAAGGTATCTCGTGGGTTAAAACAATTGCATTTTCGACGGGGATTGTTCGCGGGATCCGTCCGCGTCTTTCGACCGGGTTTTCTGTGCCGGTTGCTAACGATGCAGCCCGGCCAGTGTTAGTCACCTGAAAGGGGCTTCGGGGATGGGAAGGAACGCTGGAAGGCTGGTACACGTCGATTTAACGCGTATCTTAAGCGCGACGAGCGAGACTGTCGCCCCACCCCCCTCCCCGTCGTGCTTCAATGTTGCTCAATGCCGCTCCGAGTCCCCTCCTCCTCCCCACGCCCGTTCCATTGAGCCGGTCGCGAACCCGGCTTCGCGTTCCGTCGAAAACGGTGTTAATTGCCGGGTTTCAAGCGCAGACCATCCCATCGGCGCCCGGGAGTTTTCGCGAGAACGTTGTCGCGCGAGAGAGCTCGCGTTCGTTCCATCGCCAGGCAGAAAAGATAAATTCGTGGATCCCCGCTCTTTCGTCGACGGTTTCGCCGCGGAATACACTTTGACGGCGCGTCGTTGACGCGACCCTGTTTGCCGGCGATACCGCGCTCGGCCTCGTTTCCCCTGCGAAATAACCTCGCCCTCGCATTATCGAGGCGAACGCTCGTTTCGCTCGACCTCTCCGCTGAATAGACAACGACAAAACTGGCGTATTTCGGTCGAACAGCTGACGGATTAACGGGCAACCGTTTCGGGCTGCGATGATTTCATCTTCAACTTTATCTGATTTTTCGTGAACATCATTTCATTTCAACGGAATCAACCATCGACGATACTGTTCGCGATTAATTTGATATGCATGGAGATGATGTTTCCGGTCTGTACCTCTCGTCTATGATTAACCTGTACAGATTTTATTTCACGTCGGGAACGGTCTCTCGTTGTCCTTTATTTTCCGGAGAACACGGGGAACGCGTCGCAGAGTAACGAGTCGGCCTTAATTAGTTACGAAACATCTGCGACGCATTCGTTCCGCCAGTATCCGCGTGCTTTTGAACGCGAATGGACTCGGGCCGCGTTCTCGAGTTTCCACGCAACCAGCACCGTAAACAGTACTCGTGAAAGCAACAGTTTATGCGATCCGATTTCATCGTGCAAACCGACACGTTTTTTTCCCGTTATCCTGTGGACCGGCGTACCACAAGGAAAACCATCGTTTCCTCGCGTTTGCAGTATCGGGCAGGTAAAAAAATATTTTCAGATTTTTGATAAAACTATTATTTATACTATCTTGTCACTTCTATGTGTAATTTTGTGTTAACGCTATTAAATATTGCACTCTCTCTCTCTGTTGAAATGCCGCTGCATTTAGCGTGAAAGATGTAGTAGGAACATGTCGATAATTCCCAGTCTACTATTCTAATCTCTGTGCTCCTCGTTTCTGTGGAAACCGACGCCTCCCCTGCAGTTTTTCACGACTTCCGTGCTCCCCCCCCCTCGTCGTTCGAACGGGGTCGTAAGTATCCGCGACGATAAAACACAGCGAGCGGGATATTTGCTTGTACGGGGAATCATTTCCGTCGTCGATAAAACCGCGATAACGTCGATTACGTGTGACCCGGCCACTCGAGGATAGATCGTTTTTTGAACGGTAAAGAATACCGGAAACGTGGAAAAGGAATTCTTTGCTACATATTCGTTTCTGCCGAGCGATTTCGAGTAACCGGGAATTCATGGGAAGGAGTAGGAGTAGGAGGAGGTGCTCCTCTTCCTTCGGGAGAGCGTGGCCGTAAAACGTCAAATTATCGGACAGAGTTCCACTCGGTCTTTCTGGTTGAACAATCTGTCGGTGGCGAGTCCCGGGAGTCCGCAGTTCTTGTCCCAGTTGATGGCCATCAGAAAGGACTGCGGATGATCGAAATTTCTTCCATGGGACTGTATTTCCGCGACAGTTCCCGTCTCTACGTTGGAAATACGTCGATAAGTGTCAGTATTTTTCAAAACCGTACCCCGGACCGTTTGTAGATTCCATTTATTCGAAAGCGATGAGCTCAATGATTGACTCTTACTACTGGGAAATCGATTTCGACCGAAGCTGCTGGGAAACCAGACGCGGCATCGACATTGAATGTTTTCTTCGTCGTTGGTATCTGCCGCTGGGAAATGGGACTCGGTTAGAATACCAATCTGTGCTGAAAGGTTTCCCTAATCATTGATCTCCGCTACTGAAAAATATATCCAGCGCACAGTCAAGTCTGAGCAACATGTAATTTTCAGTTATTGAGTTTCACCGCTGGAATATAGCATTCTTTCTTTTTATGCAATACAACTAGTTTCCCTAATCGCTGACCTGCACTACCGGTAAATAAATTAATTCCACGTTCAGCGAAGTCTGAGGTTTCACTAATCTTACCCACAATTAGATCTGCGTGTAGCTATCATCAAATCCAAGATAAGCGAACAAACCAGCTCTCGAAATCGTACACCTCGACAACATCACGGAGGCGTTAACTCACCTAATCGAGTATCCCGGGCGAATTAAAACTTCTCCGAGTCACCTCGCGAGACAACTTCCTGCGGAGAAATCTTCGCCGAACCGGATTTAAGTTAAACGTAACGGAAGAGCGATTCACTTGGCGAGTTGCAAAAATGATTTCTCGAGTCCGCTGACGTCAGTGAAACGCACGGTTCGTCTGTATGTATTCGACAGTAGTGGGTCACGAGCAACAACGCGGTTTCTACGGCGCAGTTATCAAGTTACCCGCCTTGTTAGCCACGCTGTTCATTGTTCCGAGCTCTCCGTAAACAACGCCGTTCTCGCGTCAAGGATAAAGTAATTCTTGTGGCTCTGCGCTCCCTCTATCAACCCTTCTCACTTCACCCTTTCACCCCCCCCCCTCTCTCTTGCTCCTTCTCTTCTTTTCCTCGGCTATTTTTAATTACCAGATTCTCCGATCTCTCGCGAGCCGGAATAACACCCGAGGAAACTTCACGCGTTCCTGAACACCTCTCGTAACTTCGGGGGGGCCCGTGGTTATTCAGAATCGAGCCCCTGTTTAATTTTAATAGCGCCGGAAAGTTCATTATTTTGTATTCGACTTTCTCGCAGGCCAACCCAGTTTCCCACCCTTTTTTCCCGAGGCTCGTAACAGAATTTTAAGCAGCCGACCGACTTTGCTCGCCCGGAGGACAACGAATTCAACCGGGGACTTCTGAAACGAACCTCGTTCGAAACAGTGCTTGCAAATATCGGCACCTAAACAATTTTCCGCTCGACAATGGAATTAGCATCGGTTCGGATAAATACGAGATTAACTATCCTGTTCTATTAATTACTTAAACATTCTTTCAGCACGATTCCACCCAAAAGATATCCTTCCATTTTATATGCAACTGTTTATTAAGTACGCTAATTAATTTGTTAGAAATTGCAGTTTAGAAACTTGCCAGTTATGAGATCAGTGGAATGGCAGGATTATTGATCAGACAAGTGAAATGGCTGCGATACAGCTCAGACAAGTGAAATAGGACACCTACTGGCGATCTAAGTAGAACAGGAGATTTGGCCAGACCAGGTTATGATACGTTATTAGATGGACTAGCAGTGCAAATCAATCTCTGATTTTACAAGTAGTACGAATCAGCCATCGATCAAACAAGTAGTACGACTCGGTCTTACAGTATGTTAAATGATTTTCATCACTCGAAAGAGCTAAGAAAACGTGCTTACGTTTAAAATACGATTGAAAGTGCGATGGGACCGCGGTAATATTTTCGCACTGCGAGCCGCGGGAGTTGTTTCTGGGTTAAGGAAAGTTTGAAAAAAATTAGTGGCATTCGTACCGGAAGAATTCCGAGACCCGAGCGACGTCGACGTCGACGTCGGTCGTTTCACTTTCCGACGACCGAGTTCCCCGGCGTACTAAACAAGGTCGTTGTAATTAAATTTTTGCCCGGCCCTTCTTCGTCCTCCACTTTTCCCTTCATCTGGCCAGGGTGAACGCGCGGGCGCGGCCACGCCAGCCGGCATAATTAGTGGCGGCCGTAACGCCGTCGGCTACCTCTTAGGCCGTCACTTCACGGAAACAGTCCGTCGTTTCTAGTCAACTTTCTCTCCTCGTTCCCTCTCTCTCTCTCTCCCTCTTTCTCCGATGAAACGGAACAAACCGTGGTCGTTAGGGGATGGCGTAACTAACGAACGCTCGGGCACGAGAATTATTCGGAAAGAGAGAGAGAGAGAGAACGTACGACCCACGAGCCCCGGTATATCTGGTTGCGACGAGTGTTTGGTCGGAATAAACAAACCGGTGATCGATGCAATCGGGGGGGAAATCAAAAAGGACCCGAAGGAAGAACACTCGACGGATACCGAGACCGCGTTTGTTTGGGAGCGCATTCACGACGAAGGGAATACCGTCACGCAGAACGGTCAACAATTACGAGAAACAGAATCTGCATGGATCACTGCAAACAAATTCTTTTGGACAGTTGGAAAGTTGATAAACAGTCTATATTTTTTCACCATGATTTCCTGCGAGATAAAATGATTTATTCAATGCACCAGGATTCTCGTGATACTGCATTTTGCAAAGCTTGGTTAAATTTTGTATGCGGCTTTTTGGAAAACCGATTGATCGTGCAATATTTCAAATAGTTCATGATGGTCAGAAGGGTGACACATGTTTTCATTTCGTGATCGACGAAATTTATTTCGAGTAGAAGATAAAGATGTATTGTGCGGTGAATTACGAGGTTGGTTGCAGTGGGAGCTCGTCAGAGGGGTGGATTATTAACGAAACTTTCGCTACGCGTCGCAATTAATACATCGGCCAGTGAATAGGACGGTCGCGTAATATCGCGTGTATCGATCGGCATTATAATTAGAGGACCCCGCGCGCTCTCCATGAATAGAGCCCACAAAGGGCGTTGATTCAGTCTCGAGGTGTTTGCCAAAATCAACATCGAACGATTGCGAAGTACCAGCCGATGCGCGAGCGACTTCTTCTTAATCACAGTTCGCGGTGGCGATGCACTCGTTGCATCGGTCTCTCGCTTTGTTCTGTCCACGGAACTTGCATCCACGCGTTTCTTTTGGTAAAAGTAAATGAACGCAGCGGTGCAAGTATACCGCAAATTTTCGGTATGGAAAAGCATCGCTGGGGAGAATTTTCCAAATTTACAAAATAAAACGAGTAAAGGGATTTTTTAAAAGATCGTAGAACAAAATAGAAAAAAGTCGAAAATGAATGAAAATTTAAGAGCTGCAGGGAAATTCAGTGAGGTCTACTAAAAAATTGAAAAATAAAATGGGAAAGGAATTTTGTTAAAAATTTGCAAAATGAGAAGATCCGTAGAATTGAATACTTTATACATATATATAAAGTATTCAATTGTATTAAATGTATTAAAGTATTAAATTGTATTAAAGTATTAAATGTGATTAATAAAGAATGTAAGAAGCTGTTCTCCGAATCACCGCATCGTTTCTCGAGCACGGCCACAAATCAGTTGGCGGGCCGGCTGAACTAGTTACGCAGGATCTAAATAGTAACGCAAAGTTACCAGATTTGGCAACGGATCAGGAGCATTAATATCAACCGTAACTTCGGACGTATAGAGGATGGTATAGAGGAGCGGATCGACTAATTAACTGTGTATATAGGAATTGATCGGCCCAAAATGGATTAGCAACAGATAACAAAGTTAGAGGGGATGGAGGAATGCTTTGCTCTATAACTGACCGACATGTCTGACCACTGCAGACCGTTTCTCCGTGGAATTGATGCATCCGTCGATATGGTATTGGTTATTTCCCATTGACCGTATCATCCCTATCCCATAGACATACTGCGAATTGCACCGAAAAACGTGGTGACTACTGGTCCACGTACTTGCAAGTAGAAATGGTCAGTTACAGTCAGACATAGGTGCGAGAAAAAAAAATTTCTCTGTTGTTGCGGGGCTCGTCGAAAAATGTGTTGAATCCTTCGTATCGGTGGTCGCAGTTTGAGAGACAAATCGGTCCCGATCGGTGAAGAAGTCGACCGAGGTAAGGATCAAGCACGGTTCCCATCGTTTACGTGGTCGTATTTAATAACAAACATCCCGGAAGCCCGTAAAGTTGCAGGGTGTACGTGTAACGGCGCACTTTACGACGGAGGTGCGTGCATCCCACGCTATCGTAACAGTTGGCATAATGCCAGGAGGTTTATTATTAACCGCAAACTGGCGAGCTTAAAGCTGCTCCCTCGAATTAAGAGGACACAGCTAATCCTCGGGTGATACGTTAATGCGAGGTTAGAGGTATCCGCGTTCCGTGGAAAATTTATCTAACCCCGTGGCCCGGGGATCTGTCCCACACCGTTACACTTAATTAAGAATATGCAGCGGTACACTTGATAGCGCTCTTGCCCTCCAGAACCCCCGCCAGCTTTTTAAATTCATGAATTCAAGTGGCTGGTGTAATTATTTCGATCTTGACTTCTTTTTCTTGTGGATTATGCTGGTTTAAATTACGGATCACCAGAGATTAGGGCAAGAGCGCAAGACCTGGGTCATTTAGTTGCTGATTATCAAAGTATTAGGGGTTCTCCCGAAAAATTCCTCCCGCTATTTTGCAGGTTTAACGTTTGTTAGGTGAGGCGAGATAAATTTGCTTGCTCGGAAATTCTCATTAATAAAAAGCTAAACGAACTTTTCTAAGAGTCTTTTATGGCGTAAAACGAGTCTATAAACCTCGACTGTTACGCCGTTCCCGTAACATATTCTTTTGCCCGGAAGGAGACATTAATATTTATAAATGAACGCCATCCACCATCACTATTTGACGACCGCGAGAGTCCAATTAACACTACGCACGTTGTCGTTTAAATTCACAACGTGCAGCAGAATAGGCAGGGATTCATGAATGTGTTCTTTGTTACACTTTCTACACCCGCGTTTCGCAAACGGCAAGTAATGAATTTCAGAATCAAGAATCGCCGGCGGAGAGAACGTGTCGGAATATTTTCTCGAACATTGTACAACGATGATCGAATTTCCTCGTTGAACAAGCGAATGCGAGTATCGGCCTGATCAAGAACTTCCCTCATTCTTCTTCGAGGCGTGAAGAAAGCTTCTCGCAAAAAAACAATGGGAACTTTTTCAAGGGCGGAACAGTGAAACTACCTGAAAGATGGTAGCGGAAAGTTGCTGAACATAATGGGCCGGTATGGCTCGTGAAATTTTCGTTCTACAAAGTGGACTTTCCAGACGAAATACGAGCGTTCTTGATCCACCTCGTAGCTCATGAACAGTAGCCTAAGGTGAAATCATCTGAACGCAAAAATTTCTAATAAATCGTAGACCTCGTCAAAATCGTAGAAATAAAAATCCTCGAGTGATCGGTGACTGTGCTAATTCTACGCGTACGATATAGCGAGTGCGCGAAGAGGGGAGAGGCGCAGCACGAAGCAGGAGATCGAAAAACGAATGGGAATCTGGTTGTCTCGATCGACCGCGTTTATCGGCGCGAGTGGATGCTTATTTCCGTCGGTGTGTGGCCATGATCGCGAGATGAGAGGACTTTCGGTGGTGGCGAGGGGTGGGGGGGCGCAGGAGGGCGCAAGGGATGGCTCGCGAGTCAGCAATCGAGCGAACCAGGCCAGATAAATCGGCGAACCTTTCGCGATGGTTGGTCTATGCGCGCGGCTCGCGATTCGACGCGATTCACCGCGATTCGGCGCGGTCCAACGCTGCAACTTTACTGCGCCGCGCACCGGCGTGACGTGGCCATAAATAACGCCGAAATAGCGTGTCCAACGTCCGCCCAATAAATCTAGATATAACCCCGGAGGATAAAATAAAGTTATGGGGGCCGGTTCATGCGCTGATACAAACCGATAGTTTACCTCGCTTTGACTGCTACAAGTAGTCGCTTCGACCGCGCGTCTCGTCCTCCTCTCCGGTTCTCTTTCGTTCACTCTTTCTCGTCCTCCCTCCCTCCCTCCCCCCTTATTCTTGTTTCGGTACGACTAGGTTGTTCTTCTGCCTCAGACCTCCCCTCTTCATCCCTCGACCACCCCTTTTCCATTCAGCCCCCAGCGTCGTACGTCGCGGCTGCCGTACACGAAAATGTATTATTACGTTGACATGTACACAAACTCGATTCCGCGAAAACCCAGACACGTAACTTCGTGATACATAGCCGACGACGTTCTACCCTGTGCGTGCGCATACTGGGTGGCCCTGTCGCTCGAAACTACCCCCGCAATCCTGCGAAATTACCCCAACGGATCACCTCTTCAATTCATCTGGATCGTGTAAATCCTAAGGAAGTAAAAATGAATTTTTATAGATAGACGAACAATTGCGTCGGCCTCGTATGACGGCGTTTTTATTACTCAACGGATTCTTAAGAGATTCTGGTCAATGATCGCAGCGTCGCAAAACACGATCGAAAAGCGACGCGAGGCGAAGAACCGAGCAGACGACCCACCCAGTATAAACGTACAAACATGGATACACGGATACATTTCAAACCTTCCAGAGGTCGGGCGGGTGTGCGCCTATGTACGCGCCCCTTTATGCAGATACGCGCTCGACCGCTCCCCGGGCGCGGCCTCAAAGCCACTTCGAGAGGTCTCGTGTTTACGTGGAAACGCCGCGAACGTCGATTCGTGCTTGTTGTGTGCCGCGGGGGGGTTGTGAACCCGTCGGATAGCACCGGAAGCTGCGACGGGGACACATGCTTCAGCAGAGAGAGTGAGGGGGAGAGAGAGAGAGAAAGAGGAGGAGAGACGGAAACAGAAACAGCGAGAGGAAGAGGGAGCCTCGTGCGCGCCGAGAGCTTTCAACTTTTCAATGTGCACTGTTTTCCTTGGTGCCCTGGCCGCCCTTTAGGCCGGAGCATTCTTGAATAATGCTTTCTGCTCGCGCACCGCCACGTCTGCCGTTGCTACGGTGTTATCGGGCTTGTTATTTTTCACCGCTTTGCCATAGGAGTGTTTTCTCGGCGCATACGGTCTTCCGGGATACCGGATTCCTGCGGCGAGAATGGATTTTATAGAAACGTCGCCCTTTGCCGTCAAATGAATACGCCGACCGAAATGGTTCAGTAGTGTAGCTCGGTCGTTGGTCAGACTACCGTGTACTTTCGGGTATTTATCTTTCGTACTGCGAGGAGAATGTGTCAGAGAAATTTCGTTCACTCGTTCGAGGATCTATCTGTCTTTTATTCGATAATTATCGAAACTGTAAAGGGTGTGTCGGTGGTACAGGTCAACCACGGGTCAGTCGGTGTTAGCGAAACTAAACCGGATGTATACACTTGCTATTTATGGAAACCGGGATACCTTGAAACTGTGAAACTTCCTTCTTTCCGTACAACAACCAACTCTCGTGTACTCCGAGCAACAATTCTGTAAACAAATACGGGCGCTGTTGTTTCAGCTATCGTTGTTGGCCCGACCTATCTCTGAGAAGTTCCCCTGGAAACGGTAGAACCGCGTTCTGGAAGTTGCCCTCTGGCTTCTAAATTTCGTTTCTAGCTTGATGAAAGAGTATACGGATATTTATTATTGAAAATATACGATTCCGCTTTTGTTTCGCGTCGAACAACAAACATTACGAGCTCGAACGAAATTGTCAAATATCCAAGATTTCCCGAAGATCGAGAACACGAATATGTTCGGGTACGACTGTTACGAGACCCGAGCAAAATCCACCATCTCAAAATGCTCCCGCCGCGTCAACGCGAGAACTGTTGTAAAATTATTTTCCACGGGCTCCGCGTAAACTCGCCGCATAAAATCACAATAATCCGCGGGTCTCGTTCGCGCGACACTTTCCGTCGGTGTGTACACGGACTGTAACAGGCTCCGCCCGGAATTGTAGCGACTTGTCGCATGACAAACGAAGCAACAAGGCTCCCGACGACCCGCGCGAACAGCGTTTCAGGCGTTCGAGGGTTCGGAGGGGGGGGCTTTGTCGCGGCGAATTTTTGCATTCGCGCGCGAACGTGCGCGACGCTGCTCGTTCGTAAACACTCTCGTACGATCGAAACCTGAATCCCGAAGCTGTGTGTGCGCGCGCGCACGAGAGAGAGAGAGAGAGAGAGAGAGAGAGAGAGAGAGAGAGTGTGAACGCATCGGGGTGAGTGTGAGCGCGTGGGTCGCGCACGGTACGTGAAGAAAATTCCCATCGGTGCCGGCAAATCGATTCGGAAGCACAATTTGGTAAGGAAATCGGATTTCCAATAACGACGCGACACTGATTATCATGCGATTGCCACCTTATAGCGATCGGTTCGATTCCGGAATCGAAGAGAATGGCGGCGTGGGAGGAGGGAGGAGAGGCCGAAAGTGTCTTCGCCCGACAGCGAAATTGCCGTCGCCGCGATCCTCCATGAAAATCCATAAAATATTTTCCGGCGGGACTTTCGACGGCGTTATTACCTCATTATTGGCCGTCTTCGGGCCTGCCCGAATCGATTCCGTTTCGAGCCTCGAGACTCCGATGCGGGGAAGGAAGAATGCCACGGCGACAAAGACCGGGCGATTGTTCATCGGCCGACTTTGTTCCGGTCAGCGGTCTATCGATGGTATGACTGACTTCCTGCGCCGGGAGAAATCGTGGAATCCTCTTCCCGCGATCGTTGCAAGATTCTTCGGGAAAGACCGTCCCCGAGATACGTCACTCGATACCGTCGAATCCGGCTCTATCCGGGGGACGCTGATTTAAGAGAAATCGCTATCGTCCCGGACAGCACTTTTTCTATCGTTCCAATCGATGGCCCGATTGCGCTCTGCTTCGTATCGCTGCCGGTTTTAAACAGCAATTTTCTGGCTGAGAGAATCACTTTGCTTTTTCCTTTTATTCATAAATGCTCCGCAGCATAGTGCCCGTGCGATATCAAATTTTCTTCCCGTTTGTTTCTGCTTGTCTGACCATTAGTTCGGCTGTTCTACTTGCTCTACAATTTTCTAGCTCGAATAACATTGCGAGAGATACAGTTTCTGCGAAGAATAATATTATTTCCCTTCGTTCTCCTTTGTCTGACTAGTGATTGTCCTACTCTACTTACTCTAGAATCTTCTAACTGAAAGAACGACACTCCTCGTTCCCTTTAATAAAAAATGCTATACAGTTTGCTGCTCGAAGTAAAATCCTTTTCGTTCATCCCTGTTTGTCTGATCATTGACTGTGCTATACCATTGGAAACTCATGGAGCAAATGATAAGAGACTGTCAGTGGTGAGAGACTTCCAGTGGTCAAATAACGAGCTACATTTGCCACGAAACGATCGGCTTGCGATGATGTCACGGTACACGCAGGTGGCCGGACGCGTAACTAAAGGATTTAGAGGGATCAATGACGATTCCCCGACACACCAATCGTTCCTTCTATTATGCAACAGGATTAATTTAATCGAATCCGGTATCGGCGTGCCGCCCGATATAAATTCAATTTAGTTCATTAATAATCGAACCGGTCGGTGACTTGTTGATGCCCGTTCGGCGTCGCGCGTCATCACGAGGCCTCGGGAACGGGTAATGTAAATTCCATTCGAATGAATCCTCGAATCTGCTGCCGGGCCACTGTTAGCAAGTCACCGTGCCGAGAGTGGTTCACTGTAATGCGTTTTCTACGTTCCTGGCCAGACGCGCGTACCTCCTATCCCGTCGCTTTTCACTGCGTTGTTGAAAATTATTTACAATATCTATTATTAATTGTTATATCGATGTCAGAAAATCTGCAATCTTAATTGTAAAATTAAGATTAATTTATGAATATAAGTAGCCAGGAGAGATATTCCTGTTGCTAGAAAATAGTCGAGCAAGTGGAACAGAAGAACCAATGGTCAGATACAAACGGGAAGAAAGTATGATATCGTGAAGACTAAATAAAATGTCTATTCTCGCGTTCACGAGACAGCGAAATAAATAAATTTCGAAGGATATAGCGAGCTTTAATTGCCGCGAGTGGTGAGGTTTATTGACTTAACAGGAGTAACGGGGAAGATTCGGGCGTGTTCTTTGGCAGGAAGGTATGGTCGATTCGTTTCTAATCAATATAGAACCTGCCATTCTCGACCCGTATCGTCGAGCAGCTTGTATCAGTGGTATAGATCAACGGCTCCGCCGACCGTGATTCTCTGATAACCCAGCGGATTCTCCGTACTCATTGACACACGTTCGCCGGAAGCTGCACTTTAACCTAGCCAGGGGGATGCGGGCGAACCGCAAGCTGCTCGATTACGATACCCCGCGCTGAGTTTATGGTGCTCAATCATGCTGTAATAATCTTCCGACCAAGTCGTCCGTCGTCGTGTAACGACGCCGGATTTATACCGTTCTCCTTACGAGCTGAACGCTACGTTCCGGCGTAATTTCCGAACACGGCCGCTTGCCTTTCTGCGGAGAAGTCTGCTTTTTAAAATTGTTCTGCTCCTCCAGATCATTTTTAGGAAGTCTGCCTCACTCGTAATATCTTCTTGTAAGAATTGCGTATTTCAGAAAGATGCTATGTTATTTCGATTTAGTTCGATCATTGTATGAATGATGTTGCCATTTGCCATTTTTTTCAGAGAGTTGTCAGACTTTTACTACGAAGGAATTAGAGATACTTGTCAACGAGCGCGGGCAGCCAGGCGCAGGTGCGAGTCTCTCCGTGGCCGTGCCAGATCTAAAATCCGCCGGAAATGGTTACTTATCCGGCAGGCAGAAATTTCAACAGGCTCGCTTCAATTCCTTTCCATTGGTTTCTTCATCTCGCGCCGCTGAAAATTTACGGAGGGATCAAAGTCGGCTCGAAAGAAGCTGGCGCGCGTTTTCTCCTATACCGGGTGTCGCCGTTCACTTGATTACGCAGCGTATTCCTTCCAGCGATAACCTCATGAACACCGTTCAGCCGTGGGGATACTTCCTATCCGAAAATATCGGTGTCACCGATAATATTTTTACTCGGATCTAGCACGTTCTCGACGATTTTCGATGGCTTCTCTTTTATTTTTCCCGGGGGAATTTTCTTCATAGGAGAGATCGCGCGAAAGGTCTGCGAGCGGTTCGAGTGGTCAGGTGAAACGGGACACCGCGTGTGCAAAGCTCCGCCGAGACGTGGAAGGGTATTGAAATAGGTGTATGGATGCACGGTGGATTCTCCAGCCGCTGGAGATGGAGAAGCTCTGGAACCGCTTCGCGCAGGAGAACCTCTCGTTCCTGGAATCCACCCTCGTCTTCTTCCTATTACAATTCTGTTAATATTTTTCAGTCGGATCGGTGAGAATTTTCATTTACCACGAACAACCATCACGTTCGATACGAGAAACCCGAGGGGAAATAAAACTATGAAACCGCAAGCGATTAAAAAGAATCGACGCATATTTATTAAACCAGCCTATGTCAACCCCGCGTAGATCTATCCGGCGACTTTAAAATGGCGTCTCCTTGCGCCCGGCAGCTGTTCCGAATTTTGCATAAGCCGCTTTCCATAATGGCGTTACTTCCCGTCAAATTCGCCAGCGTTATTCCTAATTTCAATTTAATTTCCTGTCATCCATCGGATTTATAAAATTAGACTAAGTAACTGCACTGCGGAATATCCCACAGTGTTCTCTAACAAAATCTAGAACATTTTTCGGTATATTCTGGTCAGTAGAACAGCCGCAATTACATTTTAAGTAGTATAGGTCAACCACCGAACCAGCCCAGAATACAAGGGTATCCATAAATAACGTATCCTGTGCGTGAACCGTTCCTTCTCGTTACGTAGCAACGTTCAGCAGAATTTATTAGTAGCGGCGATCAATTATTAAACGAGCATACCTGAAGATCGTCGGCGCAGAATCAAAAACGTGTAATTTACAAATAAATTTAATAAATACATTGTAATATTGTCAGTATCAATGAAAGCTTTATAATTACCGTTCGAACGAAACGCAATCAAAAGCTTGCGATATTTCGATAACTGCTCCGATACCAATTAATTGCAAAAACACGGGATACATCGATAAACAGAAAATTGTGTTTGACAGAACGTTTGCGCGGGTAATAAGAGTCGACCGCTAATGAAACTTCGGCAAAGCGCGGCGATATTGATTGCTCATCGCCCAAGAATTAATCACACTGTACGAAGCGGTGGGCGGTGCATCGAATCCGCGAGCGGTCAACCAGCGAAAGTCAAGTGGCTCGTTATGAAATTGCGGGGGCAGCGAGCGCGTCGCGGCGTGCGGCGTAGAGAAACACCGAGTCGCCGCGCCGCGCCGCGCCGGCAAGCTACACGCTTTCGGGACGAGCCGCTTTACATTCAAAGCAGCTGCTTACACCCCCGAAATGGAATTTTGGACGAGTCAGCGACGCGGGACCGGGCCATGCCGGGCCGGGACGGGTCGGGCAGCACGTTGTCGCCACGGGCTAATTCGAAAAGTTGCCGATTGGAATCAGCCGACGGTCGACGACTTAAATGGTTCGCCGCGGGGGGGCCAGCGAACACGTCGCGCAATTAGGGTTGTCGGCGTTCTCTCCTCGATGACCAGGGACCCCATCGCACACGTTTCTACTCGTGCCCGGCTTCCTGGCGCAGCGGACCGGCTTTATTTCATTTTATTTTTCCCAAAAAATTCCGCTGCTCGGAAACTGTGCCAGAATTAAATTCGCGCGTGACCGGCACGCGAACGAATTTTTCCCCGGCGAAATACGTAATCGCGTTAGTATCAATTTTTTTTTTCGTTCCCTAGCACGCGCGCGATTACACGACCCTTCCGTACCTTTCCTCTATCTCTCTCCCGTTTCTCTTCTGGATGCTATCCGTCGCAGGATAGCGCTTCGTGAGACGCGAACAGGAATTACACACTGCCGAGAACTTTACTCGTCTCTGCTACACGACCCTGTATCAAATTCAGTAATTTGTGCAACGAAATTTAAAAGCCATTTCGTGTAACGTGATAGTGTCCACGATGCTGCTCCGCGAAGTCTTATTAAAATGTTAAACTGGTCGCAGAGTGTTGCGTTTGCCTCCGGGGGGGGGGGGATGAGGGTTTCGAGAACGGCTCCGTTATCGTTGATCTGTACTACTTAAAATTACAGATGCGTCGTACCGAATAGAGCACCAGCTTCTTTCATCCATCTCTTGTATAAGGGGATTTTGTAAATTATGGAGCGGTAGGCACGTTCACAATGAGATGGAGATTTTCAAGAATGGCTGGTTTTTCATCGATCTGTAGTACTTACAACTGCAGACGGACATAGTATACGACAACTGTATACGATATAATATTACGATTTTCCCTGGACAGACAACCGGATCAGGTCTGCCACCAGACATACGGTAGAATAAAACTAACCCAGACAAGACAGACAATTTCTCGTTTGCCATGGACGCTGGGTCAGACGTTCAATTCGTCGCCGGCTTCCGATCGGAGCGCTCCGGTCGCGACGTCGCGCTGCAAAGCGATCCGGTCGCGTAAAAAAGCCGTATAAGCTCCAGGCGTCTAATAAACACTGGCGACATGATAAAACGAACGAGCGTAGCGGCGGTGCGTTCATAAACCGGGGATAAAGCGTCCGCGTCGCGTCTGGCCGGCGTTAAAGTCCGCATCGACAAAGCATCGAGCAGCGGCTAACGTCCTATTAAATTCCCGTGCCGCCTCGCAGAAACATTTCGCGCATCCAGCGCGTTTCTTTTCCCACTGCCGAACGTGAGAGGAAGATAGAAGCCCGGTCGAGGAAAAAGGCGTGGAGGAAAGCATTCGGGTCGAACGAGGAGGAGTTGGGGGTCGACGGAGACGATGGCGCAGACGAGAAATTCATTTTCAGCCGCCTAACCCACCCCACCACACCCCCGCCCCACGGTTCATCCCCCTCTTACCCGTTGGTGCCACGGTTCATCACCGGCGGGAACTTCTCAATTTTATTTCGGGCCGAGGTTCAACGATGTGCTTGGCGGCAACGGAATCGGTTCATCATTCGACAAACGTTTCGCTTTAGCAAGCGATTCGCATTCGACGCGGAACGGGAACGTCGTTGAACGTGCGAAGAGGAGGAAGAAAGCGCACCCGTGGCCCGTGGAGAAGTAGCTCGACGTGGGTTTGCGGGCTGGATGAGGCGGAGAAAGGAGGAGGCGGCGAGGGGAGGCGAGAGTTTCAGCTTCTCGAGAGGGCTCTTCCACGGCGCCGATCGCCACCTTCTGTCACCTCCATCCACACGCCCCCGTATTTTCCCTCGGCACTTGCCGCGAACTTTATACGCGCGCGCACGTACCGCGGCCCGATCCTTCGACAACGATTCCCTAATAAATTTTCGGATCCCCGTGACGATACGACCGCGTACAGTGGGATCGCGCTGCGACTTTACGCGGGAAACTCCGACGTCAGTTATAGCGAGCTCCGAGGAGACGGGTTCTAGGCGAACGACTCGTCCGACGAACTCTCGGAACCCTGCTGGGTCAGATCGATCTTCGGATTTCATTTTTGCAAATGAATATATCGCTTCGAATCACCTGAGGAATCGCCATGGTTGAACCGCATTTCTGGGACACCCTGTAGAAATTTTCTGCGTCTCCGTAAATGTTCGTCAGTCGAATGGTTGATTACGGTTCATCTCAGAGTGCAGGTCGTTCAATATAATTTTCAATCCTCGTTCATCGATCAGGAATTTTCCATGTAAAATCCTGCAGAAGGACGAACATGATAAGAATATTTAGGTGGAAGACATCTTTTAATCAAAGGATGTGGATTTCGAACATTTTTTATGCATTCACGATTGGATGAGAAGGGTCAAAATTTTCACGGAGGTCCGTCGGCGATTCTGTCTGGCAATCGAGAGAAGCAAAGCGAAGGCGTATCGTGGACCGTTCGTTACAATTCTGCAAACATTGGAGTGCATCGTGCCTTTTCGACGGTACGGCGCTCGCCTTGTAACCAAATTTCCCGCAATTCACTCGGCATACGCGATCCATGGAAACTTTACGGTGGAATCGAAGGGCCACGATGTTATGGGAGCTTGCGAATACGATGGGCGGACCCTGTTGTCGAAGGGTGGTCGAGCTGTTTCGAATTTTTAAGCGACCTCGCCCAGAACCAGCCAAATCCATTTTAGGTCCTGCAACTTCGAAAGGGATCACGCTTCGTAGACTTGAACACTGCCAATTGTGGAATTTATTCCCGTGGGGGAATTTTGGTATGTTCGGAGGCTGGAATCGAAGGTGGAGAAAGGCACTTTGCGATAGGGGCATTTAGATTTAAAAAGGAGCGAGATATCGTGTCGAAAAATTGATAAAAATCGACCTTGGACAAAATTCCTAAGGGACGATTTTAAGGGACGATTTTACGAGATGATTTTAAGGGATGATTTTAGAATGTATTTCGGTGGGAATTTTCGAGCGTCTGACGGCTTAAATGAGAGGCGGAGGATGGCGCTTTGTGATATGGTTGCGTTCTAATCGCAAGGCGCGAGCGACGCGTATCGCGCTGGTGATTTTCTGGGCCGCTTACGCACCGGGACGTGCAAAATGATATCGCTGTGGGGACAGGTCCAATTATCGTTGATAGACGACACGCCGCCGAGCTGCAGCTGAAATCCTCGGTTATAATCGAAGTCTGTTGTTGACGTAAAAAATGAAAAAAAAAACAAAACAAAAACTGGCTCGCTAGTGTAGCGTCCGGAAGCGCCGGGGAAAAAGCGACAATCCGGCAAGTCGCTAATTATCGGAGCTCGCCGCGCGTTCTCTGTCGTTCGAAATTTCAATTATTTTAACGACGCAACTACAACGAAAAAAAGGGGCGGGCTAACACGCGGGCGCGCGCGGAGCGTTACAAGGAGGCTGTACGGGCGAGGAAACCGCGCTGGCAATTATATTTCCACGGTATTATAATTAACGATCGTCCCGGCGATGAAACAGAATTTCCGCGAGAAATTTCCTCGCGACTTCGTGGCGAAGAACGACTCGGCGGATCGCATAAATTAAAATAGACCGGCTATGAACTGACGCACGGGAACACCCGTCGGCCATTCCCCACCGTGCGGAATTGTCCAATTAATAACCCGACCCCGAGTCATGATCGGCGTCGGCATCCGACGGCGAACAATTTTTGTCTCCCGCAGATCGCGCGACTCGTTAAAGTTTTTCCCATTTCATTGAAAAAAGTTCACGCGACGAGGCGCCTTTTCTCAGACGCGAACAATCGGCCAAGGCCGGTCGCAGCACTCGCGACCGAAAACGAAATAAAGTTTTTAATCTCCCGAATATTTCCTATTTACGCTTTGCATTTTCTTCGGCCGCGCGTCGCGCGCTTTTCATTGCACACTTAATCTCAATACACCGCTCCTCCATTTAGTCTCCCATTCTCGGTGTCGAAGAGCTATTATTCAGCCCGGTCCCATTTTATTCGAGTAATGCACGTTTTATGGGCACTGTTAACGCGATTATGTCCAATAAGTTCGCTCCGATTTTAGTGTATGCATTACCGGGCCGGCCGGGCCGGGCCGCGCGAGCGCGCCGAGCCCCGATAATTATTGCTGTTCGCGTGCTAATTGCTTCGTTACGCGCCACCAACTGGAAGTTTCCGAGCACCTTTCGATCTTCGAACTTTCTTCCGATAGATCTTAACTCCTGGCCCTCGCAAATTAATTCGATTATTTATGGTTACTCCCGTTGAAAGAGGAGTTCGCAATTTTGTGAGATAAGAGGCTTGCCGAGCTTCGGTCTGATCTGAAATGATAGAGGTAAATATCCTGTAAACTAGGTAATATCTATATTGTTTTTGCTCGATACAAGCGTAATGCGCTTGCCATTATGTGTCAAACAAGTAGTTTAGATCGGCCATTAGACAGACAAATGGTAGAACCAATTATTGATCATGTTGGCGAGTGATATAATTCACCCATTGATCAGACCAATGGTAGAAGCCGGGAATCAACTGGGCATGTGCTATAAGCCAGGAATTAACCGAACAAGTGATATAAGTCTAGCATTGGTCAGGCGAGTGGTATCAGCCGGAGATACTTGATCGAGTAGCTTAGAACGCTGCTAGATTCAATGACGTGTTTCATCGCTATTGGAGGGATCATTCAGATCATTTGTGTGGATACATTATTGAGAAGATCAGTAGTACGGGGCTGCTATTGGCCAGACAATTTATACAAGTGTGCAGAATGAATGCAGTTTTTAACGAGGATTAATCTGTGCCATGGTGCACTTTTGAGAGAAGTCTTTGGAAAAATTCGCGTAATTGATAAGCATTCGCGTCTACTTCGACGGAAACGTCGAAAAATTCGAGACGATGTCGGGGCTCTCGAAGAAATATTTTTCTTTCGCACGCCAGGCTCGGGACACACGATTCCGTTGCGGCTTAAGCCGCCGGAAATAGCGACGAGGCTCTGAGGAGGAAGAGAGAAGCAAAAAAAAAAACCAAGAAATTCTCAATAAATAATCCAGACTGGTTTCGACAGTTCCTGGCTGTCGCTCCGTGTAGCGCATTTGGAACGGCCGAGCGTCTCATTAATAAAAAGAACCCTCGACTTTCCTCTTCGCGATCGCACGCGACCAAATTTTAAATAAAAATATTATTTACTCTTCACTGAACGATTTAGAATTCCACGTTTCTTCATTATAAATATTAACATCGGCCGGGGACAGGCACGTTCGTTCCTAAAGGAAACTACAAGTGTCTTCCTAACGTCTGACCACTGGCTTTCTTTTCTACTTGTTTTCTACTTGTTTCTCAATCTACTGTACTCGTTCTGGTTCTTAATTCTTCCTATTATTTTATTGATTTATTTACACAAATTACAACTTGCAAAAATTATAGATCTTTCTCCAGTCACAAAAGGAACTAAAGACAAAGCAGTTCGGCCAAATGAAAATCAGATCGAGAAGTTTCATATAATTCGAGGACCGTTCTGTTCCTAGTGGTCATAGTCGGTTGGCAATAACAGACACCGGCGAGAATCGACACTGCCGGTCAATTCTCGGCGAGTCAACGGTTCCCTGACTCGACCGGGACCGGTGATATATCGCAATTGGTATCGATGTTGGTCGGAACGAGTCGCAAAATACGCGGCGGTGCCGTAAATCGGCGCGTCACGCCGCCGCCTCCGCCCGTCGTCGTTAAATCAGCCATTATCAACGGGGTCACGGCTAGTGTATTCGAAATCTGTCGATTGGTTTATTAACGACGGTATAATAGTGGCGATCGGACGATTCTGATAAGTGAACGCCTAAATGTAATAACACCCTACAATAACGTTAATAATTCCGTTAATTATTCCTCGTTACCGCGACGCTCGGGTCTATATCGATCGGGTCCTATAATCGCCCGCAACCTCGCGTCCACGCGTCCTTCGAATTTCCCGTGATCACCCACTTTGCCAATCTTTATCGTCTACCAGTCTTCGCGGTCTCCGGAAGATCGAATTATCCGTTATGCCACTAATAATGAGCAGGATCTAGTATTGTCCTGTTGACAAATACTAAAAATTGTTGTAAATTGATAAATTAATTTACTAAAAAACATGTTTAAAGAACAAAGAAGCACCTTCGCGCTTTAAAATGCGCCGAGGTAGATAGTCGTGAAATTTTTTCCCCACGAAGTTACAACGGTTTAAATTGTTCGCTAGTCGACGACAAACAAAATTCATCGTTTTAATGGAAACGTTGTGCTTACCTCGCTTCCAAAGCTCCGAGGGACTGTAAGATGCTTTCCTTGGGGAACACGCCGAACTGACGGAATAAACTCTCGCCGAGACTGAACGCTGCGCGCGCGATGAGTTACGCGTTTCACTGTTGCGTGAGAGCGTGTTGGAGCGAGCGAATTTTGCGACAGACTCCACGGTTGCTCGGGCGACCAAGACAGGACCGTTGTTAAGAGGCAACGAGAACGTGTTTGGGAACCGGTTCCCGCCGTGTCGAACCCATTAACAGGCGAATTACGTATTCTCCTTGTAAGCGTCCCGGCGATAAGCTTCGGTAATGTGTCGACCGTAACTGCGAATAGCTCTCGATAAAGACGCGGAACAATAATAAAGCCGGCGCGAGGAACTGCCGCGCCGCCGAGAAAGTTTCGGGTTTGACAACGAGCATCTTCGTCCCGCCGCGCATTACAGTTTCCATTCGTTAGAGCCGGAGTTTGTATTCCGCCGAGCGTTTTAATTGGAGCACCGTCGACATTCAATTCTGTAAGAAATCTTGCTCTTATGAATATGCGATTCGATGGCCTAACCTTTCGAGGAGACAGCGCGACAAATTGGAAAATAAGACAATCTTAGAGCGTATCTTCGAAATTTATTATCCTCGAGCAGAGAATAAAAATGCTAGCGGTGTACATGCTAAGAAGTACTTATCGAAAGCTGCGGCCGTTACGCGGACCGTTTCGAAGGTTCAAGCTTTCGTTCCGGGTACCGTGGGCAATTGATACCGTTTAATCTCTCCCCGTGCGAACGTGTACGTGTGTGGCGAAATTCCTCGGTTTTATGATTCGAAAAAGGGGACGATACGGAGCGCCAACGATAGCGGCCCGGTGCTTTTTTTTCCCCGCATTGGCGGCGCTCCTGGCCAGGCCGCGGCCTGACATAAAACTGTCCGGAACAGAACGTCGGTGGCCCGTTACCTTTAATCGCATATTTATGCGTGCAACGTTTCGCGGCGGAGTCGGAATTAATTCCGTGGCCCGCGTTCAAGAAGCTCCGACGTGAAAAATAATTATTAAGGGAGCGGCGTCGCAACCTCGCGGATCTGTTTCCGACTGAATTACGACATTGTTTCCCATTGTTCTGCCTCCCCCCTCCCCCACACCTTCTCCTCGGCACGAGTTCCAGGACGAGTTCTGCATTCGCGCGACGCAGAAGCGATACAGCTAACATTTACAACATCGACCGAATTTCTCCACGAGTTCTGGTTGATTCGACGATGAGAATGAATGATGAGGAAGGAGGAGGGAAAAAAGATCGGCACAACACGTCCGTAGAAGTAAGTACAAGCAAATCCGTGGCAGACAGGGTGTGCGAAATGTTCGTCGCCGAAAACTCGCGCTTCGTCAGTCGAAATCCCTCGTTAAACAATCGCAGCCGAGTTTATCGAGTTCCGCGCCCCGTAACGCCGAGGCTGACGAATAAACTAACGTTAATTATAAGCGGCGCACGATTCAGCTTCCTCAACCCCTCACCTCCCGGTTATCGCGGTTCTGTCGACGGGTACCCTTCCCATTGTCTTCCTCATTCCGTGTTCCATTTTCCATCCAACCCCGTCCCCCCTCCCTCCGTGGACGTCTCGACTCGCCCCGTTTCTTTCTTTCTTTCTTCGCCGACGCGACGCGACGCGGCGTTTGCTTTTTCCCGTGACCGCCTTCCAATGGACCCGGTCTCGTGCCTCATTGTTTAATTTTTCTTCGTTATATCCGGCCCTCAGCGCACCGTCTCGCGGATTTGCGCTCGGGAAACAACGGCGAGTCGGAAGAAGCAGACAGACAGATCCTTCCCGTCTTTCTGTTCCCTTCGTCCTTATCGCCGTACGAGAACCCCGTGGGAGGATCGATTCGGGTCATGCGGTTAATCGTCGTACTGCCACGAACGTTTATTTATCGCTGGATTATGTATTTTGTAAGGTGCATGTACGTAGGATTTGTATAATGGCTACGGAATCTGCAACCACGTTCATTTTTACCCAATTGATAAATGGGAGTCAATTAGTCCGCTTATATTCAGACCCGTACTACTTCTGTGTATGATTCACAGCTTGAACTAATTGTCTGAACAATGAACAACTTGTACTACTTTACTGTTTTATGTACAGGTTGCACTCCTGGTCTGATTAATAGACAACTTGTACTACTTGCCTGTTTAATGTACATATTGTACGACATGAGGCCGACACACTCGACGATGTTTGCACCTCAGCGGGTCTCCGGTGACCCAGCCTGAAAGTCACCGGAGGGTTGAACGTTCTGAAAAGTATTCGAACTGTTTCCTAAGAAAGAGGCAAGAGGGGAAGCGAGGGCGGAAAGAGGAAAAGGAGATACGCAGAGGATGGGTTCGGTCGGGGTCGTTAGGGGATTGTCGAGCATCCTGGATATTGGCCCTGATAATGGGCCATCCTTGCAAACGCTCGTTCACGCTCCGCCCGAAAACCCTCGAGGAGAACGAACCTCCTCTCCTCTCCTCCTCTTCTTCTTCTACTTCTTCTTCTTCTGCTTCCAGCCCGAAGCCGTCTACCTGGATAGCACACGACCATCCTTCTTAGCCCGTCTCGTTAGAGGCGTGACGCGGGATAAAGATGTCTACCGCCGACACGATTAAAACGACACGGACGCCCGCACGTGTGCGATCCCGAATAGTCCGCGATCTGATTCCACAATGGTAGCCAGCCGGAGTGACAAGCCTCCCATGCGTTTTATTATTTACCGCGGGAGACACGGAATAATTGACAGGCCACTGGAAATTCTCGATTTTCAACCTGACGCCAGCGAGACCAACATTCTAGCACCGGTCCGACCAATTATAGATTTCTATCACTTGCCTAGTTAAGGTCTAGCTTATCCGTCTGACGAATGACTGACTTACGTCGCTTACCTGGTCGGCCGGCGTTATCCTATCTGTGGTCGGTTCACACTACTTGTACGAGCAGCTTTCGCTGGTACCACTTGTCTGCTCGATTCTAGGCGTATATCGCTTGTTTGGTTAATTCCTGGCTTACACCACTTGTCTGGCTGATGCCTGGCTTCCACCGCTTGTCTGATCAACGGCTGAAGCGTGTCACTTGCTTACAGTGTTGTCGGTAGCCGGTTTTACCAGCCTCTACATCACGTTGTATTACACACCGTAAGACATTCGTATCAAACGGTGTGCCTTCACTTTCGAGTATTCTGACGATGATGAAAAAAAATTCGAAAACAGACAATGGCGCTTCGCGTACGTCGCTAAATCGGTTCTTATTTCGGCGAAGCGATCGGTATTCCCTGGAACCAGATTTGCCGGGAGCGCGGTCGAACGTCACCGGCCGGGAGGTCGCGCGTCGGCGAATTAATTCCCGGCAAGACAGCTTTTAAAATCTGGCAGGTGGCCCCCGGCCCGCGAGTTCGCGGATTAAAACTGTAATCTGAAATTAATCCAGCATCGTCGGGCTTAACGTCAGCGGAGGCGACGTCCGTGACAGAGTCGAAAATTCTATCGTCCCGATATATTCGGCTCGCATGGCGGGGCGGACGTCAACCGGCTTGATCCCCCGAGGCTTGATTATTTAAGCGGGGACGAAGATGCTCGTCTCGAACGGCATCGGGGCTCTCGTTAAACGCTCTCTGAAAACTCGATAAACCGGGTTATCGTCCGTCACGGTGACGCGCGATCGTTTGTGACAAGGATTAATAACGGGACGGAGGAAGAGGAGGAGGGGGAGGAGGATGATGAGGAGGATACGCGAACGCCCGTATGCCGAAGATGAAACGTGGACGTTGACGAACGTAGATCCAACGAACGACTAATTGAGCCCCCGTGTACAAGGTGCTCCATTAGCGACGACTCGCGTCGGCAAACGCGAGAAAATCCCTCGTGCAAAGAAAAAAAAACGGCGTCGAGCACGCATTCGTCAGCGTTTCGCCTGTCGAAGGTAAAAATTCATTTGAACATTCGAACGCGTCTGGCCATCGCGCGTCGATGCTACTTCACGCGAAAATTTCGCACAAGCCGAGCGCATCGTAACTCTGTATAATTCGGTAAATCACGCAAAATTTGTTGATCGAATAAACGCTCGCGTTACGGGGCGACCCGCACGCCGATAGCACCGCGTATCTTAGCGTCGTTTATCGAACGGAGATAATTAATACAAATTATTTACCCCGGTGTTCAGTGGCGCGCGCCACCGTCATTTAGCGGAGTATCAAATGCGCCGCTTATCGAGCTTCGATAGAAACAGGTATATCGCATTGTCGGAGCTGATTGGCGCGATCGACGAAATTCATTGCGGAAAGCCTTTCGAACGAACACGTTTTTCAGTGGCGGCGGCTGTGTAAATAATCGGGAAATTCGCGCCTGTGAAATCACCGGTACAAGTTCACATTCGATCGTGTTCTCAATCCCGAAGACCACACTTTTGAAGTGTTAGACTACGCGATAAAATGTTCGGAGCATATGCTCGAAATGCTGTATTTGCGATACGCCCACGGAAGAATCGATGTTTCGGTGTGGCGGTGCCAGAGAACGCCCGCTTAATTTCCTCCGTATCGATCTGGGGATCGCGGTGACGCCCGAATCCGAATTGAATCCGAATAACGTGGTGTTGCGGAGGGCGGTGAGGGGGTTATGAGTGTTGGAGGAAGGGGGGCTGGATAGACGGAGGAGAAAAAGGGGGAATTTATTCGACGCGGTGAACCCGACGCGGATTCACCGGGGGATAAAGGTATCAGGGCGTATTCAATGAAGAGGGCCTACCGTCCCGTTATTAAGGAACCCGCTAGACCCTTCGGAATGGCAAATACCGTAGCCGAGGGGACCCTGGCCGCCGATACGCACTCGACAGATCGATCCTCGAATGGGAAAAAGATCGTTCGACACTTCGAGTCCCCATTCTACGCGAGTCTCTTTATCAAAACGGCGACCGTCGAACTATGTGTCCCCGCTTTCCGTTCCCCTCCGCAGGCGCGCACGGCCTGCACCGGGATTTTCATCGACAATGAATTAGGATTATCGGAGGGCATAATGGAAACGGACACGAGACTCCAGTATATCCGGTCCCGTATAAATAGGATCACCGCCCGTGAAAGCCCCGAGGAATATTACGACGCTCGCGATTCTAGCCGGATCCCCGGGCTCGAATAATTGCGCAAGCTCCCCGTGTTTTGCGACCATCGACGCTGTTTTCTGGCCGCAGCCGCCGCCGACTACGCCTTCGAATGTTTGCCGCGGAGATTTGCCCGCTCTCTCTCTGTCTCTCTCGATACCGTTCCAACGCAAATTGCTTGTTGGTCCGGCGATTTTTTTCCCACCGGCCGCGGAGAATAATGGGACGAGTGCGTTTCTTCGAGCTTGCGAAAGCTCGTCCCACGGTCCTCACCGTGGACGAGGCTTTTGGATTGGTTCGATTTTGTTTTATTGGTAAGAATTTATACAGTGATTGGATTAGCAGACTCGTTCTCTATTTCCTGCAGTTCCACGGCCACGCCCACTGTACCGAAAAAAGTAATGGATCCACGTGGACCAATGGATTTTTCGAGAGCGCTCATTGACAACGTCGACCACGAATTACCATGTACCTTCGATCGTAGTATAGAACTGATAACAATACGGACTCGAGCGGGCGCGGCATACGCGGAATAATGGTTGAAAAATGGGCATTCATCATCTATGCGTCGGCGAGTCATCGAGATTTGTGGACGATCATGCACAGAGCGGAATTGAAAAATCAGCGCAGCGCCGCGCCCGGAAATTTGTGAAGCTGATTCGACCGTTTACTCGGCTCTGTGTTATTATCGTGTTTTGGCGAATCGAGTCCGGCACGAACGTACAGTTTATAGTTGTCAGGAAAATCGAATGCCCATTAGCTCTCGCCGAGTATTCTATTCCAAACAGAATAAACCTAAATGCGTCTTTGTCGTTTCTGAACTCGACGCACTCGCTCCAACAAATTCTACGCTAATCCAAACAATTCATTTGTGATAGATACAGAAATTAGGGGACTCTAATTTTTATTTTACGATTTTTGCGAGCACGCAATATTTATTTGACACTTCGTTTCGCATGCTATTCGATAGGAATCGTCTGATGCGTCTGATCATGGCCGACCTATTCTACTTCCTGCATATACTAAAGCACGCGAACCTGTCGAATTTTTAAACTCGATTTTCTCAAAAAAGAAGTATCAAATGCAAAAATTTTATTTTTTATTTTCGACTTATTTTTCGACGATAGAATCATTCTCTATCCGCTTAAACCACCAGTACACTAATTGCGCAGAATCTGAGTGCACACGGTTGTATTATTCTTTTAAACAACACGAAGCAGTCAATTTTAATGCTCCACTTTAGAAAATAAATATTTCTATGGAAACGGTCTTCAGAGCAGGAGCACGCGATTTCGAGATGATTACCTTGGCGTTTATTTCGAGAAACTTTCGACGTCCCCCGACAATCGCAGCCGACGTCGATAATTTTCGCGGGTACAAAAGACGCGTCGGAAACGAGTCGACGCACGGTTGTGTCGAGGTGCGAAAGTCCGCTCGCAATCGAGGCAGCATCGTCCCGCGTCCGTCCGACGGAAAGTTTCGCAATCGATATCGGGTCCGGTGGCCCGACAAACGGTTCAGATATATCGGGATCGCGCTCATAACTATTCTTTTTCTGTCGGCCGGGCACTTTCTCTCGTTCCTTTTCCCGTCGATTTATGCGCACAGTAAATTCCACGGGCGAGCCATCGTAAACTTCCATCAGTCTGGTTTGCGCGGAGAAAATTTGCCACTGGCGCGTCGTTCCTCTTTCAGTGTGCCTGCTGCTCTTTTTCTTTCTGTTTTTTTTTATTTTGCTCGCTGTTTTCCCGGGCATCGAAGCCACCGTTCGACGTTGGGAAACGTCCGGATGTTCCGTCATACTTGGTCAGGCAATGTGAACGTCTCCGTGAAATTTCGCGGTCTCCGGATCCCCGTGTACGTTTGTTCAATTTCTGTTTCCTTCCTCGCTGTTTCCCAATTCCGTCGGTCTTGTTTATCTCGCGCGCGGATTCGCGGATCGTTGAGACGCTGGGCGCGTCTTCGGAGCGTTGTTAGCAGACTCCCATGGCAGCTTGCGACCGAGACCATGGTTTCGCGGTCCCGTTGTCTCAATATTTAAACGCATTAACGTGTTGTACGCGAGCACACGTGCCGGCGCCGTGCGTACGCGTGTAATGCCCACGTGCGACCGGATTATGGCCACCGACGTTTGCACACTGCGGCCTTCTCGATGGATACTGGGTGGCACCATTTGCGTGCTGGCACGAGGATGTCGTATGGGTATAGTGATCCGCCTCCGGAACCATCGTTGCGGCTCCTCTCGAGCTGATCTTGGCTCTAACGCGAAAATTGGTGGCCAGTTTCGCGCCTGATTCATGGGGAATTATTGCCGATCCAATTTCGGTGTGGATTTTACGGATTTATGGTGGAAATTAGTGCAATTTAATCCAAGCTTATTAAAATTTATCAAAGCAGAATGAAATTTCTATGCGGCCTCTGTTCTACAGGGTGTTCCAGAATTCCTTCAACCCCCGGAAATGAGGGGTTCGTGAGGTGATTTGAAGCAGCATATTCCTTCGCAAAAATTCCTTCCAATTTTCAGTGGCATTCGGAGCTGATATCTTTTATTTTATTAAAGCGAACGTACAGCTTGAAAGGCAGTCATAAATATTCAAGAGCAAAAAGCAGGCAGCGGAATGGAAAAACGGGGGAATAGCTAACGAATGAACAGTAGAATGAATTTCGGATCTACTTTATAAAGTATCCAGGGTTAGTCCTGCATGGTGGCGAGAGGTCTTCGCGAGACTTTTTGCCCGTTGATCAGACTTAACCGAGTTACGATCCTCTCTGAATGGAAGTTTGTGCGAGACGTCTTTCGTATCCATGGTACGGGGTTCGCCGTCGTCGTCGTCGTCAACGTCGTCGGTGTGGTAGGTCGCCGGAAATTAGAAGACCGCAGGACAGCCGACGGTGGAACGCGTCTAATTGTTGCTCCTCCGTCCGCGATCGGAGAGTTCGAATACTTGAACAGCATGAACACGCGACAATCGTGGTTCCCAGACGACAGGGACCGCCAAGTATCGAACGGTTCCCCGGCTCGTCAAACCGACGGAGCCGCCGGTGGAATTCCGTGGGAGCCTAACCCCGGGAACGGGCACGTCGACTTTCCGACGGCAGCCACCGAACTCTCACGATAATCCGTCCCGAGACCCTTCCGGTTCAATCGAACCCGGTGACGTTCGCGCCGCGCGACGTTCCACGTCGGGCACACAGCCCGCGTTTCAATAACTTATGCTAGTGGGTGACGCGAGTCGCATCGTTATCGATCAGGAACACGGCTAAATGAAATTTCGAGACGATCCGGCCGGAACCCGCTTGTCCCGCGGACCCCGACACGGTATTACTCAATCAGAAGCTGCGGCTATTCGGGGATACAGTTGCGTCCTCAAAGAGGAACAACTTGGCAATTGATCCTGGCTGGATGGTCCCAAAAGGATTCGTTAATTCTTTGTACTTGAAGAAGTTTCTCAAATCTCCCGGTAGACACCCGGTAGAAACTGCATGCTTGATTTCGACACTGACAGATTCCCAAAATAAGCTGGAATAGCCTAATGCAAGTTGGATATGGACCTAATTTTTTTTTTATGTGATGGAAATTCATCTTATGGATATCCTGCTTCCTCGCTGGGGAGGGAGAGGGATTATGTTGGTCTCTCCCGTCTGAACGCCGGGTATACCAAATGAAAAAATTGGTTCTAGAACCTAATGATAAATTATAGATATATTATATATACAGGGTGTCCCAAAATTCCTACAGCTCGCGGAAATGGGAGGTTTCTGGGGTGATTTGAAGCAAAATTTTCCTTTACAAAAATGTCTATTGGAATTGTTATTAGTGCATAGCTCTGATTGGTCAGTGTTTTTCATTAATAACTCCTAAACGAAACCCCGACGGACATTTTTGCAAAGGAAAATGTTTCTACAAATCACCCCAGGAACCTCCCATTTCTGGGAGCTGTCGGAATTTTGGGACACCCTGTATATTAGATTATAGTTATGTTATAGTTATGTTATAAATGGATTTGAAACCCTACATATTGTAGCATATTATAGGTTCCTTTTTAAAAAATAAATTTTCTCTGACATCGAACTGACAAATACCTGATCCACTTATGTTCAAGAGTCGCTGGCACGGTGTAAAATTTGTCTTCCTGTTCATTTTTCCATAAACACGAGTTCCAAAGAAAAGTTCCGACCCTGGAAACAAATCTTGCCGAGCCAGAAGACTCGGGGTAGCCGTCCTGTGGCTGCTTTTAAATACAACTGTATAAAACAGTGCATCAGCGGCAGCCAGTATCCCAGGGTAGCGTCGAGCCAGGTAAACAACCCTTGCATTCATAGCGCAACAATAGAAAGACATTGTAGAGACAACGATAAGTCTTTCGGCCGGCCGATTCGGGGCCACTGTACAGTAGCGACCATAAATCTCTAACTTGTGCGGCCGTACCCGTGAATCCAGAATATTAAACGCGGCTTCTATCCCTCTGTAACTGTACGCTGTAAACAAGAATCGTCGAATTATTTATCGGCCATCAAAACCACGATAAAGTAGACGCGCCCGATTGTGCGAATCCCGCGGCAGGGAAACAATTAATTTTCGTCGGTCTTAAACTATTGCCGGCTGCTGTACAGTCTCCGCGGGGGCAGAGAGACAGAGAGAGGATCCTGCCAGGAGCGTAGTTATTTAACTTCGCTCCGGACCGCAAGGATCAGCTGGGCGTAACTCGGGAACAAAAGCGGGAATGGAAGAATTTCGCGGTTCTGGGACGGATATCGCGAGCCTCCATTGTCGAGGGATGTTTCCATGAAGTCCGACGACGGGAAAGACGGGTCGAAGGGGAGGGATGAGGGGAGGGGTGGTACGCTCGGAAAATAGGGACAAGATTCAGGGAAAATTTCGCAGGGTTCGGCGAACCGTGAACCCGGTACCGGGGCCACGATAATAATACATCAGCCGGAATAACCGAATGCCCTGGGCTATTGGTTTTTTTGTCGATGCCGATAGATTTCGGGGGAAATATAAATCTGCCGATGTGTGGCCCGGTAAATTAGTGGTGACTGGGAAACGGGGTGTATCCGGTATGACTGGCGGAACGACGGGACGCGACGCGGCCACCGTATGCACAGGATCAACCGTTTTCGTCTACCGGCGGACCTCTGTCGGCTAAAATTCTCCTCGGATCGTGAATTCGGTGATCGTCGTGCCGTTACCTGGCCGTTCTACTTACTAGTGGAAATTAAACGTTTTATTAGTAGTATCAATGTGTAGAATAAATGACAGAATCGGGAACTGCAAGTGGAAAAGATCCGCGTTAGTCGGACTGTTAAATTACACGGGTTAAAGTAAGTGGTACGAACTCGTATTGGTCGGGCGAATTTCAGACATTTCAGATACAGTAGTTACAGTCGAAACTGATCAGACAGAAGTAACTGAAACCGAGCGCGTCCTGTGAACCACCCTGTACAGAGTAAACGCGCCAGTATATTGGACAGATATCGAGGATGGAAGGGTGCATGCTTCTGGTATGCAGATGCACATGCAGATCGACGATAGATAAATACACGGTTATACGCGTGATATGGGCCCGTGCGTGAGTATATACGTCGTAAATACAATGATATTGGTTAATGTACAGGAACTCCCGTAACATAATGTACCTGAGGAGGACGTGTGTATAGATTCGATACACGGTCGACGTTATAGTATTAGTCAGCCTCTCTCTCTCCTCTTTTTATCTGCAAATAAATTCCTTTTGCTCGGTTGGCTATCGCAAAGTTTGTTCACGTGGCGGGAAGCATAAACAAGTAAACGGTGACCTTAACCCGCCGAACATCGCCGAATCCTATTTCACTGTAAAATCGTTCCCGAGATAAAATTACATTAGCCCGACATTATTTCGCAGTTATTGAATTTCATCCGAGTCTACTTTCAGAATTTTCGAGATAATTCGAAACAGTTCTCGGAGAGTTTGGACTCTTTCCCGTGCCGAAAGAAGAAAAAGAAGAAGAAGAAGAAAAAATAGAGAAAAGATTAGTAGGATGAACTTAGTCTGATTCCCGGTGTCCCGAGGACCGGGAGGCCGGGTATCGCGCGCGACATTTTCATTTCGAAGTTCAGCGAGCATCGCTCACTTTACTCTTTCTCCGCGCGGTTCTTGAGAAATTTATGAATACGGCACATTGTTAAATCCAGCGCAGGGATTTCTGGCGTCCCGCCGGTGTGTCGCGCGGCCCGCCGTTCTACCCCCGTTGCCGGCATGGAAATTCCAGTTAGACTAATTGCCGGGCGTGCTTTTTCTTCGGGCTGATGAATTTTTTAAGTCCCGTCGGGGATTGTCGCGCGCCGCGTTCAACGCGCCGGGTAAATAATCGTTAAGAAATTAAGCTTGAAACGCGCGGCCCGCTCTCCGGTATCCCGGAATTGCGTACTGCATTTTTACTGAGGCGCGAGGCCTTGGTGCGAGGGCTCGGCCACGAACGAACAACTGCAGGCTCGTCAACGTAAAGATTGGACTTCGGTTTACTCCGAGAGAGGTCTGAATTAGAAGGGTCAGTTAGGTCAAAGTTAGAACTTGCGTCCAAGTTATGTGAATACTGGATCTCGAACAAAGTTCTTGCTGGATGATGCAGGCTCAAGTTATGCTTACGCACAAGTTCATAGTGAAGGGTTCGAGACGGAACAACGCTGCAGATGTTAGGCCCGTATCTAATTGATAAAAACAGGTGTGGTAAGGGCTGAGGAAATGCCGGTGGGGAGAAATGCGAGAAGCGGGGCCCCGGCCGGCAGTAGTCCCAGTATGACGGAGACGGAAAAGGGTCAGAAGGACCCTGGGAGAGGAGGTTTAGCGGGTAGGGGGCGATCCTTTTTCCCGATCGCGCCGAGTCCCGCACTCCCCCCGGTTTGTTACTGCATCCCGGGGGGGCTGGTGCGTAAAAAGCATTCCTCCTCTCCCTTAACAAAAAAAAAAGGCCGGTATTTACCGGTGTGCTTGGTCGATATCGAGTCGGAAGTACCGGAAGTAGAGTACTGTACATTTGTGTTGTTTTTTCTATCGCAGATTGATCGAGAGTACAGTCCGAATTAGCATAACAATGGCTGCCGGTCCTCGGGTTCGTCTCCTGGCATGAAAAAATTTGCTCCCTCTCTCTCTCTGTCTCCGAGTAGGAAAGGCGGGAATCGTCGCCTCGTCACGTATTACCTATCCCCGGTGACGGGTTGGTCGGCTTCCTCGCAGCACGAAGTCACTTCCGCTGATCGATACCGGGGGCCGCCTGTGTTTGGATTTCGCACGTTCCACCCCCGGAGGCGAACCTCGATCGCAATTCTTGTCACTCGACTAAAAGGGAGAATTTTACGGTGGGAAGACGGCGGGCTAGATGGAACCCATAAAATTCTCTCTACCGTCTTCCTTGATCGTAGACGGGCCGGGTCACCCGTTCGGTAACTCTCGATCTCTACGAAGGGAAACGAGACGACGACGATGACGTCGACGACGAAGACGAAGGGGACTACAACGGTACGTCGACGATCGTGAGAAAATCAGGCCTCGGTATATTAAACGAGCCGCGATAGATTTTGACGGGAACCAGCGGCGGCCCGTTATCAATGACATTGACGTAACCCGATTCCCAGGCAGACGGTAACTACGTTTTGCCGGAGACGGGCTGCGGGTTGCGTACACTTTCGAGGTTGAATCGGATTTACCAGGGACCCGGCTAACCGGATAATTCGGCTTGAAGCCCGTCGATTTGCTTCCTTACTCTGCCCCTACCTCTGAAGAGATCGTAACGCGATTTCGCCGCGCTGCCGGTACCAGCTGCGGTAATTATTCCTCGATTACTCGTTCTCCCATGAGCCGCACGGTTTGTCGATTCGTTTGTTGCTATTTCGGTCTCGTTACGCACTCCTCTTGTCGCTCCTCTTATATCATTACCTGTGGCGAATCAGCTTTGTCCTCTGCTAACTCGTCACGCGTCGCCGTTACCGTCTTAAAACCTTACGCCGGTTCTTCATAGCGATTAAAAGCAACAAACTGTTCCGTAATCAAAACCGTTAAATCGATCTTCCTAAAAAGATCACTGTAATTCGTCGAAATGCGCATCGTTAGACCACGCATTGAAACAAGAATCGTTCGCGTCAAGCCCACGGGAACGCATCGATAAAAAGCACCGAGCGTACAGCGATCTTACAAATGATAGAGATCCGTCGTGGCTCCGTCCATACAGGATTTCCTCGTGCACAATTTTCCATCGAAATCGCGGGCGTAGCCTGCGCAAGAAACCAAAGCGATCCGTCGGGTTTCCGGAGCGCCCGGAGCGTACACATTCGGGACGACGACGTAACCGATATTAAGTTTCAATTACTGCGATTGCGATCACGATGCTGGCTGGCAAGAAAAGGTTTCTTGAAACACGAGGAATATCGTGTCTGACTTGTAACAGTGACGGGCTAGGTAGAGAGGGGCGGGAAGGGTCAAGTAGACGGGGGCAACCGGGTTGATCGGGGGTTGGGCACGTAATTGCAGGGTCCACGAAACCATCGACTTTCATACCTCGATAACTCGATGTCTCCCGGTTTCAAAGGAAAGAGTTATCTTACCTCGATATTGGATATCAGAGGGAACAATAATTCCCGCAGGCTCTTTTCTCTCCGTAAGCAGAAAAGGAAGCGGGCCGGAACCCTTTCCTCGAAATTCGCGGGGCCGGTCTGCTCCTTCCCGGCAGAGAGAGAGAGAGAGAGAGAGAGAGAGAGAGAGAGAAAGAGAGAGAGAGGGATTCCAATTTGGCATCGACGAAACGATCCCCGGCACGGCGAACGGTTCAGCCGGCTAGGAACATCAAAGCGGAATCCCGGGCGAACTTTTTCTCCCCGCGGCTCGTCCTCCTTTTGTCTCTCCACCCTCTCTCTCTCTCTCTCACGTCCTCTCTATCTGCGTTTCCCCCCGCCCGCCGGAATCCCTTTAATTGCGGAAACGTCGCCGGGGCCAACGCAAGCCGGTCCGTTCGTTCTATTGTGTTATTAACATTTTAATTAATACCGCTCGCCGTACGAAAGACAACATTTTTAGCCGGGCACCCCGTCATTTCCGTCACGCAGCCGCGTGCGGCCGCGTCTCGTATAAATGTAAATTGCAATATCCTTCTCATAAAGAGCGCAATTTTGTATTACGGGGCCGAGTGAGTAACGCGCGCGTCCACGCCGGTGTGTAACTTTATGCGGGCCGCCCCGGTTTTGCGCCCGCGAGATACGAGATAATATAAAATCCGCTTGTACTGCAATTACGTATGCCAGTCGTTCTCCTGTTCGTAAATTGAACGAGAGGAGGGCGCGGGCGCGCGCTCGCGAAGAGTCTTACTCCGAGATACTGTACGGACGGGGATACACTCGGAGGATCTTCGGACGCGCCGGTGTCCTTTTAACGCGTTCGCCGAGGCACATTTCTTCGGGGAGCCGAGCTACGTCTTCATCAATCTTAGCGGGATGTCCTGGGAACCGAGCATTATTCGGATGCTAGCGGTGTACTTCGGTTTCTGAAGATTCCTCTTGATTCCAGACTTCGGGACGTTTTGCTGCTGCTCTCTCTCTCTCTCTCTCTCTCTTTCTCTTTCTCTGTCTGACGGCAGTGAAGACGATCCAACGAAAATATTTTTGAGGATGATACTAATTTCTCGCCGGGTTCGGATAATTATTTTTATTGTTAGAACCCGAAGATCCGAGAAACCACTGAAAATTACAATAGTACAATTCGAACTATCGTCTGGCGAAAATTTTCTTATGTAGGTTGCGTGAGCAGTAACGAACGTGCGAGAAAATATAGCGCGGTTACCGCAGATATTACTTTCCACGGACGTGAACAGTGCAGACAGATGGATAGACAAACAGACAGACAGCAGACTGCTATACCGCTGCCTGGAACACTTCATTAGCGGGAAGGAACGCGGACGAGATAGAACGGTGAAACATAAACTCACGAACAATTTCTCGAAACTAAATACGTCTGTCGTACGTCCAATTTAAGTACCCCGCTGCTAATTCCCTGCCTTGTAACTACGATCTCGTTGAGAAATGCTTGACCTCTCGCTTCGGGAACGGTTCAAAAAGTGAAAAGAGAAAACGGAAAAACGCTTCTCCAGCTTGTACGTCATCTAATCTAATCGACAGACCTGTTCCCAGTTGATTGTCAAACCAATATCAACCCGAATAACAACAATCCTTATTTTACATTTAAACAGGTCTGAGAATATGAACAGGCCTTCATATTTAAATATGAGTCTCTTTGTGTAGACACACAAAGAAAATTGATATTACTAAAGCCAATAATGGTGTAAGCCCTCGATTAATTTTTCAAAGGTGTTGAATCGAGTTGGTCGAGTGTGGCGTGCGGAATGGTGGCGCAAATGGTCAGGGAACGGCTCGCTAAGTCGCCAAAGACAGGCAGCACGGTATCAGAGGATCGGTGTATCGTTCCCACCTAGAGAAAGTCGGAGGTTTCCCTTGACACGAGGTCGGGAACTGCAGCCGGAGCACTTTCTCCCGCGGTCCGTTATCGCGCCAGCCTCCGCATTTATCCGTCGGGTCAGCCGTGGACCGGCGAAGTGGCTGTCGGAAATCCCTAACCGCATTTCACCGGGATAAGTTGGCGGCTGGCTGCTGGCTGTATACACCCGACGTTGATGTAGTTTTAATGAGCGAGCCCGTTCGCGTTGCGGAACTCTCTAATCTGGCGCAGATCGTCTACCTGGCAACTCGAGAATATTTGTAATGCTTCGGGACCGGTACGCGCGTTCCCTTCGATTCACTCAAATTCCCTCGTATCGATCATTTCGAACTACCACCCGAACCAAACGCGCTGCAAATTTCATTTTCAGTGGCCCTTTAAGTGCACACGGAAACGGACTCGAATCGTTTCGCAGATAAATATTCGTACGTGTAATGAAAGTGATTTAATCGGATAATTAATTGTCCTTACGCCCGTCTTAATTTTCCCGTTTACTTAAGACTTCTCCGGGAATTGGTTCTGGAAAAAACCTCTCGAGAAAAAGGAAGCTGAAACTGCTAGAGCGTAAGAATTGCAATTTTCTGGGTACTTGCCGCAACGTCCGCGTACTGTCAGCCAGTTCTACTTATTGTACAGGTTCAAGACAGTGTAGTTTACTTCGTGTCATCCACCCTGTCCCCTGTCAATTATTGTCCAGTCACGGGAACAACAATGTACCGATACCCCAGTGTCCCTGTCTGACCATTGTTCGACATTTCTACTTGATTATCCTTTATCACAATTCCCATCAACAGTTCGCGAACTGTCGCAACATGAACGAGGTTCTATAGTATTTGCAAACATCGAAACTAGTAGAAACAGCCGACATTGGTCAGATATTCGAATTCTAGCTGATTATAATATCGTTCATCCTGGAAAGGATTTTTTGTCGGATTAATCGGAACCGACTTGATAGATAAATTGAAACTGCGTGTACGCAGAAACGAAAGTAAACGTGATAACCGACGAGAATTGCTTTTGCATAAATTTTCCGCGAGTTCTTTGTCTACCCGTTCGTAATTTCGTTCGATCGAAAAATCAGTGAGCGTCAGCTCGTCGAAATTACGGCACTTTCCTACTCTGGAAAATATTCGATCGTTGATTCTCCATCACCTTCCGCGGCTTCTCTGCTGATTGTATTTTTATTTAGGATATTTCTGGTATCTCGAGGTGAAAGAAAATTTCGCGGCGAAACTTCGGCGATTCTCGCAAAGTTTTTCCGGGCCGATGCCCGTATTTTCGTTTAATAATGAACCGGCGGAGTCCGCGTTTATGAAACTTATTAGCAGGCCTCGTTCACGCAAATTGGACGAGTCTCTCCGGTGTTTGTGCTCCACGCGAAAGCGGAAAAGTTGTACTCGAAACTCCTTTCGGCCGGCGGGTTCCGTGGCTCCGATGAGCGGCAGGAAATTAAGGATGAAATGCGGAAAGGCTTGTTAAATATTGGAAACCGGGAATGTTTCTGGCCGTTTCTGAGTCAGCGGCTGACGCTAACCGAATCGCGGATCCTCGGAAAGTTTCCTGAACCCTGATGAACGCTAGAAAATCCAAAGGCGCCCGAAGAATGTGTACGAACTACCCCCGACTGCGTAAGTTCTATCCGACAATTTCGCGTTTCGCTGCCTGAATCTCACTCGAACGAATTCTCTAGCGAGTGAACGGGACGCGGAAACCAAATATTATTCTTCGAAAAATCATCTCCGCTCGCTCGCCGAAACAATAAATAAATTAAAACCTTGATATTCCCTCGATCTGTTCGTTTTTATCCACCGCTGGATGTTGTATGAATTTTTGTTAACACGACCATTTATAGACATATTTATCAACCTCAAGATAAACTGGGAGAAATGCTTAATTTTTTACTGTTTGCGAACAGATGCGATACGAGCGTGGACTATTTTTTCTAAGGCGCGGGGGAATGTCTGTAGTTTTTCAAGGAGGGTACGATTTGAATGAAAATAGGGTCTCCGTTCTCGGCGTTGAATTGAATAATCCGGTTAAAACGGCGGGAGAACGTTAACAGCGGGTGTGCAAAGCTGGTCCAGCAAGGGAATCGAGTCACGAGTGTGTCGCGGAACGAGGGAGTCTGTCCGGCGAATAAATTTTCACGGGAATCTCTGTCTCGTCCCCGGACGAAAACTGCATACTTATGTCTTGTACATAGTGCGGGGCGTCGAGGCCGGAAAACTCCTCTTCTTGCTTGTTTGTCTTCCCGGTTCGACGCAACCGCTCTCTCCCTCTCTCTCTCTTTCTTCCTCGTCGTGCCATGCCGCGACGAAATAAGCGTTCCGCCGGAGGAATATTTTTGGATGGCAGCCACTACCGTTTGCCGGGGCGGAGCACGACAAACCCGCGGGGAGGCCGAATGTCGTCCAAGTGCCGTGTTCTCTTATTTATTTCCGCCTTTCCTGCCATTGTCTCGGCAAACACGCCGACATTCTCTTTCTCTTTCTCGCAGCCGTTTGACTCCACGGCCTCGATCGCGAGCTGTTGCGAGCGCGATTAATCCGTGCCAAGGGAACTGCCGCTCCCTATTGAAACGGTGGAACGGGGCCTCGAAAGCTAACGGATTGCCTACCATGTTATTTCATTCGTATTTTCCCTGAAACTCCACGGAATTTTGACGAAACCCACTCTATTTTGGTTTCCCCCGGGACGCTCGGGCGTTCTCGCAAAAGATTCGGCCGGGTTCGACGAGGTTTGGATAAGTTTGGCGCCGTTTGAAACGCGTTGTTGACGCCTGGACGTGTTCCCCTTGCCTGAAACTCGTTTACTCGGTCTTTGAAGACGAGTCGATGAATGTAGAACAGCCTTTTGGTCGTACCAAGAACCACCAGTTGTTCATTGTTTGCACAAACGGAACAGTTCGTTCGCAATTATTGTTCGAATAAAATCAAACGGGCTGGAAACTCATCAGTAGAATAGACATGCCCCTAATCAGACGAGTACAATTGTCGAGCAAAGAAAAATAGGCTAGGCTGGTATAATAGGTCGGGCTTTGGTCAAACCACCTACTAAAACAGTACAAGGGATAGACATAATAGACAATGGACAGCCACGAATATTATTTCATTCGTATTTTCATTGACATTCCCTGATGTTTTAACCAACTGTGTTTTCGTTTCGCTTGAAAGCCTGGACATGTTCGAAACGAATTCACGAGGTTCCAGGAAGTTTAGAAATGTTTGACACGGTCTGAAACGAATTTTTTTAATGTTTTAACGCGATCAGGAAAATCTTGGTCTCTGCACATTCGTTAATGAATCTAAATTCCCAATTAGACGATAATACGCCGCGCGATGAGACGATCGAAATCGTCTGGCATTACTGTTTTCCGTATCAGTCGATAAATAAGCGAAGAGCCGTGCGTTTGATCTATTTTCCGACGTTGGAAAAAAGCGTGACGATATTCCGTGAACGCTCCGAGCGCGTTCGGATATTAATTAATAGTAGGATTATTCTTCTGGTTCGTGACGGCGTGGCGCGCGTCGACGATTACTGAAACTACGCTCGCGGCTCGAAAAGTTTCGGTGGCGTTTAATGAAACAGTGGGTAACGCGTCTCTTTCATCGGGGAAGAGAACGCAAGTCGGTTCGCGTGTAAGGCGCGCGTAATTACGCGAGCAACATTAATTAGTAACGGCGTTAATTATCGCCTGGACCGACACGTAGTGATCTCGCGACGAACGTTCGCTTTTTAATAGAATTTATGATATCGACGCGTCGCTATTGTTACTACCAATGAGATGTCTCGCTTGATAATGATCGCGAGAAAATTTCTGAACGGAGGAAAGACTCGGTGGAAGCTCCGGGAAGTATTGTGGAGAAGCGTGTAAATGCGCTGATGTCGCGTTAATGGTTGATCCTTAGTACTTGCTAGAAACATACGTTCCTATAGAACAAGGAAATCAGTTTTAACACGAAGCATGATACGCTATGAATTTTCAGAATTTATTGAAGTCATCCTGGACGCAGACTTGTTATAAGACAAATTGGAGTTGAGTTTCAGCGGATTTATATTTTTCTTCGGCCTAGATGCGGCCCTGAATAAAAGAACAAAATTTTTATTCTCGTTCGACACGGTGTATTTTATTATTCGACGGAAAATACAGTTTAATACATAAAACCGTAGCGGCGGAAAATTAAAAATTGACACTCAATTGAGGCGCAGGAATGTTGTTCGGCACTCGCGATCGAAAAATCAACGATCGGGACGCGTCCCCGGCTGCGGCATTGTACCGACAAGTTCGAAGCTTCGTGTCTGTCGATTGTGCCGGGGCCGATTCGAGCGGGTATCGATCGAAATGTTTTCACGCCACTTCAAAATCAGATAGTTGAGGTATTCGAACGGTTTCGGCCTCGGTCGGAATGCGTTCCCGTTTTATTTTTTCCCTACCCGGCCGCACCCGACCGTGACGCGTGCACTCAATTGTTACGGAGCGTCTGACGGGATTGTTTTGCAGAAAAAGACATTTCGAAAACACTCCGGCTGGTCTCGTCCTCCCGGTACGCGAAAACACCAGATTTTTCACTCGGCTTGGGGAAAAACGTGTCGAGCCGTGCTGTACGCGCGCGACGAGAACGTGATTTTCAACTGGAAATAATCGGTGGCAATTTTTCTTGAAATGACAAATAGCACAGTGATGGATGAGATACGCTTAACATCACCGAGAGACTTTTACGTGTACAGTGAATACCGATTGGGGAATTAATTTAGAGAAGAGTCTGCTGGTTCGAGATTTGTCGCTTGGGCAATAGTATGCAGCAGATTGATATTAAGAAGAAGACTGTCAAACTGTGCGAGAGCGTATTATGTACGATAATCAAAGGGGGACACAATGGCAGTGTGCGATGCCGGAGATCGTCGGAAGTCGCACGTTTTCAATATTACGCTTCTTCGTCGGCGGACGAACGGCATAGAAGCGGCTGGGATATGAATGCGCCGCGTCATCGTCATCGCGGTTCCCTCGGAAAATGTATCAATATTCGTGAAGAGGGCTCCGAAATCGTTGCTCGAGCCGCGGCCACCGAGCGGATGAAAGAAATTATAATTTTCTACAGATGAAAAGAATCATCGCGAGGTTCGAAAGGAGAGAAACCTCGTTCGTTCGTTCGTTCGTTCGAGAGAGAGAGAGAGAGAGAGAGAAGGAGAGAAAGAGAGAGAGAGAGAGACGGAGAGAGGGTCCGGATAGACGGCAGGATCATTATGGCGAACGTTTAAAGTGCGTCTGAGGAGTGGAACGTTAATCGCGCTGAATAGAAACGTGTATAGAGCGTCGCCCGTATTTGGGTTAATCGCGTTTCAAGCGAAAATTGCAGCGACGACCACGCATAATGGCTTAAATACGTCCCGTGCGTAATAGAAATATAATTTCGCGTTAAAGGGACCATCGAAACAGAGGGGAAAAAAGAGGAGCGCTCAGTGTGCCAGTGGGAGCGGAAGCGGGTAGAAGAAAGGCGGACAAAAAACAACGGGCCAGAGGGAGGAAGAAAAAGAGGAGAGGAATTATGTTGAAAGTGATGAAATACTTTGCCTCGTTCTTCGCCCGGCCGCTCGCTAGCGCTTGCTCGCTCGCTCGCTCTCCGCCCTAATTATTTAATGGCGGCGTTCAATTTGCGTCGCATTTTACGCCGCTACCAATACATTTTTCGTTCGCCGGCTTCCGTATCCGCAACGCCACGTGGTGCTCCGCCGTCATTGTTCCCCGGGAATCCTTGTGTTTTCATTATCCGACGAGCCATGGATCCCGGATCGGGCCTAATGGGACCCCCGCGTTTGCCATTTTTCGAAATTGCCCTCGTTAATTTTTCCATCCGAATACCGCCGTCGCACACGTTGAAAATTCGGGCGTTCGTCAACGGAGAATGCTCCTGCTAAAATTGGACCTAACGACACGAATTTTTTTTGGGAGAATTAGTTAATCTAGACGATGAGTTAAATTCCAGTGCCATCATTCGAGTAAAAGAATCCTTTTAATAGTACAATATTAAGATCACATTGAAATCAAGGATCTATATATCGTTAGTATACACTGCTAGATTGTGGTTCCTGTAAGGAGCTCGTACGGAAAGACGCGATTCGGATCCATGTCGGGCACGTTTGCGGGCCACACGCGGATTAGGCGAAAGGTCCCCGCGGGCGCTCGGTTTGCCTAACTTCTTGCCAATCAGGCGATGAGCGATCGTGATTGCAATCAGCCGGTGATTTCAGACGATCAGTGGGGCGCCGGTGGTTTTCGTCGATTTCGATGGACAGAGGGTGGAGAGGAGGAGGTGTACGCGGGATAGGCAGTATGTTCTATGCTGAGAACCGGTGCCGGGATTGTTGTTTACTCCGTCGCATAATTGCCCACTCCATTTACGTATCAATCGGCGCATTACTGTTGCGCCATAGCCAATTAACGTATGTGCTCGCTTACGCCCGCCAGATAATACATTCGCACGGCTGCACAATGCCGCGTTCGAGTCCTCCGTATGTGGGTACACACAAGCGCGCCGGTTGACCCATTACCGTCGCGCAACCTATTCGCTTAGCGCAGTGATACGGCCCTGTAATTGCACCGACGAGTGCTCCTCGGAGATACCCTACTGAAATCAGTGACACACGTTCGCTTTTCATCGGACGATTTTTCAAAACAGTGCCCGCTAACGATGCTGGGAATTATTCGATCGAAAAATATGGGTCGTCAAGTAGAACGCGCCAACCATTAGCCAGACGTGGTGGGAGTGACGTATTTTCCTTAACCATCTAAATACGTACATTAACGTTTACAGAATTGTCCCCACTCGGGGACCTCAATAAAATCATATCCTTCGGCCGGTTCAGCCACACGCGTTCTTTTCGCAGGTAGTATAGCTCAGTCATTGGTCCTGCAAACAGTGCCACATTTTTTCCGGGAGATCCAACGAGACGAGGTGGCTGATATCGACTAGGGGACGTCAGGATCACGCGGGTGGTCTGAATTAGCATCTAGTCAGCGTGATACAAATCAGTTTCTATTCAGCCAAGTAGTGGTGGTCGACGGTTGGTCGAGCAAGTAGAATAGACCGGTTTTGATCGAACGGATGGATCTGACACTATTGATCGTGACGGGACGCGGTTCGCTCTCTCTCGACGCATCGCGCGAATCCCCTCCTGCCCTCCCCGAGGGAAAAAGGAATATTCGAAATTTCTGACCGGACCGTTGTTAAATAAATAATAATCGTAAAGCAGTCCGGGGGTCATTGTTTCGCGGTTCTATCGCCGCGTGCTTGGTCCGCGGCCGCGTATATCCAACGTGCACCGACGCGACGCGAGCGTGTCGGATACATATGGTTCCCGGCGCAGTGCACGCCGGGGCGCATTTAATTTATCGCGCACAGATGATGTGCTCGATTGACGTTTCATTACCCCTTTCGCGGGCCGATTATAGTCAAAGGGGACCGGGGCAAAAAGGGATTCTCTGACCGCGCGGTCTGAATCGCGGCCGCGCGTGTACTTGTCGCTCGCCTGTCCCTTTTTTTTTCCTCGGCGCGGCGGTGTCGCGCGCGTGCCTTTTAATCGATTACGCGACGCGCCAACGAATGCAAAAGCGAGCGGAAAAATGACGCGGCACTTCTCAGCGGTGCGATTCGACCGTGCTTGTCGAGGCGAAACTTCTCTGTTGGAACGTCGTGGCTTAACTTTCTTAAGCTATTTTCCGGCGGTTCGATAAAATAAAGAAACCGCCCGAAGAAACGTCCTCGGAGAGATCGCCGTGCCGTCCTGCTATCTGAAACGGTAAGGAACCGTCGAAAAAAGAAGCGTCGTGTTCCCACCTCTTCCCCTCGTGCCAATTATGAAGCGAACTGTAGGTGTCACGTACGCGTTCACGGCTACGTGCGACCGTGGACGAAGGTCTAACGACGCCGGCATGAATTTTAATTGCCGATACCGTGCGCTACGGCGTTGCCCGCTTCCGCTCAGATAGTCCGTCCCAGCTCCGCGCTGGAATGATAATGATAACGGTTATTACGGCGGCCGTTAGCCTGAGTAAGATCGCCGTCTTGTTTGGTGGCCGCCATTAAATGTCTCCAAGGCTCGATTTCAATGAACGAGCTCGGCTAAGCGGCGACGACTTGCTCCCTCGGCACTGCGAAGATATGCCAGTGGAATCGCCGGGCCATTGGTCAGACAGTGGGGGATATCTCCGGTTAATGTTAAAATACGATGGAGTTGCGCACGGTGATATATTAACAGACGAGTGGAATTGGTCTGTCATTAGTCAGACATTTCATATATAATTTAATACAATTATCGATTAGAATTTAATATAGTTATATGTGCATTTGATTCGCGCAAATTAGTGTGGCAAGCAATCAAAATCTATAAACAGTTCGACAAGTGGTACGACTCCGTGAACAGTCAGACCAATATTGTAACCTAGCGTACGACATGGCAAGTAGTACAAACCAACGCTTTCCGATGCTGGTGCGAGGTCTGCATCTGGCCAGGCAATTCGCGCGGATCCATCTAAAAACGAGCAAGTGGTACAGATCGACCGCAAGTCGGACACCGCTCCGGAGCCTGTTTTTGATCGGCGAACGGGTTCGGAGCGGTTTCGACGATAATCGAGCGGGCAATGAGCGTCCATCAAGCAGTTCATTGCGGGCGGATCCCAGCGGAAAGTGCTCGCGCCGCGTCGCCTACGGAATAATTTTCAGACTGCGGTCTGGTATTCGAACGGTGCGCCGCGGCGGCAGGAGGGGGGGGGGGGGTATCTGGCTTGTCCGAGGATCGTGTATCGAGGCTTTCTATCGACGCGCGGAAGGGGCCCCGCGGGGACGCGTTGGATACGTCGACGGTAAATTTCGGCGAGCGTAGTCGCGGAATTGTGTCCTAGCTGCCTAGGCATTCCGATATTAATGCGACGCTGATTCACGCGCAGATGCATCGCCGGCTGCCGGCCGTTGCGCTGTGCGTTTGGCGACCGCAACTCCAATTGCGACTGATTGCCTTGGCTTGATAAGTGTATTCGGACAGATTGTCCGCTTGGCGCGGAATTCCTGAAATCGGCGGGACAGCGGGGATCGCGGACGTGAGTTTGACAGACGTTCGATTTGCCAAGCTACGTCCTCCATATCGAGGCTTCCCGCGAAAAAACCCTGCGATCATGCCTGATCAACTGTGAAATCAGTTTCCGTGGAAATATCGCGTAGATCACGATCCCCCGGCTCGAGAGCGTGCCACCGAGCTCGGCTCGAAAGTTACGCGCGACATTTTTTCTCCGCGGCCCGATTGTGCCCGAACGGCGGCCGGAAGCGCGGCGCGTTGGATGCCAAGTAATTCTGCTAATTAACACCGGAATAACTTGCTAATTAACATACCCGTCTCGCTAATTAACGACCGCGCACGCCGCGATTTCGGAACAAAACGCCAGGCGGAACGTTTGTTTCTGATTTTTAGATTGTTTATACGACGATGGATGGCATTGTGCTTACGTGCACGATAGTAATATTAATTAGAACGTCCTATTTAATTGTTGCCAAATAGGAGCTCGTGATTACGCACGACGTCTCAGAAATAGAATATCGGTCGTGTACCCTCTTGAAATGCAAATCGAGTGGAAGATCAAGCAATCGGAATCATTCTCGCGGCACAGTGTCTATTTCAAAAATTGCTCGCGAATCAGCAGACTGGAGGCTCGATTTTTCCTGCGAGTTTTTACCCCCCCGGCAAATTTAATCGGAGGATTTAAATGGCAGCTGCCTGCACTTCGATTCTCCGCCGAGTAAATACATATATCGGTCCGCGGAAAATTGTACTCGAACGTGTTGCCCCTTTGAAACGAATCTTTCGCGCCTGGCTGGCGAAAGAAATTTTTGCCCTCGCACAAGAAATACACGACTCGCAACGCGGCCGTCGCTTTTGATCAGCGTATACACCGCGGACGAAGTTGTTGAATATTTACGCGAGGAACGTCCGCGTCGAAATTGCGTCCGCGCCTTGTTAAACGGCCAAGAATTCGTGTCCGATTATTTATAATCGCCGGGAAATGTTTGTAAACTCGCAATTTAACGGCGCGCCACGTCGAATGAATACAAATAACGATCTGCCGAAATGAACTTCCACTTTTACGGTCTCGTCGGGGGGGCGCGAACGAGCCCGCCCGTGAATCGAAACGCTTTATAATAAATTACCCCCGGCACCGTCCAGCTGTAACATAGATCACTGTATTTTTTTCGCGTACTCTCTTCTCGTCTCTCTCTCTCTCGTTCACCTTTTTCGTTTTTGCTTTTAACAGCCGCGCGGAGAACACGGCGCTCGGCGGCCGCGATGTTTATCGCGGGCGAATTCGCGCTGTCAACAAGCATTCGTTATTGTCCGCGGCACCATTGACTAATTTCGACGGCGGCTCTTAATTATCGGCATTATTTGCGTTTCTTCGCCACCTTTTTCACGTTTGCTCTGCTCTCGAACCGCTCGGTCGCGGCGCGCCGGTTTTTCACTCCTTTATGGTCCGAACGGTTTCGAAAACTCCCCGCGAAATTATTCCCGGCAAATAGAAGAGACAGTCGTGAAACCGGAGGAAAATCCGCTCGGAAAATGGCGTGGCGGTTCGGTGAATTTTTAAGGAGGGACACAGAACTGCTTTCGCACCGTCACCGTTTCAAGTGATTTTAATCATGCATGTATTGATTAAAAAAGGAAACAGAAATCCGGAATGACGCAAAAATCCCAGATAATAAAGAGACGCACGCGGGAAATGTTGAAACGGTGTGCTTGAATTACGGTAACACGCAAAATAAATGTTCCAAGGTGCGAGCCGAGAGTGTCGAACATCAAAGCAAGCTAGTTAAACGAGATAGTACAAAGGATACGCGCGAGCTTGCTTTTATTTTGCAAAATTTTTCCGTAGACCCGGCAAAGGGTTGAAAAGCAGCGAACCCGATCGCAGCGTCCAAGAAAGACCCACCGGGGTATCGGTCATTTGCCAGGGATTACGAGTGCCGGGCCTTCGTTTCGAAAAATTAGTTCGACGGAAATTTGAGGTGGTCCGCGCGGGCGCCGCGCCGTGCCGGTCCGCGCCGCCAATTAATTACGTCCGCTCTGTCGCGGTGTTTAATTAAAAGTGCAAACGAGCGACGCGCGTTTGGCCGAGGGCCCCCGGCCGCACACGAGTTCGTCGCACTTTTCGCGATGCGGATTGCATTTTTTTCGGGGGTCTCTCTCTTTCTCTTCTTTTTTTAAATATTTTTTCGCTCCGCCATCGGTGGCCACTCAATCTCTCCGAGTAATTAATTAATGGATTTCGGAAGGGGTGTCCCGGGGTCGAAGGATAGAAAGTCCCGTCTAATTGGAACAATTCCGCGAGAGTCCCTCGGCCGTCGTTCCCCCGTTCACCCTGTCTTTTTCCATCCGGTTTTCCGTCGCTCCTTGGTGGGAAACAGTTTTCCCCGGGTTTCCATCGTTGAGTGCGAATCGTCGAAAAACCGATTAATCCGCCGGAAAGGAGGAAGACAAAAGGGAACGCGCGGAAACGATCGCGGATAAATTCCTCTGTCGGCGGGCGCCGGTGAAAAACGAGCATTAACGATACCCACTTTTCTTTCGCCCCGTTCGTATTTTTTCACCCGCGTATCGCGAATCCCGAGAGCGTTTGCATTTTAACTGCCCCGCTGCCTGTCGATCCTGCCAGCCGACCACAAAAGCATTCTGCCCGCTGCCGCGTTTCCTAATACCACCGAAATATCTTGAACGCCCGCAGTTCCTTTTATTGGTTTATACTCCCAGCCGGTTGATTTTTATGTCAGCCTCCCGCCCAAAGAAATTTGGACCTCGTTCCGGCACGTCCGAGTTTCACGAACCTCGATCCGGTCGCTCGTTACACACACTATTTCTCCTTTTTCTTTTTCTCGTTCCTCTGTCTCACGGAATTCATGGTAATTCCGCAGTTTAGCGGGTGTTCTCAATTTTCGCCGGTTCGCTACTGGTTTTTGTTAATACTGTGCTTCAGTTATGCTGAATTTTATTTAAATAACTCGGATAGCAGACAAATAAGAATTAAATTATTATTATTATTGTTAAAATCACCTTTTTGCATTAGACTTTTTCCGCCATTGTGCCCTGCCTTCGTCCAAGGTTTTCTTCATTGTATTCGGGGCTCCAGCGTCATTAATTTATTTATTGATTTATCACGTTATTTTACAAATATCGTAAACATTTATTACAAAGCGACGCGAGCAGTATTTATTAATGAATACTTTTCAATGAAATTACGAAACATAAGTGTCAAAAGTCTGTCCAACGCTGATAAATTTTAATTATTTAAAAGAAAACAAAACTTTTCCAATATTTTATAATCAAGAGCAGCATACAGTTTGGACGTTCCGCTGATTTATTGCTACATTTGTTATCATTATTGTAGTACTAAATTTTATTCATGTTAATACGTCCATAACAATTATTTATATACACACTCGTGTATTCCTGTTTCCAGTTTATTTAGATTTTCTTCCGAACAGATACACGAGTAACATTTTTCCCGAGGACCGTCTGAATTTGTACTGTGATCACTGAGTGCTTGATTACATTAATTAGAATAGCTGTCGTGGTTGAATATTATTTGCGATTTGCATTTGATATGTACAACAATGATCACCCGTAATTACCTACTGTACTTTCCGCGGATATGCACTAGCCGTATCAGTTAACAACAGATACATTTCTATCATATTACCGTAGAAAACAAAAGCCACCAATTATGTCTAGCATAGTGTCTGATTAATACCGGCTATTTCTACTTGCTGCTAATTCTGACAGTTTCTAGACGTTGGCGCTCCTGTTTCCTATTATTCGCATTTCTCATCATTAGACTGCCGAGCTTTAAATTACATGTATAGCTACAAGGATAAATAATATTTTTATTTTAGCGTTGCGTTATTTTATTTTTTCAACGCTATAAGCTACTGTTATTTTTAGGGGCGCATCGTTCTTTCGCTCATCGTTTCAAGATTCCCTTTTACCAAATTGCACAACCAATACGACGCGAGGCGTCCTAAAAATTCGAAATTGATAGCCGGGGTAGATTTTCAGGAAAAGTTACACGAAGTCTGCATATTTTCCATGTATCGAAAAGTGCTCATCCCTTAAAATTTCTACCATCATTTCTCTCGCAGATGTTGGTACCCGCGTAACTACCATTTTACGTTACACCATTGTGTAGAGGCGATACAGCCGCGGTAGAAGCGACCGGCCGTGATCAGACACGGCGGAAAAACTGCATCGAAGGGCCGGGAATAATTATTTACGAGCGACCGCAACAACATATTCCCAAGCGTTGCGGTGTGTGCGCGCGCGCGTGTTTTTTTTCACGCGGTCGCGAGCTTTATTTTCCATCCCGCGCGAGACCGAAGAGTTACTCCCAATAATGGCGGTCGGAAATAAAAAAAAATCGCTGGGGTGATCTGTTCGCGAGCTTGTGCTCGTGCCGCCGGAAGCGCAAAGAATGCAAGTACCCCTGTCGGCAAACACGGAGTGTTCAATTTTCGTTTATTCCCGTCTCCCGTTCGGTGTCCATCGGAAAGGCGCAAAACCAGATTTATCGTTCGTAAAAATATTTACAATCTGCCGTCTCCCCTCCGCCTTTCGTTCGTCGCCGAATCTGTTCGCCGTTTGTTTTGCATGCGGATCGGGTCCCCGTGTCGTACGAACTCGGTGACCGTCGTTCTCGTTCCGGTTCCGCATTTCGCATTAAAATCGTTTGTAATCGATCAGCGCCCAGCGTCGATCCGCTTATCGAATTTTCTCGTTGAATTAGAACCAGAGCGCGGAGTTCGGCAACGTTTTATCGTCACCTGAATTAATGGTTCGAGTGATCGCGGCGCGGCGGTCGCATGCTCCGGCAAAGCTCCGGATTATCCTTCTTTCGATCGATCCCGGGACTTCTGGCGGCGGAAAACTGGGTCGGCCGCACAGATTTTTTTCGAATTTTCCCGGGGGAAAAAAGCAGATCAAAGGACGGCTGGTTGTTGTGACGCCAGCTCGGCTCGTTTATCTCGTAAAGGCCACTTTGATCGCTCGCTTATTTTTCTCTCGCGACACGACCGGCCGCTTCCCGAAGCGACACTGTAACGAAATAAGCAGATTTCGTAGTGTTTATTAAATATCGGGCCGAGCGAATCTCACGTTGTTTTCATATATCAAAAAATGAGGAGACATTTGTTAAGCAAATTTACAATGTAAATCGACTGAAAAAAAAGAAATATAAACTACGCGCTGAATTAACGCGTCAATGCCACTGCGTAGATTAACCAGCGCTTCGCGTGTTTCGATATAAATTCGAAAAGTTTCTGTCGCGGTATCGATAAAATACATTTTATGGAAGAGAAAGTATCCCGCAACAAAGTGAGATGAATGCTGAACATTTTTCGAGAATTTAGTGTGAAAATACTTTCCGAGTTATTTCTGGTGCGTCCGAGGCAATCGACGGTAATCTGAAAGGTTCGTCGTTAATACTTTCTCGTCTAGAAAAAACTAACATGATCGTGTGTTGGTGTTCGAGCGGGAGGGGAGGGGGGTTCCAATCGACGGTTCGTCTTCCCCGGGATCCGTCGAAAGCTTCAGGGAAACTGAGCTCGCCGAGAAGTATCGAAGTGAAACGGGGCAAAACGAAGGCGTTCGGGTAGCAGAGAGGAAGGGGGGAAAAAGCGAGAAGACAAATATTTGTCGTAACTCCCTCCGGTTTATGGAGGCCGCGAGTTATCAGCCGGTAACTCCTAGCAACTTCTTTCCGTCGTCTCAAGTTTCCGCGCTTTTCCGCGCTCTTGCTCCCGTTTTTCTTCCGCCACCGAAGTTTTTTTCGGCGGGCAAGTTTCGCGATGGAAAATTTTCATCCCATCCCCGCGCGTTGTCAATACAATTCGTCGGACGTCCGCGAAGTTTTCTTGGCTCCGGCTTCATTCCGGAATTTACGGCGCGCGCGGCGATCGGTACGAATGCGGTTGTCTACGACGCGTGCTGCACACGTCCAGTCGCGTGCATTCGATGCAATTTTTATTGTTTCTTAATGCACGATCGGTACCACCGGTAAACTCAAGATTCTATTCGATTAAGAAATATTAAATTGCACAACCATCCCGAGGCCAGTGATCACCATAATCAATTTTTGTCCTGCACCCTGGGACACTGTTTGTTCCCGTCACAAAACTCACGAATTTAAGCAGTCGACTAGCAGAACCTGCGAAACTTATTCTTACCGGAATTGCAAACGAGTGGTTCGTGAATTGAATTTTTATTCCAGTTCGAACGAAAAATAGACTTTTCAAACGAATTTTTCGCACCTCGTTCCGTCAGAAGGTTCCCAGGTATTTTTTAGGACATTGGTTCTCTCGGTTGAATTGAAAACGAAGCTCGTTTTAAAAATTCAAGAAGATTCGGGGGAATAAAATTTTCCTCGGAGACAGTGGTCGATTTATAGATTAAGTATCCGAACAATCCGCAGTTCCCCGGGTCTCGGTGGCACGGGGCTCGAAGAATAATTGATAGTTCTAGTTCGGAATAAACTTTGCGCCGGGATAAGGTGTCTAAGACGAGGTCTCGCGATAAGTCCCGGTTCGAGGCAGCCGGGCCACTCATCCCCTTAATACCGGCGAAGAGATATTAATTCGCCAATTATCGAGAGGCCATGCCAGAAGAGTAATAAACCCTTCGTCTAGATTATCGTCGCAGATTAGACGCGAGCGCAGCGGGCCTATTCCGATCTCCCGTGAAAATCAATTACCGGCCGGGACACTGGAGCCCTTCATCCCTAATGGATCGCTTAAATGCGACCCCTCGGATTCCTACAAATGCGTCGTACAGCCCTTCGAGGACCTGTCGGCTGCTCGATACGGCCAGAATTTGAAATTGTTTCGTCGGTCTGAAGATGCCACGGTAATTGACCGTAGGCGACAGAATTTATTTCGATAATTATGAATTATATATTACACAAAGAATTCCTAAGAAATTAAATTACCATGGAATTAGAAGCTGAAAAATCTTCGAATTTCTGTAACTTCGTGTAAAGAAATGTTACAGCATTCTTTCTCAGCTCATTATAAAGGTCGAAGTCTCTACTTTTAAATCTTCGAACGTTATTTCTCACAGATCCCTATTTGCCGTACAACGAAGTGAAACGTTCAGCCTTATCCGACGATCGATATCGATCAGCAGAGAGTTTAACGAAGTCATGTGAAATCGAACGGTCAGCAGACCTTCAAGGTGTAACGAGAAGGGGATGGCCACGGGCTTCGTCTGGTCCCCTCGACCGAGCAATTTCCTCCAATTAACGATCTGTAACAGTTGCAGGCGACCGCATTCGAGTGTTGGTCGATTCTGCAAAGTAGGATGGACGACAGGGATGAAAAAAAAATATATATACATATATATTTACGCGAGGAGCCCCGCGGTCCGACAACAACGAATTCGTTAAGGCTTTAATTGACATCGGGAGGCTTTGTCACCGTGTAACCGGGGAACGAATAAAAAAATAATTGGACCGGTCTCTCTTGTGTTCGAGTGAACCGACCAGCCGTAACGACGTCGAAGAAAACGGTAAGCAGAACCACGGGGCCAGAAAGAAATTACAGAGAAGAGAACAGGGGTGGAGTCGAGGACAAAAAGAGAGAAAGAGAGAGAGCGGGGTAGAAGGCGGAGTATTTTTCTTTGCTGCGCCGCGTGTCACGGATCGCGAAATTCCAATGAAAATTAGGAGGAGGTTCGTTGGTTCGATGTCGGCGTCGCGTCGCGTCGCTTCATCTGTCGAGCGTGGATCGAGTGACCCTCGAATTGATGGTTGATTCCTGGCGAATAAAAACAGTTGTTGAATCTGTGCTCATGGTGACAGTCCAAACAGTCCCTGGACGATCATCTTCGGCCTGACGAGTGGAATTGTTCTGTCTTTTAAACACCGTCTGACTACACGCTGTCTTATTCTACTGATACAGTCGTACATTCACTCTCAATCACTAGTATTATGTTTCAGATAAAGTTGAGGACATGCTTAAGTGGACATGCAATTAAAATGTCTGTATTCCCAGTCGTCCAAGACCGATAAAAAATTATCCGCATCATCGAACGCATCGAATCCGATTTAAATCGCATGATTAACGCGGCGAGCATTAATCAAGCGTGATCATAATCGCGTGGCAATAGCCCGGAGGAGAATATTTCTTTTTTCCGTCGTCGTCGGTGAAGTTCGGACTTCGAGAAAATTAGGTCGCCGGTATCCGGGTTCTATGCGCGGCCCGGGAGGTGCTTGGCAAAGAAAATGAAAAGGTAAGAGGGGGCGGCCACCGCGGAATCGACGTTAATCAAGAGCGTTCAGGGCCGTATAAAGGAACACAGCGCCATTCGGTCCATCTGGCTTGTCGGCGAAATTAAAACGGCCGTCCATCCTTTTCTGCCCGTTCTCCTCGGCTCTCACCGATCCTGCCTCGCACGTGTCTCGCGCGACCGGCACGTGGCCCCTCGCTCCTACGAGGCGTCGTGACGTGCGCGGACGCTTAAAGCTTGATTTAGACCTGGCCCGCGGCATCCGTGCCTCGCTCTGCCTCGTTCTGCCTCGTCCACGAGTCACGTTGCCTTTCAGCCCGTTATACGTGTACAATGCTAATTCCTACCGCTCCCCCCCTACACACCCCGATAACCCCCACTGAATTTTAATGCGAATATTTACCGACCGAGCGGCACTGTATTAGACCGAGCCATTAAATTCCGCGCGAGGCTTCTCTTGATTACACGGCCGCGCGAAATAACAGGCTTTGTCCGTGACACCCCGACGATCCTGGATTTCTAGATCCTCCGCTGCCTAGTCTCTGCACCTCCCTATCTCCCTTTCGTCTCAATCTGCGTCTCCGGTTAGAGATTTTTAAGTAGGAAGCCAAAAGGGTGCAATAACCACTGTACAGATTGAGGAAATTAAATTTGACTGTGAAAATACAAAAATAGGGAGTGAAAACAACCCTCAAAGTTGACTTAAAACATTTTTGGAAATATCGCGAGATCTGGAGACTGTGCGAGAATGGAATTTCAATTAAATCTTGTATTATAGGAAAGAGAATCCACGTTCTCCGGAAATGTTTAAAAAAGAATCGTTGGTCCATTATAAATCGTGGCCCACTGTGGAGCGACCAGGCTCCACGGGAAATCCTGAAATTACCCTGTGCTCCTCGCGCCGAGGCAATTGCGACCCCAGGTACGTACGTAGGAAACGTCCGGACCCGCGAGGAATCGGCAAACAGGACGTTCGTTTCGTCGGCCTGGCCGCATCAGTGAACGCGCGCTGTGGATTAAACGATAAATTTAATAATTCGCTTTAAGGAGCCGATAAACCTTCCCGCCGAAACTCTGTCGGCGCAATTACGGCCAGCGGAAAGAGTCACGTACCGATATAATTCATATCCCCGGAAATATTTCGACGTCGCAATCCACGTAGCCCGAGTGCACTTCAACATTTACGAGTGGTCGTGCCAATTTTCAGGGAGCGTTCTTTATTGGATCAATCCCGGCTCTCCCCTCTCCTCCCCTCCACTACCCACCTCTCTCTCTCTCTCTCTCGGTCTCCCTGTTTCCAGCACTCGGGTCAAAGTAGAGTGACGTTTCAGATTACGTTCCCTAGAAGGAAACCGGTATCCTTACCTTTTGCGCCGACGTGAAGAGAAGAATCGTTTAACGTCGAGTTAATTGCAGGACTCCTCGATGCGGACGAATTCAGCGACTGATACTTCAGTAGCGAGATTAGTTTCCCGGCGAGCGCGACCGTCTACCTGCTGGCTGCCAAGCTTGGAATTTATGGCGTCGCCGAGTAATTCCGATGAGTCAAAAGCGGGAAGAAGGTGTAACGAGAAATTAAAATGACCCGTCCGACCTTGCGAGAACGACTATGTTTCGTTGCTCGGCGATTTGACCTCCTCGTCTGACCAACGGCGTGGTTGTTCTACTTGCACGATGGTCGGGACGATCGTTGTTTGACTCGTTCCACTTGTCAAACGATTCGTCAAGCTGCGTCGCGTTGAGCATTTTTTGAAAATTGTACTCACCTGGTTGGAAGGCTAATCGCTCAATCAAGAAACGATATGTTAATGAACATAGGAGTGTGAAAATGTTATTTGACTAACGGTTATGTTTCCGAACGCACTCTTCACGGTGTTTCATCTTAATTAATTTCCTCGTCTCGCGTGCGCAGGGAATGCAAGGTTGACGGGTCGGAATGAACGAGGCCGACGAGAGGGTGGATCGAACGTACTTCGAATGGTAATTTATTACAATTTGTACAGATTACAAATCGGTACCTATGGTGTCGCGTTCCTCGTCAGACGTCTTAAAAGGAGCGGATATTGAGCAGAACGCCGCCCGTCGCTGCGCTAACGTTTTAACCATATCAGTTTTGTTCATTTTTATATTAATTACCCCTGTAATCGTATATCTATCCTCGACGCTCGGTGAACACTGGGGTCACTAACGAATCACAGAAAAATCGAAACAATCGGACGAACGTAATCGAACGAGCAAGCATATCGTGTGTCGTAGGGAGTGTTTATATTGCGTACAATAGGTTACAATTGAAAATTCGCTTTACATCCGTTTACATCTCTTCTCCTCTCCATATCTCTCTCTCTCTCTCTCTCTCTCTCTCTCTCTCTCTCTCTCAGCACATCGAAAGACTATTTTGTTTCCTTAATTATCAATCTCACCCATGTGTTACTGGTATTCCCGCGTGTTCACCTAGTAGCCTTAGAGAATCGGACAATTATGACGGTGCACACGATCGATCGATCGATCGAACCACCGATCGATCGTTCCTATTCGGTTCAACAGTCTGTTCGCGCGTGCAGAAAAAGGATAAACACGCTCGACGAAAGTATATAATCGCTTCGAAGAAAGCTCACGCCAATTTTCCAGCTTTCGTTCCCTCTTTCCTCTGCTTTGTCTGTCGTATTTTCCTCTCTCGGTATTTTTCGCTGTTTTTTTTGTTTCTCGGTATTTCGGCCAGGCCCACTCGAATAAAAATCATTGTTATTCGACTATCTACTCCATACATAGTAACATACATAACTGGAAGCCCTAGACTACTAGGTTTTACATGGACGATGTAATCGGGTCAGACAGTGGCAGTGGTGTCCTCGTCGACGCCCACGAGCTACCTGCTGCCGGCAGTGAGAACCTCGGACGTGCTGACCGTTGCCGCGAACATCGTCATCGAGGTCGACAGCAGGAACACGAGGTTCGCAATCAACGCTAGAATCATCGTCGTCGCTGTAGTCCAGGTCGTGCTGTGTCCCGCTGAGCTGTTGCCACCTGACGACAGAAGGAACATGATGAATGCCCGGGATTAGACGGCGGGAGCTGGCGCGCGCTCGATGATAATTCAGTGTCTGCGCAGCGATAACGCGACGATGCCCCTCTGAACATCCGTCAATCGCCTCTGAACGCAAATAACGCTACATCGAACGTCCTGCTTAAACCATCTTCCCGCCCTCGTTTCGCCCAATCAATTTATCCCTCGGCAAACTTTACACAATGATCAAACTTGCCTCGATCAGCTGAAAATGTGCTCGACCGAAAACAAGACTTATCAAGAATCTGGGACCTCTGATCTTTTAAATACATCGATAAAATTCAGCGAAAATTGTTTGCCGAGCTGCCAGTTTTTAACGCCGTAAACATTGCTCGTTTTAAACACCGTTCAAACGCGGCATATTACAGGCATCGTCCATGATGGATCGTTTAAACTGTACGCTTCTACGTAAATGATTGTTGCGCATTAATTAACAGAAGCTTGTTTCCTATTTAACTGATGCTCGAGCGTTTATTTGCCCATTTAGAATAATCATAGTTTGCTCAATTTGAAATGAAACATTGATTCGGCTTGTTCTATTAAGAATAATCCAATTTAATACTGCATTTAACTTTTGATTACGCTGGATTCTCGGTCCAAAATAATTCCACAACAATTCTAAATTATCAACAGAACAGGATTCTTTGTACGCGAAACTTACATTCTTTTTGTCTCTCGATTGGAAGTTCGATTTTATAGACAATTTTTTCTTTTTTTAATTATACGAGAACACATAGGAAGATGTTCTGGATTTGTTATTTGATATTGAATTTGCACCGAGTTCGTTTTGTCCCGTTCTATTTTTACCCCTGTCTCTTCCGAGAGACTGTTTTTTTTTACCCTGGAAATGGAAGGATTAGGATTCTTTTTTTCTCCGGATAATTGGTAAGAGGATACCCGGCGCGCCGGCTGTGTGTTCACGTTTCCGAAAAACGCGAGCTTTTTACGAGCGCTGACGTTGACACGCCGACGAAACCGCGATATTCGGTTACCGGACGGCGAACAGATATCAGGAATCTGATACCCGGGTATCAAGTCTATCTGATCATACACGCACTGTTTCCACTGACAATCTTATTTTCCACGGGAGAATCACCGGATTGCTTTCCGATAATTAAGTACGACATTCTTCCTAGCGTTAACGTATCCAAGATATACGTAATTATATTTCAGAGATTCTGTCTGGCTACTACCGTCAGTTTCCATTTATCGATATACTATCACGTGTTAAGCTCATTGTTTCCCTTAATTTATTTTCGTGCAGAGAATACGATGGGTCTCCGATAATTTTCTATTTCAAATATTATTAAAAAATTGTTTCTACGTATCAATATATCTACTAGTAGATATTTTTAAAGGATCAAAATTTCAATTCTCCAGTCCTGTCTGGCTACGTGCAATCAGTTCCCCTCGACGCGCAATTAAATATGAAACCCATTTAGGCAGAGCACAGTCGCCCCCGAAAATTACGTGTTGGTAATGGCTGGAATCGAGATCGAGGTTCGGCGTAATCGGACCATTTAAAAATCCCTTTCAGCTGGCGCGTGAGGGGCGTTGGGGGGGATGCCGCGCGGGAAATTCGAATTTTCGTCGGACCAGGAGCGACGGCCTCGTTGGGACATTAATGATGCTCGAGTCCCGAGGCGGGAATTAATTTCGAGATACTTTAGAACCCGACGCGGTCATATCGAAAATCCATTTGTCGTGGACTTCCGCGGAAGCCGCGGTATTAATCAAACCCTGTCGCGGTCGGGACGCACTGTCGCGTTCCTATTAACCCACATCAAGCTCCCTTTCAATTACAAATTCCGGGTAATGAATTTACCCGGCGATTTTATCGTTTTTAATTACAATAAGAAGTTGAGTAATGACCAGGTGGGCGAACGCGTCGCTCGTTAGTCCTCCACCCCCACGCCACCCCACGGAAAAGTGGGCGGAGAAAAATGTGGGACGCGTCGCTTCCGGGGAAGAGAGGCGCTTATGCTTGCCAAGTCCCGTGGCACGGCGCCGCAAACTTTGTTGCCTCGGCCCCGATAGCCGTTCTTAACCCTTAATCCTAAATTATTCGCGAAACAGTTCGCCCGGGGGAAATTGTTTTTTCGTTGGTGCCCGGCACCGGTAAATTCGTGGGGCGGTAGAGAGGCGGGGGGCGCGGGAACGTTGCTTAAGTAGCTGCAGCTGCTCCAAATAGACTAATTAAACGGAAGCTCCGAGCTTTCTGAGGTTGTGCACATAAGCTTTCGCCCGCGTCCCGCCTTTTTTTCCGCGTTCGTTTCCGCGGCGAGCGCCGCACGGCCGCCGCGCCGCCGCTACCGTGCTCGCCGACGCCGCCCTTTACCGCGAGTAACAAGAAAACTTTTTAAGCTTTTATGGGTTTGTTTATTCTGCTCGTGTTGCGCCGGATTATTGCGACCGTGCCCATTCATTCACCGGTTTATTGAAATTAATTGCCGGACTGCGGACGTTCGTATCTCCGCGTGTCCGATAGGAATTTATTTTTTGCGTTGGATTCAGGCTCGAAACGCTCCGCAGAATTCTCTTCGTTTTTATAAATTCGGTAGTCTCGTCGTTGCAGAATGTTCACAATTAGTCGAAAACTTTTGCGCCTCTAGATGGAATCCGTTCTTATCACGGTTTTCGATTAATTTTTACCGTGGATCGGTTTCCCGATTTCGCTGGATACTTCTCTTGATTCGGCACGCGATCCTCTTCATTGTCATGACGCGGTCCAGGGACGCGAGCTCCCATCGATGACGGGAAAATGATTAAAAACCTCGGCCTCGGAAATATTGGACGTAATATCGACAACGGCGAGGCGCAGCGATTTTTTATTGGCCTGCGAAGGAATTGATATCGATGGACGTATCAGCCCCGCGCTTTCGTTGCTTCCATCGAATATTTTCATAGCGCAATTCGGGGACGGGGTGAAAACGACCCCCCCACCGTCTCCGCTGTTCCTTCGTGTAGGGTTTCGAATCGTTTTGTAGGGGAACAGGAATCGAATAAAATCTGTCCGCGACAATAGTCGCGTTCGACTGTGAATGCGGAAACGATTTTCGTGAATTAAAATGCAGAAAAATTGGCAATCTGGTCCGAGGAGAAATTAGAAAGAATGACGCGAGAGAGAGAGAGAGTCATCGATTGAATTTCACTCCACGGACAAGCGAACGATGGTAAAGGTTTATCGAGCATTTTCGATTCGTTTCCCCGGAGCGAAATCGGGCAATTCCACTCGAAGTCGACGGAACAAGAGACTGTCTATTTAAATTGCACGGTGCCCATATTGTCTGTTCATAATTATTATTTCCAACCGAGTGTCGTTTACATACAAACGGCCTCCGCTACGAACGTAGCCACCGACGAAATTACCGTAGAGGAAATGCATAGCTCGGAACGCTGGAACGTTACACGCACCTCGACTAATCGAATCGTTAGGAAAATTGCATTCTCGATTTTTTTCACCCAATTGTCTTCGAGCTAGAATATCTTCGCTTAAGAATCATACGGAGCAATTGAACGACGAAGCCAATTAGCAATATTCGCTTAAGTTTCAATAATGGCACTCAACAGGTTTCCATCAGTGTTTCTGCGAGAATTAAACATTTTCAATCGTCCTGTAATTCCGCACGGTGAAATTTATTTTACGGTCTGACTACAAACATTCCTACTCTACTTCTGATACTCTTCGCGATTCGTTCCTCTCACACTTTGGTGTTCAATCTTTTTAAATACTGCTAATATGCTTCTAGCAATGATAGATCGAGGCTCGGTCTGTCAAAAAATTTCAACTCGTTCGAACGGTTACCGCGAGAAAAGAAACAAAACAATAACGCACGCTGCTTTTTAAACGAGACACACTCGGGAACAGAACATTGTGAAAGATAATTGTTTATTTCGATCACCGGATTCCTCCACTCGACTTCGGCTCGCGAAGAAACAAACGCGTGCGTCAACGATCCATAATTTCCCGGCGATTGGGTACAGTGTTCTCGATCGAGCGGCTCGTTGAATGAACAAAAGCGCCCGATCCGCAGGACAAAGGCGACGACACGCGGGAGTGGGTGGCGCGATGTACGTGCGAAAAAAAAAATCGACTTCGATCCGGGTCCCGCCCCGCCTCCCACCACCGAATCGCTTTTAATATCGGTTTTAGAGGGCCGAATATATAATTCATCGACGCCGAGCGACAATGCCTCTGCGTTTTCCGCGCGTTTTTCTCTCTTCTTGGCCGGAAGTTTATTAGCCGCGATACTCGCGTCCGATAAGGGTGCGACCGGGAGAGTTTTGCAGGGGGTTGAGGGAAACTTAGGGGTGGTCTGAAGCTGGTAGGATATACGAGGCTTCATAAAGCCCCGGGGCTCGCACGGTTTGTCCAGGTAGGCGGGTCACTGTTTCCGTAATGAACGGGTATTGGGACGACGGCGACGGCGGCCGCTGCTGCTGCTGCTGCTGCGAGAGAAAAATAGGAAAAAGCGAAACAGAGGGGACGGTCGATATTCGATTAATTGGATCCGGCTCGCTGACTCCTTTCCCCCGTCTTCTCGGGTGCGTACTTCGCCCGTCCACTCTCGCACGGTTTTCTGGCTTTTTACACGTCGATACCTAACGCGATCGTTGTTGTTAGCGCGTTTACATTTTCCTTGTTGCCGCGCCTGGGCTACGTTTATTATTCAGGCCACCTGCATTGCGGCGGCAAACAAGATTGCACAGTGCCCCACGGTTGTCTTTTTCGGTTGCAGAACCTCTGTTTCGAACATTTTATTCTCCGCGTCTTTTCATTCTCCACGGGTTTCCAATTTTAACTCGCCCCCGAAAAGTTCTGCTGGACCGCGCGCGATAGCCACTCGAAAACCATTTATTTATTCATCGTTCAGAGCCGTAATCGTTTAAGCGAGATTTTCCGTGAAATTGATACCGTTTAAATTAACAACCTCAAAAATTTGATGACAAAGTAATTTATTTAGTGTTAATTAGCAGCAATCTTTAGAGTGATTTTTATTACTGTTTCCAGTTAAATCAGGTCCTGGGTTTTTGTTTTAATATATCGATTATGTCCATCAATAAAATAAGCATCAATTATATCTTGATGAATTATGTATTCGTCATTATTTGCAGTGGTTTGTTGACATTTGTCGGACAGCTCCAGCATGATGGATCACTAGGATGATACGCGTCGTTGCAATTTCCAGCCAGAAACTGAAATAATTTATGAGTCAATCGAATATTTCAGTTGTGTATGCGAAACATGTAAATCACGCCGAGTAGCATTCTAAATTAAAGGAAATTGAAGTATTACTTTCGTTACACTATCGATGTTAATCGAATATAATGTTACATCTGATTTTTAACTTTCTCTAGCTTAATGTACATTAATTTGTGTTTAATATATGCACTTTGATTGCAATTACTTCCACCAAATATTTACATTCAGCCTGTCTGTCGTGCGCAGATCATTAGTATATTAATCCGTAATGATTCGAAGGTACTTTAGTGTAACTACATATTTCGTTAAAATTCTAATCAAATATACATACTTGAATTTCATTTTCCACGTACCGTCCTGAAAACACCAATTTTCCATGGACGTAATAAACAATCCACCCCAGAGCCGCAGCATCCCCAGCGTCCAACCCCCCAATAAACGTGTGTCACGCTCCATATATATTCCTCCATCCCCCAGCGTATTAAGCTCCCGCCACAATTTTATTCCCTTGAATCCTAAGTCTCCACAATCGATGCTCCTCGAAACTTGAACCTTGACGAGCGGTTCTCCCGGAATCGTTGGACTTCGCAACCTCTTTAACTGTGAAACTTCAGGGGGCGAGGGGTGGGGGCGGCCACCCCCGTTGCCATACTTGCGGTCATCACAGCGGGTCGGCAGATTTTTCAGCGAGAAAGAATCAAAGCATCGGTCCAAGTGTTTTCGAGGGGATCGTAAATCCGTTTCGTCGAAAGTTTCGGCCCCGCTCGTTAACGTGTACCGCGACCAGTTCGATATCAGGTGGTCGGTGGGCGTGGGGTCGGGGGGTGGCTCGTAAACCTCGACTCGTAAAGATCCTCGAACAGGGAGTCTCTTCATCGATGGGACTTGTTCTACGGGTTCCGACGTGGTACGATCGAATGCCGAAGAACTATCGTCGCCGAACCCTTTTCGCGAATCCCTGGGCCACGATTCAGCCCTTTCGAGCCGTTCCCTTCGATTCACGACGAACATTTCCGGTCCAGAGTGCACCGAGTCACTCGATTCCAAAGGAACCGGGAGCGTAACTCCGCGAGAAAAGTCGACGAGAGACTTCCAACTCCTTAACTATCCCACCACCACCGCCGCCACCCCCCTCAACCCCCAGACGTTCGGGATAATTTCCCATGAAAAATCGCGAGACCCCTCCGCAAATTTTTCTTCCCAACCCACTGCCACCCTCTCTTCCACTTTGCAGATTGAATTAATTCACCGGTAATGTCCCGGCGACGCTTAAAAGCTCCGTTATTAAAATAATACGTATTAAGAATTTTTAAGGGATGTTCGTCCGAGATAATCGAGATTTGTACCACTGAAACTTTTCAACGATTCTTCTAATTTTCATCTTCCAATCGTGTTCATCTATCGATCTACCGGATAGATTCAAAAGGTAATTATCGGCTAATCGTCGCGTGATCATCAGGAACAATTTTCACGGACCACGAAGCTCGTTCAATTTTTTTCCCCACTGCCAGTATTGACAGCCAGTTGGATGTCTGCCGGATCGCGGGACGTACAGGCGAGTTATTACGTCGTACAACGAGGCACTTCATAAAATATCGTTAGACATTTTACTAGGGCAGACCCTTTTTACCGTGGGAACGTCTGCGAGCGACATCGCAATCTGTAGTATAGCCCTTTGCCTTCTCCACTTACGCGCGTCTCCAATTTCAGTTTAGCCGCTTTCGTTCGCCACGTCGAGCCGCGCCGCACCGCGGAGCGTCGTCGGCAAGGGATTAATTTAACGCGGTTAATGGACTCTGCGAACCATACAGTTTCCTTGATAGTTTATGAACTTCGTTTCGTTTCGTCCCGATATTAATGAGCTGCGGGAGAGAACGCGGCGGAACACGTTGTATCGAATAGGAAATATTCCGAAGTCCAACTATGAAATTCTTAAAAATTCTTAGGGGTGGTTTTCCCCAATGCTCCTCGACTGTTCGTATACTTGAAAAATCAGGAATTTAAATAACACTTTGACGTAACAGAAATACATCAAATGAATCTTACACGTTGAATTTTATTTGTACCATTTTTTCTGGGTTGAAGGTCATATTGTGTTACATGCATGAATTCGTTATTTTGTCAGCTACAACATTACGTTAACGAAAACATATTATTTAATTTAAAAAAACATCGATAACCTTGAAATCTCATAAACATGACCTTGAAATTTTTTTTTTCTTACACCGTTATATGTGGCCCTTCAAACAGTGTAACTTTGTCCTACGAAGTTTTTTTGTACAATGAAAAGTAACGGAGATATTTAGGTGTCCTGCTTTATCGAATTCACCCTGTATACGCTCAATTTTCCTGGTCACTAACACCGGAGCCGTATGCATACGCTCAACTTTGTTGATAACTATCATTATTCATTAGCTAAAAAAATCGAAACGGTGATAAAGACTTTAGACTGGTTAACTGGTTAGAGTATCCAGATGTTGAAAATTGCGAACGCATTACTGCTACTTTCTTCCACCTTAGAAACTCGAGGACGACAAATTAGATCTCCGGTATTAATCTCAATCCGAAGTGCATCGAAATTGCTAATTGCCCAGACGATTCCCGGAATCGTCCCCGACATTAGGACACGCTGGTGACCGGAACGGTCACTGGCCTAACGAGCGACGATAGTGAGAGGCTCGCCGAGTGGTTATCTACAAAACGTACGAATGGCATTATGTTTTCCGTGCGAGCGGATCATAAAACACGACGGAAATGGAATATAAATAGCGACAACCGGCGCGTCGCGGCGGCGACCGTGGTCCACGAGCGAATATAAATATCCGCTTTATGGAATAATTACAGGAATCGAGGAACTCACGGTGACCGGCATTACATCCCCGGAGAGACTAATGGCTCCCGCGAGTTGCAACCTCAACTTTTAATTATGAGGATGACGATATTTCACATCGCGGAGAATTATTTCATTTCAGACGACGACGGGGGACGAGATATTTTTCCATCCGTTTCCTACCGGCCCCCCCCGCCCGCCCGCCACCTTCCGCGTACGCCGCCCCTCGCGTCATCCGACTGGCTGTCCGACGAAATTTATCAAAGATCGCGTTGAATAATGGAGGCTCGTTTGCGAAGGGACGCGGTGGAATTATTTTTGCCCGGTCGGGTCCCCGCGATTATTCACATCCGGAACCGGGGAGAAATTGCTGCCAACTTGTCCTGACGAGTCTCTGTCCGGATAGTTACTCCTTGATTTTGATGGGGGGGGGGGGAAGAGGTCCGCGTTCCGTTGCCATAATCGACGGTACCTCACCCACGATTTAATAACCAGCCGCCGGTGACTAATGGGAGTTCTACGTCTGGTTTCAACGATTTTTTTTACATGTTTTCGCATTCGCTCGTTGAACCTGATTACGCCTATCGTGAAGAGCGATCGGTTACCTTTAATTCGAGTCGTGCACCGTTGAGGAATCACGACGCGAACGCATCCGACAATTTATAGAAAGAGTGCCCTTAAAAACGAGTTACTTGTCGTCCTCGCTTTCATTCCGAAATAATTTTGACGGAGAAGGGCGCGAGCGTGGTACACGTGTCCTAACGCGCGTGAAACGCTATCGCCGATGGACGCTTTGATGGTGGCCGGCGCGCAGAGCGGCGCGACGGTCACCCAGTATGTCAATCAAAGCCGAAACAATTTCGGGAGCCGAGTAGTAAATTGGTCGAGTCAGTCGGTTTGATTGGACGACGCGGCGCGACGCGACCGGCAGACGGGTTATGAGAGATATAGAAATGAATTTCGAAAACTGCCGCGGGTTCGGCGAGACGATCCCCGAAACGGAGAACCGTGGAGAGATCGGAAGAGTCGAATTGATTTTTCGAAATTGTTCACGCGAGCCGGGCTCGATTTACGAGGACTTCCGTTCTCTGCCAAACGGAAGTTCGCTTTGCTCTCTCGTCATACGTTTTGTCTCCCCCCTCCAGTGACACTGCCTCGCAATTAGAGTGCTCATCAATTGCGTCTTACGCGGAACCGACTGCTCAACCTCTACTGACAATAGCAGTGAAATAGTTTAGAGAACTTAAAAACATATTTTCTCGTCGGGTTGAAATGATTAAAGAATGAATAAACGGGAATTTCTTTTTACGTCGCACGGATATCCACAGTGTAGCAATTAGGTTTCATTTACAGCACTGTTGGTATTGTCACTGAACGACAGAGATTTTTATAAATTCCAGATTTGTGTTATTTTATCGGCGCTTTTGTATCCTTTACCGGGATACAAGCTAAATTAACACGTTCGGAGCGGCACAAATGTTTTTGAATATCAAACACGTATTATTTTATCAATTCTTTTACCGTGTTTTCTGTTGGTGCGGACATAGTGCACCGTGCAATTAACAGGTCCAGAGCGCGCGACGGAGAAGGACGGGGCTCAGGCTGTTTACACACAAACGAGCGGTGCGTCGACCCCAATAAAAACAAAATGGTGGGCCGCGTTTATGAGCGCAGCAGCTGAGACTGTTTAGGAGAGCGCGAAACGTCAGAGCGCGTGGCTCGGTCATATTTTGGCGGTCGTCCAATTGTTTGTTGGCCCGGAAACGCGGCTTTCGTGCCTGGGCCACGAGGTGGCTCGTCCCTCCACCACCCTTCAACCCCACCCGTGGAACCCCAGACAAACTCATGGAAGAACGTCAGCCTCTCCAGCTTGTCAAAACGTATTCGTCCGTGGCTACAAGCGCATTATATAACGCGCTAGCCGGTGGAATCCAGCGAACAGTGATTGCAGTCGCTCGAAAACCGGCTCGAAAATCGTGTAGTAGGGGGTCGAGGGGAAACGTGACAGGGGTTCGCTGGATAGGGACAAGGGGATGACTCGTGTCCATCAACGTTTCCTCTCGTTTACTCCGCCCTCTACGAGCTCTGCACTCTCCTCATAACAATTTCGATGGAGGTCGAGTGTAATTGGTTCCCCGACATCCAACAAACTGTTCCGTATCGAGATCGAATGTTTCGAGTCGTGCATAGCGTTTTTATTCATTTCTTGCGAATCGGGAAACACGGATTATGGTTTTGGTAGACGTAGGAAGCTTCATTGTGTGGAAAAATTCTATGGAATTCTATGTTCCTTCCAATTAATGATTTATTCCTGAGATTATTCGGACCCTAGATCTACTCAATTTTTAATTTTGATGAAAGTGATTCAATCTGATACGTAGGATTTTAAAGAAACCGCAGATTAATTAGATCGAATTTCTTTCGTGAATAATTGCAGAAAATTGAAAGTAGGTTTTGTGTAGTGATTAATTCGATTGAAGATTGAGTTTACGTTTCATTATTCTTCGAAGATTTCTGTATAAATGCATAAAATTTCACGAACAATTTAAAAAAGCCATTTTTAATTACAAAGATTTATCATCTCTCTCTCTCTCTCTCTCTCTCTCTCTCGTTCTCTCGGAAGAAACACTTTTCTCCACTTTCAAATGTTAAAGCATCAGGAGACATTGTATTTTTGTTGGCGTTTTGTAAAAATTGTATGAGACAAGTGCATATATTCTACAGACAATATAAATGATTCACTAGTCCATCTGTGGGATTGTAGAAAATCCGAAAAAAATTTTACACCAACATTCGTTTCATAGACCAACAAGCCAATTTTCGAGCTTGCTAAAATTCTCGACAAATTGTGGACCGTTCCGCAGCCTACAATCCTATTTTTAGGATTCGAAAAAATGTTCAAATAATCGTGGACCGTACCGCACACCTGCAAATTTGTACCACTACACACCGAACTAGGTTTTCCGCAGGGATTCGATATATCCAGGATCAAAAGATTACAACGGTTCTGAAAGGGTTTATAAAAATCGTGTTGTTTAGTTGTGCAGCAGATTTTTTTTTTTTTTTAGTGATGTCGGGGGCAAAAAGGATGAGTGTTTTTGGAAAAGGTGTCAGAGAAACTGCACGGTGCACAGGGCGACGTACAGGCTGATTATTGATTGGTCGCTTTAACGCGCCACGGGAACCGCCGGAGCGTTTACGCGTGTAACACGGTTTATCGCGTTATCTCCGTGACGCCCGCGAGATTGCTCTCCCTAGAAGACCCTGTAGAAGAAGGGCGTAGGGCGTGAAACGAGAGAGCGTGATTCCCTTTTTCTTGAGACTTGGCTCGATCAAGACGGGATGTTCTGAATCATCAATGTCGGCTGATTGTTCCGATTATTCCGACAGCGTTCGAATTCCAAGCAAATTTACATATTAATTGAATCCAGAATAATAAAATTGGTACTTGGAAACAGACGTTATTTTTACACTGTAATTCTGGCTCTTCGTACCCGACTGTCAGTTGACTGTAAATCTAGTCGGCAACTCGAAAATTGCACATTATTCGCGCGGGAGGCAGTAAACGAGATTATACTGCCAGTCTAGATAGAAAACTTCCAAAACATAAACGGCATGTACCAATCAGCACACATAGGTGATTGTTTTAAACGATCTTGATACTTATAAAAAAATATATGAGTACAAAAATTTGATACTTGTTCGATGAGATATACGTTAATGATGTTGCAGTGAAAATTTCACTAGTATAAAAAAGTTATTTCCAACGTTATACTATTCTATATGACCGGATACGTTATTCACTATTATACGAACGAACGTACTCGAGTCGCTGGTAGATGGCCCGACAAAAGTCCCCAAGCACAAAGCGCAGTATCATAATTTAGTATCATTAGTGGCTTCACCTTAACAAAGGCAAATGCGGTTCCTACGTAAAATTAAAAATATAATTACCACGCACAGTCCTGCCGCATTCGGAGTTGGCGAAAGGAATTGGATTAAACTCCACGTTAACGGAAAGAATTAATTTGATTTAATAATTCACTGATTGGTTCCGCAGATAAAGAGTAAAATAAAAATCGTGCATGGCGAAATTTAATCATTACTACATTGAAAATAAATCTACCACTGTGGATTAAAAGAAAAAGAAATATATATATATATATTAGAGCGAATCGAGAGTGATTTAAATACTTTAAATATTTTTATGATCCCGACCCTCTTTCGTCGTAAATTCATAAAATCCGTAGTCCGCTCATCGATAATTCTATACATCGACGAATAAATCAGTTCGCAACACAATCCCGCAGAGATCAACTAATTCGCAGCAGGCGGGTATACAAAGCGTATAAATTCTCGCTGGAGGGTGCACGGCAGGAACCAAGGGTTCAATCTCGACGAGACGAGCCTTGCCAGGGCGAACGGTAAAACGATAACCAATCTCGCGGCGGCGGCGGTGCTCCGGGTCAAAATAAAACCGCATAATTTCTCGGGAGAATCGAATATTCCGCTCGAGCAGAGGAACACAAATCTCGCGGCGCGATTCCGTAATTCCGGGGGCGGGGAGCGAAAGAGAAACAGTCTCGCGTTACCGAGTTACTAATCGGGCCCGGATAGTTCCTCTCCCGCTCCTTAACCCCTCCCGGCCCACTTTTTTATCCGCTACCCTATTCGGTTCGTCTATTTTTTTTCCTCCTCGGGGCCGCTTTATTTCCTCGGCGCTGCGTCTGTCTCCTTTCAGTCGGCGGCTTTCTCCGGCGAGAAAGCAGAGCCCTTCCTCGTCGACGTTGAAGCGCGCAGCCAGCACTCTCTCGTTGCTCCTTACTATTCCGGGATACCCTCGAAAGTGCAGCTGAGAACTCGCCTCGCATTGATAATGCTCCGGGTATATTCCGTCGATGGACGAGAGCGGAGTGGAGGGAGCAGCCGGAGGAAAAAGGGAGAAACGCGGGGGTGTGGGAAGGATGCTCGAGGGAGAATTTCACGGGATAGAGGACGAGAAACGGGGAAAGAAACGGCACCGGGAGAGGTATCGGCTGCGACTACCTCGGAACAGAAGAAACGACACGACGCGGAGCGGCGTGGAGCGGCGTGGAGCGGCCGCCCGTATGCCGGAGATGAATATTAACCGAGGCCTGCCACCAACGCGCCCTCTCGCATCCCTACCGATGCACCCTGACCCGCCCCCGAGCACTGTCAATGTGAATCTTTGATCTCCCACCGGTTTTCGGTGCCGTGCCGTCCCGTGTATTGATCTCTCGGACCGTTCCGCGATCCCGTCGCGGAATTTTCGCAATTTCGCAACTCTTGTTTCGCTCCGTATCTGCGCGGGGTTCGCCGTTCAAGCAACGGTTGGTAACGCGCGAAGAACATATACAAGCTAAACGAGAAAATCAAGAAAACAAGGTCATTACAACCACGAATCGAAATCGCACCACCCCGTTGTTTCCCGACTCGTAAAAATTCCTTTGAAATGCGAAAGTTTGTATTCGGTTCTCTTGTTTCTCAATTTTTTCAATTTTCCGCGAGATTCGAGTTCTTCCCGTCCATTCTCGATTCCCGGTGGATTCCCTTTGAACGATTCTTCTCGAACGATAGATGGCCAGAGATACGAGGAGAAGTTGGAGCGATTGTTCGTGAAGAAGTTTGACTCGGTCTTTGATCGACACCTCGGTAGATTTACGATTCTCCGGATCAGAGGGTTCGGCTCCGCGGTGTCTGCCAGAGAACAGTCGTTTGGGGTCGAAGGTCCAAGCTGAAAAGGGAAAAAGGGAGCGGGGCGTTGTGGAGGTATTACAGGAGGCTCTCGCCGCCGGAGAAAGTAATATACTAATGGGCGGGATGCGCAAAACGCAGCCCTCTCGCATTCTTCGTCGCGGCGGTGTGCAACGTGGCTCGCCATTCGAGGAAACCGGCCTCCTGCAATCCCATAGTCCGATTCTATCCGCGGATACATATGCTCACAATACGGCACACGTGCAGCCGCGGTATCAATCCCTGTGGAAAACGGGTCGACCACGGAATTTGGGACAGGGTACAGGGTGTCCCATGAAGCGGCGACTCGCGGATACACGGAAGAATTTGATTTCTTTTTTTTTTTTATTTAACACGTTGAGCGTGGCGTCGGTCCCTGGGGCCGGCAGTATCAAAGTTAAAAAATAAATGTAGCAATTACAATGAAATTTATTAAAACACTATATAATAGTATTAATTAAGCATTTCAAATCTCAACTGATTGATCTTTTTGCGACGGCAACACCGAAGGTAAACGTGCCTCACCGACCCTTCAGCGGATGAGGCGACATACCTGAAAAATGTTTTTACCACTCATAAAACGCATATGGATCGACTGCGAATTTAAATTAGTTTACGACCACCGTACCCCAACAGATGGACAGACCCACCGAAAACGACGAACTACTAATTGGATCTATGAGCGATTAATAGCCTGCTGATGACGAAATAAAAATTGTCTGCATCGTTTGCAAGTAACAGAAAGTAGATATTGTGATTTTTTAATAATTTCCAATAGACGAAAAACAATGAATCGCCGACTTTATAATATATTGTCGATCGTTCTACAATTTAACTAATTGTAACGAACTGTTTATACTCGATTGCGAGCGGATAGACCGTCGAAACGCGTGCAGCATCCCGAAAACAAAGTCCCTGGGGGATCGGCGCGCGTAGGTGAGGATCAATTACGAGGTAGGGGTTTCTGGTCGCTCTCCGACGAAATCAATTTGATAGCTCGATTCGCGGAGACACTCGAGCGAGCGATGTCTGCGGTCGTGCTGCGGGGGTTAGGGGTGAGAGACAGGACATCGTGGGGGAGGGAGACGGGTTGGTTGCTCGTTTACGAGCTTGCTGACTCATCCCCCGAGGCGGTGCTCGATGCCGAGGCTCTCTCCGATGCGCCTGCAGGGTTCGCGTACTCGCGCGGCTGATTTACGCGCGAGCCTTCTTACGAGCTCCGGGCAGGAGAGGTTTCATAGCCGGTGGGGGCTGATCGCGCGACGTCTGCTCGAAGGACAGGCGATAAAGCCGCGTCACCGCTCGAGTGAGAGAGAGAGGGAGAGAGAGAGCACACGATGCCCTCCTCGAATGGCGTCGGCCGGTGCCTACCCGATTGCCAATACCATTACTCCGCAGTAAAAGGAGCGTAAACGCACCGTTAAAGGACTCTCTCCTCTCTTCTCTCTGCTCTCTGCTTCTCTCTTCTTCTCTCAAGCAGCCTTCTCTCGAATCCATCCCTCGGCTCCCCAACCGGAAATCGAACCACCCCTTTATACCGTCGTAGAGAACCAGACCGCCCCTCGCGGACCAAACGAACCGAATCCACTAAAATTTCGCGTTTTCGAACGTTAATGTCGCGTCGACGACGGCTCCTCACGTTTCCTTGGCTACCAGCCGTGCTCTCCTTTATAGAGAGACGCGCAGACGGTGGGCCTGGCACAAACGGGGGCCATTCTTTGAGATGAAATAAGCTGGCGAGATATAGATTTCGTTTTTTTTTGCTGCCTCGTGAATAGGACGGTAGGTTTGTCTGATGTTTCGGGGCTGGTGGAAACACGTTCGGAGCGTAGACACTCGCTGCTGATGCGTTTGTAAATCATAACTGAGTACCTCTCTGAGCGGTACACACAGTCGTTGCACGCGAAACATCCGATTTTTGAACGGTACCGTTAACCTCTTGCGATGGTAAAAAATTTCCTTTGCAGTAAATGCGGAAGGATTATGATAGAATAAAAATTGAAAATTCTGAGAAGCTTCAGAGTTTCTTGGCGCTCGATTCTGAAGCGTCCTGTGCGTTGCGTTATCGCGATCCGACGTCGTGTAATCAATCGGTCGAGCCAACGGGTCAAATGTCTTGGAAATTCCAGGGGACGGGATCCGATGCGCGTCTAGATACCTAAGTGTTTTGAAATACAAAGAGGGCGAAGGGGTGCGCGCGAGCCAACAGAAATTTATGCGCATTTAGATACCTCGAGGATCTCGTATTCTTGGTCGGACTCGCGTCGTTTCCGCGCGAGGGGCTTGTATTCTAATCGAAAACGGATTCCCCTTGTGTACATATTTTCCAACGTAGACGTTCTCTCTCGCGAGAAAATTCTTTTCCACCGAGGATACTGCGATCTCCGCCGCGGGATCTCGATCGAAAGAATTCTAGCGTACATCCGACAATATCGTACCGATGGTCAGCAAGAATTTTTACATCGACGTTCCCGTGCAGTCGTAAAAAAAATTCAGCCATCGCGTCCGCATGAATTCGCAGTCTTTTCGTGCGTAATTACTCGACTGCGAATTTCATGCGTTTGTGATAGAGATTAATACGTCAAATACAAGACTGGAAAGATTTTCGAAAAATTTCAGGATATTTCGACGTTTCTAGACGATTCCACGCGTTTTGCATGCTAATTTTCGCCTTTGCAGATCAGAGGAATTAAATCGGAATTTATTTGGTCGGCTTCTCCTGCAGCTTTTCAATAATCACATTTCAGTTCCAATAATTCGCGTTTGATCGTCTCTGTTTGCTGAATATAATTATTTTTCGATCGACTGGATAGGAAACAGCGGGACAAAATAGAAAAATTCGAAAGGAAGGAGTTGCGGAGGGGCAATCGATGGAGCACGATCGCGCGGAATATTTCCGCAATTTGAACGCCTGTAACGTAGACACCGAGTTATTTCCTTCCTTCATGAAATCGTCGGCTCGCTCGCCTCTCTCGCCTTCAACGGTGCCTTGAGCGCTATTAATCAATGGGGAATTCAGCAATTAACGCTCTGGTTTTATTAACGTGCCACTCTAACCCGCGCCACTGCCATCGAGCCACTATCGAACAGATATATCTTCTCCTCTATGGGGTGGCGCGAATTTTTTCAATTGCGATGCCGCTCCGACCGTAATCAGAACGAAATTTCAAAATCCATTTAAAAAACTGCAAATTTTTCTGTGCGATCTACGAGTCCTGAGGCGATATAAATATTCCACGATATTTTCAGAGTATTATCAACTCTGTGTAAGGTTATAGAATTTTCAAGGGAATATAAACAAATAAATAAAACGTGCGCGAAGTTTTTCGTGACTCATTTTGTACAGTAAGAAAAAAAAAATCATGTTCTCATCTATAAAATAAGAACATTAATTTTTTCCAGAATGAAAATTTTTGTCAGGCTTCCGGCGGGTCAAAGCTGACCCAGCGCCAATTCCTAGCTCCCTCGACCTTCTCAGAGTGTTAAACTATCATTATTCTCTCCACTAACTGCGCGCGAAAAGAGAAAACTCTCAGCGTTACTAACGTTTATTCCATGGAATAATGTCGGTTGTTTCGGAGCACCCAGTGCATTCGCACGAGCGAGAACCACCCGCACACGTAATTACGCACCGAGGAGAAGCGCGGCCAGGCCACGCTCATTTTATATACGAAATTTTATCGAGCCGCGCCCCGGTCGCCGGGCTCGACGAAGCTTCGCATTTTCGCACTTTTTTTCAGCTCGTCCGCCCTTTTTGCTTTTTTTCCCCCACGGCGAGGCTCGATCACCGTGGCCACTTGGCCACCCGTCGGACCGCAGACTCCTTTTTTCAATTTTAATCCTCGACCGATATCAACCGCCAGAAAGGGTCGCGCCGATCATCGTGGCGATCGGCCTCGCTATTACTTTCCGAACTTCGATTTTGAGGAACACGACGGGAATCGTGATCGAGTAACACGGTCCCTTAATTTTCCCGTAATTTTTAAGACTTTTCATTTGCACGACCAGTTAAGAATAATTTCATTGAAATTATACATTCTCTTTTTCTTACGCACGTTCCACAACCGTATTCATATTTAATACTCCATTCTACTATCGAGTAGCTAATACTGATATTCAGACACATACCATTTCTGATATATTCCACTCTCGTCTCCGCGTTCCACAATATCTACCACATACTCATGCTCCGCAGCTGGCCGTCCATGCCGAATTCAATTCAATCTCGCATCATCTAATCTCTTGATGTCCAGACGAGGCCAGAAACGGCAAACTACCCCGGTCCTAGCAATAAGGCAAACAGCAACAATAACATTTATGGATGCGCGGCGGATGTATCGAGTCACGCGCGATCTTTCATGTGAATCACGCCGCCCCATGACATTTATGTTGCCTCTGCCAGCCGTATCAGCTCCTCGCCAAGAAGCAGCCCTCGTTGCGGGGTAGCGGAGAGGAGGGGCCGATTGTTCCAGCTGGGAAAGCAAAGCCGTTACCCTGTTACGGGAAATAGGATCGCGTCCCTAACTGAATCACTCGCCGCGATCTCAACCCCCACCCCACCCTCCACTGCCTCACACCCCCGCCAAGCCCCTTTCACGGCCTTTTTGTCTACCACCAGGCTCTATATCGAGCCCGACGCAATTATCATGCCGTTCGGTAGGGGGGCGTCGGGCCCTTCGCTTCCGTTCGCCTCGCCCACGCATCCGCCATTGTCGCGGAACACGTCGCGCCGCCGAAAATTACGAAAATGTTCGCTCGACGCCTTCCACCTTTTACAGCAGTTGCAGACTATTGCAGCGCGAGAAACAGTGTACAGTTTGATCTTACGACGCGATGAAAATATTTATTTTATCTTAACCGCGAGGAAACTTTTGCCGCGTGAAAAATTGTTTCCTTATTTCCAGACTTTCCGTGGTCCCTTGACCGGCTATTAATTAAAACCAGGATTTTCACGGTTCCGAACGTAAATCACGCGGAATCGGATTAAGAGCGGTAATTTATTCGGGAGATTAAATGAAAATTGCTAATATTGCCCGACATTACCGAGATAAAGGTCCTAGACGCTTCTCTATGCAAAATGAACATTTTCGGCGATTAATTTTCAGAGACAGCAACAGAATAAAAATTTTCCTCGCTCTTCGATCATTTCGAGGAGACGTCGATGTTGATGCTGAGAATTGTTTTGTTTCTTTCTCGGATCGTCCGATGAAAAACTCGTGACGCCGCGAGACCCGAGGCGCCGACAGAAGTCTTGACAAACACTCGTTAACCGATGCTCGTCGATTCGCAGCAAATTATTATCGGCAAGAATCGCGAGTTACCGTTCGCGTTCGCGCACTCTTTAACGAATTCTCGGGCTCATTAAACGGCGCAATCATTTCGATGCTACGTTCGAATTACAATACAATACCTCGCTAACAGTCAATAACGCGGTGTTTACCTCGTCGCCTTCGGGGGGCCCGGCTCGGCGGAAGCGGCGGCGGCGCTCTAACGAGCTCGAACAATTTTCTCGCCGGGGGAAACTGTCCGGAGAATCGATGATTACCGTCGAATGAAAATTTTATCGGCGCGACGCGCCGGGACAAAAAAGGAGAAAACACACCGTAAGAATAAATACACGGGGAACAACGATGATCGCCGCCGCGTGCGTGCTAAAACTCATTGGGAATTCGAAAGCGGCCCGGCACTTCATTAAACCATTGTTACTCTTTCTCTCTCTCTCTCTCCTACGCGAAAATTCCCGCTTAAATACGCAACGGTATAGAATATTCATCGCGAGATGACAATCGAGAGTCGATAGATTAAAATGTTTCGTTCGGCGCCAGTATTTGTTTTTGCGAACGGTATAAAAAATAATTGCAGCGATGTTTACTGCTCGGATTGTTTTCAAGACCCGCGACAATTCTATCGTTCAAAACGCGGAAAATGCTTCGCTCGGGTAACAATAACATTTGCTAGGCAGCAATAATCAACAATGTTTTAATGCGATTTTTATTCCAATTGGGCTCCGATTGAATTTTCCGCGCGGAGTTATTACTGTGCGACTCTGAACTTTAAAGGAGCATTATTTCGCGTATCGTTGAACCGAACCGAAAATACCGTCAGAAATATTGCACGAAGCGCGGATAAAAACATTCATATTTTCAGTTTATTAATTAGCGAGATCCTGTTCCCCGCTGGCCCGTAAGCTGGGAAGATCTGTGGTGGCTCTTGGTATTTCTTGCGCGCCTTTTTAATTGAGAATTTGCAGGCTGCGGGTGACGTCGAGCGCGCGCGCGGAAACTTAGAGGCAACGTTATTTTCGAAAGTCCGACGGACGCCGGAAGTTCGAATTGAAATAGCTCGGTTAAAGGCTGCAATTTACGGCGTTAATGGAAAAATTTCGCAAACCCCCCGGAATCATCCATCCCCCGTCCCCCCGCCCTTTGCTTCGTTCCAGGACGACGCCATTCTCCGGGCCCGTGCATTAAGGAATCAGGTCCAGTGGGTCGGAAGGATGATAAAATTCCGTGGATGTCCGTCCGCCTCGTTAGATCGGAACGACGCAATTAACAACGCGGATCCGATCGATACCGTCGCCGGTATTATCCCATTCGGTCTGATCAGTTGAATTTTACCGCGACAGCGCATTGTTCTCGCCCGTTTCCCGTCGATATTAAAGGGGAATACAAACACCGGCCAATTGGCTAGCCCAGTTTCCAAACTTACCCCCGCGTCCGCCCTGTCTCCAGAAACTTCGGACCCGTTATCATCCACCCATTCCTCCCTGTATCGTCGATTCCCAGTTACCACCTAGTACAATTCAGATCCGCGGAACCGATAAATGAGCACGATCGAGCGATTCCCATGATCGACTGTCTGGCCAGCTGTTCAAAAGAATTCCCGATGAACGGAAGATACGTCCGACGAACACCTCGGAAAGTGTATAAATTAATTTCGAACGGACTCCGCGCTCCGGATCTACGAATTTATTTTTATTAACCCACCGGTTTCTCTGAACCGCTGCCAAAAAATGCGAGCGCGCTTGGGACTGCTATTCGAATAGAATTGAAGCGAAAAAGTTCGGTTTCCATTGCTAAAAAAGTTCCTGTGAACTCTGTGGACATGAAGCTATTTCTTTTTATCGCGATCCTAATGTTTTACTATGGTGATTAATTACTTTTTCATGTTCGAAAGAGCGTGTTAATTTATTTAGTATAACCATGGAACCCCTTGAAATGCTCGGGAAAAGAATACCGAGATTCGTTGATTTTTTAGTGTTTGTAACTCTGTAACACGTGATGCTATTTTAACGAAGCTGAGACCGTTTGAGAGATTGAAGCGTCAGCTTTAAAATGGCCTTTGTACCTTTGTGATGCGACGTCTGGTTCCCGAGATATCGTTGTGCAAAGGCAAAGGTAATTTTTGACGTTCGACTGTCCGCGTCCCGCTCGCACACCCGGTCACTGACCCATCTCTACGTGCCGTAGTTTGAGGCAAGTCAGTTTCACTATTTTACTACGTTTGTAGAAATTTACTTTGTGAATGGGCCCCCCTCCCAATTGCAAATACGCGCGGGAACTTTAAATTCTTATATCTCGGGAACGGATTGAGGCATTGACATGGGAGAAAGTAAATTGTAATCGGCATCGATGTTGCTATATTCTGACACATCATTTACCATTCAAATTAGCCACCATATAATTTTTGCAAATATTTTCAAACTGAAACTCTCCACTTCTGCGACAGTAATAAATTATTTTAGTAAATTCTATATTCTTCTCTCCGTTACGGTGATCAACTGCGACAAGACAATGATGGATGAATTTTCATATTTTTACGTTTAATCCTCGTACGCTTGTTTGCTTCCCGGTAATGTTTTTACCGATGAAGAACAAACAAGGTATATTTTAGTTGAAAACCGAATGGCTGAGATAACATGGGAAAATAATCCGCGAGTGTGTCTACCCGTTAAACCCGTGATTTCATCAGGAGCGTAGTCGGCGTTTCCTTCGTTACAAGGAATAAAAAATGTCCGCGGCGCTGGTTGCCGGGGAAGGAGGATCTTAGATCCCGTTGGAAACAGTGTTTGAAATGATACGAAGCATCCTGAGCCCATTACTGAACGCGGATAAACGAGCTACCTGCTGAATCATTAAAAGCCCCGGCTGGAATTCTTTCCTGTTCTCTTTCTTCACCGGCCGGGACCGGGCAATTCTTTTGCCATGAATTCATCCTGTTAACGGGGCCACGTAAACCGTGCGCCTCCGAGTCTTCCTTTATTAGCACTGTTTACCGAGTTAATAGAACGCTGCTTGATGGGCGTGGTTTTGATTAGCTTCTACGACAGGGAACGGGGCTTCTCTTTCGACACTCTGCCCGACCGGGATTCGGTCCGGCTCGGAATAATTTCTTTACTGCTGCGACGCGCGAAAACTATTTTACAGGGTGCTCAACAACTTGTGGACCCAGTAGTAATGTTTCATTGTGCAGGTCGATTAAAAATGTAGGAAATTATACGAAATTATATTATGGGCTATCATAGGAATTATAAATATATGTATATTATATGTAGGAGGATTATACTAACTGCTAATGAGAGATTAAAGTTGGAATTGCTATACGGGTAGTTTCAAAACGCCGGAGCATCAGTATAATTTCTCAGAAATTGAAAGGAACTATATAAAATATATTGATAGAATCGAAATTATTGTCATGGTTCTCCCGTTATGGAGTCTTGTGTAGGATAGTAACGTGTACTCACGGTGTCCTCGAGGAGGCGAGTCTCCAGTGATAGACGCGATGCGGGGAGCGTCCTCATTGATTTCGATGTCGACTGTTTTCCGGTAGACGTCCGCGATGGTGGCGGTGCAACGCAATTGCAGCTGGCCGTTTCTGAACATGTCGCTCGTCACCTTGAATTCTATGGTCGATTTCGACACCTCCGACTCGTCGTCTTGTGGGATTGCGAAGTGTCTGGACCTGCACTGCACGTTCGGCAGGTCGTCTTTCATGATCTGCAAAGGGGAAACAATATCCTCGTCAAGTTCGCTAAGACTTAACAGTTTAATCTCTCAAATCAATTAAAACCTCTGAATTTATTATACACATTGAAACTTTAGCCTCTTCGATTCGCAGAAAAATATTCGAAAATATTATAATTAAAATATTACTGTAATTAACAGCAATATCTACATTGCCGAAATCACTGTGTACAAGAAATTTCCGAACGCCAGAGCTTGCAAAAGGTCGAATATAAATCCGAGATTGATTTTCCATTTGCTCTGCAAGAGAAACGAATAAACTAAGCTGAAAAATATTTTCTGTTCCCTCGTTTCCTCGAAGCCATTCTAATCATCTCGATCTAGCAATTAAACGAATCTCACGGTGCGCCCTTCATTTAATTTTTAGTCGACGTTTCGTCGGAAACATTTTTCCTCCGATTCCATTTCACGAGACGAATACCGTCGGCAAATAGGCAATAAATAGAGAGAAAACGGTGGGATCCTTTTTTTCTCTCCTCTGGTTTCGCATGCGAAACTTTCGCGCGAGATTTAGCCGCGAATTACTTTCACCGGCTGCGGCGGCAGAATATTCGCCCGTTAATAATGCAAGAAAACAAGCGTGCACCTCAAATAAATATTTAGCGAGCTGAAAATGGAACAGATTAATTCTGAAACGGGGGCGTTGTATTATATCACGGGGAACAAGTATGTAGAAAGCATGAATTATTATGCCACGGTTGTAAGGACGCGGAATGCCTGTTGTTTCGGGATGTAACGCCGCGCGTTCGCAACGTGGCGAAGATTATCTCTTCTTGAAAACATTAATTACGCGTCGGTTCCGCGCCGTCGTGGACGGGAACGATTTAACGCGACGAATGACCGCAATTCAATTCTCGTTCCACCCGATATACACTTGCCCACACTTTTCCCCTTTCTCTTTCGCCCTCTTCCTTCCATTATTCAGTGTTTTATCGGGGCTCTGGTCCTCCTTGAATCCGAACAAATTATAACGACATTTATGAAGTCTTTGCATTCTCCATAAGCACGCACTCGACGATTATAAATATTTTTTCGCGCTTAAACGTGAAAAACACCGGCTCTGAACATTTCCGTGAATATTCACGGGGTAACCGTTTCGTCTCGATGTCGTTTCGGGATAAAAGCTACGCTTTATGATCAGCACAAAAAATTACGATATTTTAACGATATTTTATCTAAGCTTACTATTGATTGTCGATTCCTACAAATCAAAGCAACTACGAAGGGAGGAAACGATGAGGGGGTGAAATGTGAAAAAGGAACTGTTACAAATTGAGAGGTACGAAGGAGCTGGTCTTTAACACTAAACCTACCGACCATCAGAAGCGAGTGATGTGTATTGTATGAGAAAAATAACAAGATTAAATTTACTTATATTTTTATTATAGTATACAATGGAATTAAAAAATGTGTTCAATCAATTCCCATTAAAACACCTTTACGATTTCAATAATTGTGAAATAGAAAATCTACAACCGTTCATTTGACCGGCGATGGTAAGGTTCAGTGTTGAAGACCAGTTGCCCGACAAGATCAACACGGCAGCGACACGGTGCATCTTCGCGGAACATAATTTACTCGGCAATCTGGCGCAGGCGAACGGGTTTCGCGTCACCGCTAAATGAATACCTCGGCGGAGCCGGCAATCCGGCATTATTAGGTTACTTTGTCGGCGCTTTTAACAGCGGCCCGGACAAATACTGGGATCGATCCCCGTCCCCTCGGCTCAGACACGCCGTAGTCAATTCAATTTAGCGGTCCTATCGAAGGTGAGATTTTCCTGGGTAAACCTCGTCTGCTTTCTCCGGCAGATATTACGCAGTTTCGTTGCTCTTAACGTAAATGAACGACCAACGGAGAGAGGAAGAGAAAGAGCGAGAGAGAGAGAGAGAGTGTGTGAGAGAGACAGAAAGACAGAGTGAGAGAGAAATGGGCTACCACGTTACTCCCGTTTCTTCCCTGCCTTTATTCTTCATCATCATCTTCTTCTTCTGGTTCTTTCGCTCGAGTGGAATGGCACGGGGTGACCAGGAGCAGAGAGAGAGAGAAAGAGAGAGAGAGAACGACCGAGCTCGGGTACAAGAGTCGCTCGGCGTTATTACTTCGGGGAACAAACGAGGCCGTGCATTAAGTCCCGCGGACTTGCGATGACGCGGGACTGCGCCGCGTGTTCATAAAGCATAATGCATAAAGCTTGCCGGTGTCGCGCGCGGCCTGCATCGCGCTGCGTCGCCCTGCATCCTGGCGAGCGGGTCGCACCCGTGCACTCGTGCACTCGCTCGCCTTGCCACACTGCAGGGGTCGGAGGATTTGTCCGACGGGTTTCTAGGTGATCCGACCACACCTCGACGATCCTATCACGGACACTCTGATGCTCCGCGCGCGGTTCTTTGTCGGATCGCGTTAGATCCAACCTGCGCATCTCGTGCTTCTTACTCGGAAAGTCTCCTCCGGCCGTTATCTCAGATACGGATTTGTTCGCAATCGTTGAAATTCGTACGAGACAGACGTACCTACATATTGAAACGCGTGATTTTCTATTATCACGTGTATTTATCCGTGTGCATTTTCACGATACATTTGCGTTTGGATTTGCGATCGGTTAAGACGAATTTTTTCTGCTCGCGCAGACGTTCTTTCGGGATTTTACAGAATCGCAGAATTTGAGGACGGTTCGCGTTGGGTTCTGCGGCGGGTTTTCAAGTGCCGCGGAAGACTTGAAGAGGGTTCGCGCAGTGGGTTACGCGGCAGGACTTAAGAAAAATTCTTGGTCCGTCACGGGACGACACCGCGTCAGCTTTCGTTTCGATGGAAAGAACGTGGCCCGTATTCTGCCCGCAGGGTAGAAGGAATTTTGTATGAAGCGGTACGTTACCGTAGGACGTCGGGAGATAAACGACGGCGACAGGAATTTTCGAGAAAACTTGCAGAATTTACGTTAGCGTGGAATTTCGCGGGGATGCAAAACACTCATAAAGCCTGCAATATGACAAACTGGAAGTATAGCTTCCTTGTAGCGAAATTTTCTCGAGAATAATTCCCGTGTTACTCGCCGTTACGACAAATTGTCCTCGGTTACAGGATTTATCGCCTTTCAAGCGCGTTTACATTTTTTTTGTTTCATTCTTAACTCTTACTCTCGACTATTCGTTCATTTTTGGCACCATCTTTCGGTTCTAATCGGAGCCCCTTGAAAGTTAGAAAATGACTGCAGGAACGCATTTTAAAATTGATCCGAATCCACCTCTTATTTTCCGCTCACTTTTATTTTTCTATCAAGCGGGATTTCTCGACTTCGCAACGCGTACTCGAATTCACCTATAAACTTGATTCGACTTTATCATAATGTGTGATTTTCCAGCTTTCATACGAAGCCTCAGGACTTCATAAATTCCCACTGGAAGGCATGTTAAAATCGATGGGAAATTGCCTCTAAAATCCGATCATGCTGCTCCGAACTATCCATCAGGCTTTATCAATTCCCCAACACGATCACGAATTTTCCTACAAACTTGAACGAATCTATCGTAAAGCGCGATCATCTGGCTTCCGCTTAAGCCGCCGAAAGTTTTAAAATTCTGCTTGGAAATCATTTTATGCTACCCCAGAAAATCCAATTATCCCAGCACCAATGAAGACATCGTGTACAGTGAAAATAATTTCAAGGGGTTCGAACGTTAACAAGAATTACTTTCTCTGGTCCTCGGCGCGTTTCCTTCGCGCGGAGCCGACAACCAGTAAGGGGATAGGTGGTTCGCTAAAAAATTCAGAGCTCGCGATTCGTGGAGACCCCGGGGGAGAAGCCGTTCGACCGGAAAACGTGTCGGTCCGCGGAATGACAGTCGCGTTGGCTCGGAAAATGACGCGGCGCGGCGTGCCCCTATCGGTTTTCCGTCCGGCGCCGAGAGGAATAAGGCTCTAACGAGCGATATTTTCGTGGCCCGGATTCGCGACAGCCCCCGACAAATCCGTGACAGGGACACCTCTATAATACCTTAACCCGATGACCGGTGGCCTCGACGCCGACGTCCCCGTGCAACCACCGGGAAAGTCCGAGGAAAACGAGAAAACCAAAAAAAGAGAGAGAAAGAGGAAACTGGGTCCGACCTTGAATTTATGAGGCTCGCGGTCGCGAGATTTGTCGGATACATTCGTCGATGTTTCACGAGCCGGGACGAAAAGAGGCGAGCTAGCGAGCCGAAAGAATCGCCGGCGAGAAGATACGGCCGGCAACTTGATTCCGGATAGCTGAACCGTCGATCCTTTTGGCAGAGAATCAACCCGGCGCTGCGACTCGTTTAACGCTGGATCCTGCGCCGTTTCAGCGGACGTCGTTCTCGCGCTGAGAAATCGACGCGATCACCAGCCGGAATATTAAACGCGCCCGTCCGAATTACGGAGACTCCCAACGAAAACCAGCTCCCAGACTCCCAACGAAACCATTTTTTCACCGGTTTCTCGCGTTTCGCCAGTCAAATCGACAATTTCGTCATTTTACAATCGCTCAGATTAAACAGACGACACAGGACGCAGCGCGAAGACGCCTGGCTGCGAGCACGATGCCGGGAGGTAAACAGAGGTACAAATCGAGAAGCGTCCGAGACGTTGATGGCCGGCCGTTAGCGCTCCAGTTCGGGAACTTTTCGGATCAGGTTGGGAAGAGCGGTCGTTCCTTTGGCGAGGTCGCCGCGTCGCCGAGCGAACATTAAGAGAAAGTTGCCGACAATGGCCAGGTTCTCTCTCTCTCTCCCTCTCTTGTGGAGGTAACGGGGTGACACGCATCAGAGTCCGTTACCAGCGGGTCCGGGAACCGAAAATGGCAGGGTGAAATTGCTGGCTCGGTGCACTTTCCAGCGGCCATTGTTACGGGCACGGCGCGGCGCGGCGTGTCGCGTCGCCGGGGCTAGACACGCGAATTTTCAGTTACGCCCGAGACGCATACCACCGTTTCCAGCTCTGCTGCTGCTCTCGCGCGAGAAACTAAATCGGTTCTCTCTCCCTCCCTCTCCCTTCATCTCTCTTTCTCTCTCTATCCATCTCTCTAGCCCCACCAGTTCCGCGGTGCTGCTTTTCAACTCGTCCCTGGCACGCGTTAATTATAACCGATCCGTGCCCATAAAGCGGCCGAATTTATTTCCCGGTCGTCGAGCACGGGAAAATTATTTCGTCAAATAAATCTCTCTGCCTTTCCCTCTCTCCCTCTCTCTCTCTTTATCGCGCTACGATCAGGTCGAACTATCGACGCGGAAACGTGCCGTGTGGAGAGACGTCGAAGAGCGCGTGAAAATCGGTCCGGATGAATTACACGGGATTGATGAATGTGCTCGAACGTGTGGGCGTGGGAACGATCGTCGCGAAGGAATCCGACATTGCTGCCGATTTTTCCATCCGGCTAGTGTTGCGTCCAGGATTTGATTTTATCGTCGTAATGTAGAAATAAAATTCGGTCCTTCTATTTCGAAACATTCATCGGGACTTCAATCGATGTTTAAAGGATAAATCGTCAAGCCCCGAGGAACTCGGCGGTAAATTGAAAACACAATTGAATCGAAGCAAACACAATTGTGATTATTTATAAAAGTCACGGTAAAATGAAAGGGTACGTTCAATCCCGTCGAATAATAGCGTGATATCGTATAATTACATTGTAATTCCGGAACTTCGTAATTATGTAATTTTCGTGGGCCCGATTGTACCAGCATTTCAGCGAGAGGCCGGCCATCGAACTCAACGAATAAAGCTTCAATTTCTCTCGACTAGGGGGGTTGGCGACCGAATGGTTGTGAGGGGGTGTGGGTAGGGGAGGGCGATGGGTTGGAGGCCAGTCAACGGGAATCCGAGCTGAAAATGGAAAAGCGTAGAGAGTCGTCGAGAAAATAACGATGGCGTCGTTTCCTTCACGACATCGCGGTCCATTTAAGCCTTGGGCAACGTTTCGTAGGATTTCCGAGTCCTCCAATTGCGAAGTTTCCTCGGAACTTGAACACTGCTAAGAACACGTTCCTGGCTAATAGCTTGCTGACATAACTCCCTCTTATGTCCCTCCTTTTTCACCGAAAGGTAGACGCTTTCTTGTCACATAGCACGTCTGTCATGTAACGCAACGTTCTCGCCTCTCCTCCTTCCCCTCCCACGCCCCTCCTAGACGCTGGCCGTCTCTACTCGAGACTTTCCCGGCCGTAAAAGAGAGGTGCGACGACGTTTAATAGTCGCCGTAGAACTTTCCACAGTGAAAACCCCTTCAACGTTCCTTACCAACTGTTACGCCGATGCTGATACCAGCATCCATTCGTGCCAGACGAAATATACCGGATGCACCGGTTTAGAAATTTATTTTTCACTGTAATTGGCTTCGCGAAAAATTGAAAAATATTCGAGAATTTTTCCTCCAGTTCTCCGATTGCTTTTTCAATATCTCTCTCTCTCTCTCTCTCTCTCTTTCTCGTATCTGTGGATATACATGCAAGCTCCGATTACGAACGACCACGAATGTAATTACACGGCGAATCATTTTTTCTAGGATCATAAATTTCGCTGAAATGTTTGTTTGTGTACGTTGCAACTTCAAGCTCTGTCACGCTTCGAAACAAAATATTTAAAAGAGTACAAATGGAACACGCCAGAGTTTGGCAAGGAGGGGATGTAGGGGAGGGGAAGGGTGAAGCATCGATCCAGCGTGGCGCAGGCGAGAGAGAAAAGGTTCATTCAAAGGATTCTCCGTCGAAATGGTTACAAATGGTATATGGATTTTTATTCGGCGAGGATCGCTTAATTTCCCGGAACGTCCGGGCCTGCCCGGCGAGACATATGAAACGCTACAATATGGAGATTCCGTCCATTTGTTCCCCGGTGATATCGAGCACCGAGCCGGAGAAGGGGGACAAAGAAGAGTAGGGAGGACAAAAAACAAAACAAAAAAAAAAAGGGAAATGGAAGGTAACGAACGGAAGCAATCGGCGTTCCTTCGATCCGAGGGCCGATGTTTTCGCCGATCGAAAACATATAACTCACGCGGGAGAGCAACGGGGCCGGCCATTGTAACCGGTTAAATGCGCCGGACGGCGGCGGCGCGCACCGATTTAACGGAATAATTTGGTTGATTTAACAAATACCACGGAATAACGATTTATTTGCATACGGGCGTGTGTTCTCTCTCTCTCTCTCTCCCTCTCTTTCTCTCGACGAATACACACACACACAAACGAGTACCAGAGCCATGGCCAGCAACGAGCGACGCGGATATATCTCGATGGATCACGATAAATTTAATTCCCGTCGGCGCGCCGAGCCCGAAACCTCGATCCTCGCTGTCGCTGAAATGTGAAATAACTAGTTACACCGCTGCGCCGCGCGGACTGATTGAAAAACAAAACCAGGGGATTCCCGTGTACCACGAGGCGCGCAGAACAGTTACGAAGGGAGCGTACGCCCCGCTGGAACGCTGCTATTGTTTACTAACGTTCGATGGCGCTTCCGAAAACGAAACGGCAAGGACGTTTCTCGATTGCGACGAAATCTTCACCTTCTGTTATGACGAAACGAAAGTTTTTGTTGTTATTGTATTTTTGTACCATCTATTTGGCATAATCTTGTTAAACGAGAGTAATTGTGAAATTTCGAATGGGACACCCTGTATATATATTGCGTGTATATAAGTACGATTACACGTATGCATATGCATGCAGGTCGCTCGAAATAAAACCAACTGGTTTTCGCGGACCGCAATAATAACGCGTCCCGATTATTTCGAGTGAATTATTAATGGCCCCCGCGACGCTACCCCGGATCCGGCCGAGCACATATTCGCATCCCCATTGTGACGGATTAATTAATTAGGGTAATTTGATGTTCCGCTTATAATTCCTAATTAATTCGCGAGGGCGCTAGAATTATTCCGGCGGTTGTACGAGGCACGTGTAAACACGCGTAAACATTTCCGCCACGGTTTGCTCGGTAAACGACCGACGTCAAAAATGATTCGATAGGATCGATCACGATATACCGTGTTCCTAGGTTGGTTGGTCCAAAGAGAAAGAGAAAGATAGAGAGAGAGAGAGGGAGAGAGAGGGAGAGAGAGAGGAAGAGAGAGGGAGCTCGTAACAGCAAGGGACAGCAGATGATCGATCGCGAGGCGAAACTTCTTCGAAAAACGAATAAATTTCGGCAGAAGTCTCCGAGCCACCCTCTGCATACGAAAACGTCGATCCTCCCATTGATCATCCCGGCAAATCTCTCGTGCGAGGGTAATTCGATGTTAAGAAGCTTCCGTGAAATATGCTCCGACCGACTTTCCTTATGAATTCCGGAAACTCCGAGGAAAAACGGAGACCCAGCCGGTTTCGCTACTGTTTCGATACTATTCGCTCGACTGTTTCTCTTACTGCATGATTAAATACTCTTATTCGGTATTATTTTCCATCGATAAGACGACATCTTTCGTATAAAAGAGGTACACTAAACAACTTCAAAAATATTTAACACAGCTATGTTTCGGTAAGCAATAAATAACATTGAATGACCTTCGAAGACCAACTATAGGTCACTGAGTTCGCCATGGGACGAGCCACATGTCTACTTAAATAATAACATGCGATAGCAATTTAAAAACAACAGAGGTCACCTTGAACTATAGCAACCACAACAACCAACATATTATAGGTCGATAAATTTACCTTGGAACCGGTCACACATCTACACAAATAAAAATATACAAATTGAATTTAAAAACAACAAAGGTCACCTTGAACTATAACAACCACAACAACCAACATATTATAGTTCAATAAATTCACCTTGAAACCGGCCACGCGTCTACACAAACAAAAATATACAACTTGAATTTAGAAACAAAAAAGGTCACGTTGAACCGTAAACACAATGTCGTCGCGCGAAACAGGATAAGTTTTATCCGAGACATTTTTGCGAAACAAGATACAACTTGGAAAACAATTTCCTGCGAAATTTTAAACAGAACACCCCGTACACGTACACGTATCCCATCATCCCTATCTACCCACACAATCCCCAGCTCGCGGCTGCTGGAAAATCAACAGTCGAATCGCCTCGAGAATCGAGGGAATCCCCGTTTCCAACGGCTCCGGAGATACGACCCCGTAGAAAATGAAGCCTGAATATCGGAATTCGGATGGGAACAAATCGCCGGAAAATTTTTTAGTTCTCGTATCTGCTCCCCCCGCGCACTCGAGATTAGTTTGTTAAATTGGAACGTGGAGAAATGAAATTCCCGAGGAAACGGATTACCGCGGGCATTACTCTACTGGGAATTTATGGCGGTCTCTACGGTCCTGATGCGCCAGAAATTATTTTGCAACTTTGCGTCCGGAGAAAAGAAACAATCTCGCGCTCTGCAACCTCGATTATTTAAATATTTCGCTGTCGGGGCAGCTTCTCTCCAACTAGGATCTTTACGGACTTTCAGACTGGATTTTCAATTCTGGCTGAACTCTTGACGACAACGTATACCACGTAGATAATCAATATAACTATAACAAATGAAAAAATAAGGGAAAAAATAATACTACAAAAAAAATGTCAATGTTTTCATCTCGAACACTGTCCCTCGGCAAGAACAAACATTATTCCACGATTAAAATTGCACGAACTACATTCGTGCAGAGTTTGAAAATTGGTCGAAGCCGATAAAATTCGTTGACTATGAACTTTATTCTAGCTCGATGTAAATACTGATCGAAAAAAAAGCGATAAGAATAAATTGGTTAACTCTCATCCCCGTGCACGAACACTTTCGCAATCCACTGTACGATAAATATTAAATACTACCTGTGCGTTTTTAGCTCAGTTTCATCGGAAGCGTGTTTCGAGATTAAATTCCGCTTGTAACGCGCGGGTGAATTTAATGGTTCGAGAGGTCCCGAGCGCTTTCGTAAAATGTAGAGGCTCGATGGGCGTTCGGGAAGGGTTCTAAAATAATTTCACACTCACGGGACCCCCGTTCAGCTTCCAAGTAATGTCGGAGGCGGGCCTGGAGTTGCCGGTGGTGCAGTTCGCCCGGAATATCTCGCCGACGGCTATTTGCTTCTTCTCGATGTCGATCGTCGGGTCCGTTTTTGGGGCGTCTAAGGCATAATAATTACGTCGTTTAGCACAAGCGAGTACGGACACCCCGCTAACTCGACGTCTGGCTGCCAGCCAGCACAATCGAGACCCTGGGGGTTGACAGAGGTTGCGACCCCGGAAACACCTGTACTACCAGTCTCCTTTATATCCGTCCATTCTTTCGAAACGAGCTCATCGAATCACTAATACGCTACGCGCACCCAGCAAAAACAATTTTTCCTACATTTGCAGCACATTGCCACGTTAAACAATTTACACCTTACGGGATTTATAAAGGAACAACTTTAAAAAAATCAGTTCTAACGCTTTGGGCTCTTTATTCTTCACGTGTTAGAAAGATCAATTGACTGACTAATGTATATCACGATTTTTAAGAAATTACAACCGGTCAAAATTGAAAAAAGTTTGTCTTTTCCAACATGTATATAAATAGAAACGTTTTCTTGATTTTCTAGGATGCAGTTCCTCATCCTCGATATTGTTTAGGAAACAATCGATTCGGTGGTGAACATTCTCGTTTTTTCTCTCTCTCTCTCTCTCTCTCTCTCTCTCTCTCTCTCTCTCTCTCTCTCTCTCTCTCTGAATGGACACCAAGCTAAATAAACGCTTGACTGTCAATTCCTCGGAACTGCACGGTATTTTATTTCACAGGTTTCGACAGCTACGAAACATTTTATCAGATTTCCATCGCGTATAAACCAGCTCGTGAATAATATATTCCGCGCGAACGAGCCGAGCTATAAATTTAAAAGTAATTTAATCCTCTGTGATGAATGGTGACAGACTTTTTGGCAAATCGAAACTAAATGTCAATCCTTAACGGAAGATATTCAAAGGGATTAATTTAATTAACGTTCCTGGCGAGTACAAGTCGTTAAAGATGCAACTGCTTTAATTAGTCGCGGCAGGGTATTAAAATGAATTGAATTAATACGATCGCAACATGTTTCGTATTCAATCAAGGAAAATACTATTCAGCGTGTATGAATGGTGAACTGCAGTAATAAACATACGCTCCCAGTGAATGTATAATTTTTTGCACCAACTGTAAAACCAATGGATAGAGAAACAAGATAAATTATGGACTAGATCGTGAGATTAAAATGTTCCTTCGTTAGAAAATTATCGACAATGATTGCGAGATAAATAAAAAAGAAACGTGTTGAAAGGCTTGCTTCCGGTTTATAGATCGTTGCAGACAGTTTACTGGCGGTGCAAGGATCAACGGAGGATAACGACGAGCAGAATTTCTCTCTTTATTAGGAGATGATCGACAATAAATTCTCCTGAGCTCAATTGCGAAATAAATAATAAAGAAATAGGTGGAACAACTTCCTCCAGATTCGTAACTCCTCGTAGACAGTTTATTGGCCATTGAAAGATCAACGACGGATAACGAGCGAAATAATTCCGTCTCCTCGATAATAAACTCTTGCGAGCTCAGCTGGCAAATAAACAATAAAGATAACTGTTCGGAGAACTTGTTCGATCTACGTAAACTTTTCCGAGCTGCTGTCGGTCGAGGAATAAAAGAAGAAAAAACAAAGAACCGACACAGAAAGTGCAACAAGGTAAAATAAACAATCGAAATATGTAAAAAGTGAAGGAACGGTCTGCCAAATTAGCTCGAATGTTTATAAATCCTCTGTTGCCGATAAACTCGATCTATTGCCGCGTAAGGATGAGGAAAGGAAATTGTCGTTGACACTCGGTGAAATTAATAAACTGGGAGAGGTGGAACGGCAATGTAGGTTCATGAATGACGTTCGAATTTCTATCTGGGAGCGTTCTTCCGGGAGAATCGGCGTCCCGGTCGCGTTTCTTCCGGGCGATCCGTAAATCTGACATGAAAATGGGGCGCACGTAGCCTCGCACGTGCACCGCATCGCGCCGGATCGCATCGGCACGGCCGCGAATCGAGGATGAGGAATTTGTCTACTCTCCCGGCGAAACTTTTTAATTCTCCGGGGCTGGCCTGCCGCTGCTACTGCGCTGGTACTCACCGACGACCTCCATTTTCGCCCTCTTGATCAGAGTATGGTACAAGGGACCTGCGCCCGACACCTCGCACTTGTACGTCCCTGTCAGCTTCCTGGACACGTTCACCAGCGTTACATCGTGCGTGTTCGACTTGGAGACCTGCGAACAATACAAAATCAATCAGAAAATTCGTTTGCTTGCTCTTAGCATTTTGTGTTAAATTTTCGCAAGTAAAATAATCCATTGGTTTTCCGGAGGCTGAGTTATACTGTTGTAAAAGATCTCCACCGACCAGAAAATCGTCGAATACGTAAAATCGCAGAAGTCTTCGTTTCCGTGAATTCGCGAAGCGCTGACTTTGAGAGAATTCAATACACGCTGAAGATTCGTATCAGTTTTAAAGGGATATTGATACAGGGATAATGATGGAGGAAAGTCTGTTTAGAGTGGTGTTCATAGCGCTCGATCAAAGAGGGAATTTCCCAGGTAAGAAACGAAGAGTACAAATAACGTCTGGAGGATACGAAGATCTCATTTGGGTTTCCCGGCAGACACATTTCAGCGCTTTCACGAAAAGGTTCGATATTTCTTCGGATCGGTCGTCCCCTACTCCGCATCGCGGCCGAAGGAAACGGTGAAAAGGACTTGTCTCCGCATCCGGTGTAGTTTGTAAAGCAGGCGGGGGCGGGTGGGGGATGGAGGATTCGTCGCGTTGCATGTAAATGATTGCAGCCCCCCGGGAAAGGGCTACAGAGTCCGATCGAGATTTAGACGTGGAGAGGGTTCGATGAAAGGTCGTTGTGCGCCTGGAATACAAAGTAATTTCCAACCGATGCGCTGCTCTCTGGAACCGAGGGGACTCTGTCGAAAGTAGCGAAAATATTCCTGGCTTTTAAACAGCTCGAAAAATCAGCCGCGTCTGTCTTGCGGATGTCAACAATTCCCGCGGAATGTAAATACGAAAAATTGTTTCATCGCAATTGAGATACATTATATTTTTGCCATTTAGACAAGCCACGGAATTGGAACTATCTATCTTGCGAATGCTAGGAATCCTGACTCAGCGGGCAAGAAGAAAAATTGTTTCAGGAATTTCCAAGTGAAATTTTAGAGGTTAATGGAACGATAACGGCAGCAATAGAAATTACATTTCTGGCACACGTTAAAAATTCAAGGAGAAAATTGGTTTTAGGTCCGAAAGCTCGAGAGCTATTAGCCGGCGAACTATGATGAAGGATAAATCGATTAGGAAATTCAAGGCGCCGTTCAGAAGAATCCCAAAAATGGAATGTAATAACGAAATGCTTGCGAGGCTATTATTAAACATTCTGAAGACAAACCGCGCCGTCGAGAAGAATAAAATTGCGAACTCGTGGGGAGGGAATTAATCGAATCGGAAAGAAGGCGAGTCGATAGGTCGAGGGGTCTCTGCGAGAATACACTTTACGGGCGCATCCATCCTATATAACCATTCGGAATCAAGTTCGCGGAGAAGGATATCACGTAGACGCGGAGAAACTTCCTCGCAGTCCGCCGCTATCAGATTTCGACTGGTTCGATCGCCCGTAGTAAAAGTATCTCACACTCCCGATAGAATGTTCCGCCAGTGTTTCAACCGACCCCCGGGGGGGGGGGGGGGTTGCCCCGCCCCCTGCTCTACCCCCTGCTTGGCCCCAATCGAACCCTCGTTCCCCGAAACCGTGGTAGTTTTCGTGTTTCCCACGGTTAACGGGCGATCGTCGAAATAAAAATCCCACCGAGCGTTCTCTAACGGCAGATCGATTTCCCCGGGATTCCTCGATAAGTGATCGGGAGGAACTGTGCCGACCATAAACGTGCCCCGTACGTACGCTGCGGAGTCGTCAAACCTTATTCAATTTACTAAAGAATATTTCCTGGAAAATTTTATTCCTCCCTTTTTGCTCTATCACCTGGGTGTTTGATTCGTCTGGTCGTATATATTCTACTTGGGAGACCGTGAGCTATGCGCATTTTATTCTGCGGAGAATAGTTTTCCTGCATTGTTGCACTCGTCCGATCAACATTCTTGTTTCATAGTGCAAAATGTAACCTACGTTCAGATCACATTTGTCTCGACACTATCACCGCGGAAATAGCTCGGTTCCTCCGTCGAATAAAAATTTTCAGAGGCCCCCCCACAGCCTACGAAACAGCGTTGAAATTATTCCCGAAGTGCAACGAACCATTTTCCCCGAGAAGGTCATTAGGCGTGGTCGTAAAGTCGCCGCAGAGTCAAAAGTTCCTTCCCGCCGGATTTTAATAAACAAAGAAACTTTGACACAGCCAGTTCCCATGGGGTGGACGGGGGGAACTGGCTGGCGAGAACGTAGCGTCGTTGCCATGACGTCGCGTCGGGGATCATAGATGGTTGCGTCTCGCGCGTGCTACAGTTTGTTCAGGTTCAGCGTCGTGATAACGTGTAATGACCAATAAAAGGGGATACACCTAAGTGGCGATAAAAAGACGGGATTATCGGCGGTGGTTACGTCAAGACGTTCGGCTCGCCCTCGGTTCCCCGAGCCCGTTATCACCGTATTGGACCGACATAATTCCGCCGGAGCTGCGGTTGCCTTATAGCCGAACGGTCAGGGGAATGTCCCCGTCCGTTCGCCTATCTGCCCCTTGTACACTGCACATTCTTCCTGGTAAATATTATACGATCAGCCGTTACTTTTACGCTGGCCGTAGCTTCTGCCCGACGTGGACGTGGAATTTGAATCTTCCCTCGGGATTACGGCTAACTTTTCACGTCCTCCCCCCTCCTTCATACCTCCCCCCCGTCGCTGCACCGGCTTTGTATATGAAACCATGGGGCTCTTAAAATCATCATTTTAAACCGACCGCCTTGAATTCTTATTCGCCGGTGCGTCATCCGGACTGATTCCGAGCACTGGTTGCTAACGTAATTTACTTTGCGAACGAATAATATTTCTGTGCCTTGACGCTCTACCGAGATTGTTTAATACATTTATTACTTATTGATGCTCGGTGAAATGAAGTTTTACGTATACGAGCGTGACCAGTGTGATCTGAACAAAATAAGAGGAAATACGAGCTATAGCTTGAAATTAATTATGATTTTTATTCTCCGCGAAACTCCGCAGTCTACTTAGAAACGGCGTGTTATATTATCGAAGCGGCGCTCAACGGTTAGCATGCAATTAAGAAGGCTTTGGCAGAGCAGACACGCGCGCGGTTAAGCTGGCAACCGCGTTACGGGGGAATCCGTTTCGCAGGAATCGATTAACCGGGCGTTCGAATTAAACTTCCGTCGCCTGATCTTCATTACGGTTGTCTCACGTTCCTTCGTATACTGTGTCACGCGGTCCTCCTGACTGGTGATTACCGATAGTTTCGCCTGGGAGCCGACGGCGACGAGGGTGCACGCAACTCCCTCGAGTATATTTTCCGCGAGGACGTTAACAAAGTTCCTTTGAGCTCGCGGACAAAGGACGCCGTGACGAGGACGTCGGGGGGTTAGGAGAGGCGGGGCCGGGACTTGTGTTCGTCGAACAACTACTGTCGACGTCGAAACAACGACACTTTTCCTCGGCAAAGTGGATTAAACGAAAGTGTCAAGGCACGTCGCGAGAATGACTCGGATACGGAGGCGCGGCGCGGCGCGGCGGCCGCGAAAACTGCGGAAACCCGGCAGAAATAGAACCCCGAGGAAACGCCGAGAAGTTGCCGCGATTGTCCCTCGCTGATCAATTCATCCGTTAGCCACTCGGACACGTCAATTTCGAATCGGAACAATGATTTAATTCCGTTTAATTCCGAATTTTCTGTCGAAGCCTCTCGTTAAAGGTCCTTGAGCTTTCGGGCGTTCGTTAGAGCCGAGATCGAAAGAGGACTTCGTCTCTCAATTGGTCCCGATGTCGTTTGGACACGTCAATTTTGAATTCGAACAAAGACTGGGACGACAATTGTCGGTCGATTCGAGAAAACATCTCTAAAAATGATAAAAATCCTCCCTCTGCTCACTGGTCGTATTATTTTCATAAAATCGTCGTCCAAGAACCAGCTTGAACGTAGCATGGATTAATTTCAATTAATTATGGTCGAACTCCTTAGTTTCCCAGCAGTCGGGGAACACCAGCGATATTGTCTCTTAGCCGAGGCTTACTATTCATTCTAATCTTCATTCTGGCCGCTAGATCACGCTATCATTTCCGTGTTTTTATCGTGGCGTAATAACTCCGGACACTCGGCTGGCGCGTATAAAATCAAGAAAACGTGAAAAGTCGAGGATCCGGAGAAAAAGAGAGAGATAGAAAGCGAGGGAGGATGGAGAGTGTCGTCAGCCACCGAGTGACTCCGTGGTTTGATCAGCACCGTAAATAAGTAGTTCGCCTTCCTCGGGAACGGCGCTCCTTGAAAATTTCCCAAGAGCTGCGCGCGAGCTAAGCTTTCTTATTATTACGTTTCGCGTCCCCCTTGGCCGGGGATAGTCGTTCGTGAAATCCGTCCTGATGCGAACGAAAGACGCCGGAAAGGACATCCAACTGTTCCCCCACCGACGTTCCATCCACGACGGTCTCTTCTTACCCATTTTTCTACCAGTGATTCGTACCTCTACTCTCGCCGAGGAATTACCGCGGAGCGTAGCCCCTCTCGCAACGACGGCCGTGTGATTTGGCAGAAATTTCTCTGGGGTCGGTGGCCGATACCTCGAAAATGATTTTCAGCTATCTAAAACTTTGAAAAATTTTTCTCGTCAATGAAACCGCTATGGATTAAAAATTAATATAGTTGTCTACGGAGCTCATAGATCATGAACAGCGGTGACGAAAACAGAGGCAAAATAAAGACAGAGGGCACAGTGTTAACTGAAAGTGTTCAGTAAACGAATTCGTCACCAGTGATCTCTCGAAAGAAAGACCGGCAAAGTACCTGAAATATTCGAAGTCGAACGAAGAGGTCTCCTATCGTTGGGCGTCTGAGGGATCGTCGACAGGGTAGTAAACCGGTACAAAACACTTGAGAAAGATCGGCCGGGATAAATCAGTCCCCCGACGACTTCGAAAATCGCGGTCGCTCGTTCGCACGGTAAATATTTAAAGAGAAGCGCGGATGGAAAGAAAAGTGGCAGGGGGATGATGGGGTAGCTCTCGGCTACTGGCACAGTGGGGATCGTGGGGTTGGGGAACCAGGGGTGGGGGGATCGATGCGGGTAAAACACGGGGCTCGCTTGACCCAGGTTCAAATCCACTCGAACGGAATTCCAAGGGGTCGTGTCGCGGTCGTAGCACACGCCATAAATCAGCCCTATCGATTTCTTTCGGCCGGTCCCACGGACACGTTTTACCTTCGCACTTACGTTGCGGAAGAGTCCTCGTCCCCGAGGACGACGAACCAACGACGGGACAGAGGGGAGTTTGTTGCAAAAAGTTTCGGTCTCCGTGACGTGCGTCGAAGATTCTCATCAAGCGCTACGCCGTACATCCTTCAGTCTGTGTCCTCAAACTCGCCCTCGAAGTGTCCGTATGTCTGGGAACTTTCTGCGTCGATCGCGAGAATTTAAAACGTTAGATTTCCATCATAAATTTCTGGCATTCGGATGGATCTTCCATTTATCTTTGGCTTGTTTTTTTAACCTTTGATTTTAACCTGTGACTACTTACGGTGTAATCACTTTAACGTTACAATTGATAGGTTTCGTACAATTTTCACTGTGTAAACTAGGCTTCTTCTGAACAAATAATGTAAGTCACTATGTATTAAATCAACCGTCTTCGTTGAACTTTTACATACATAATGAATACAGAATCTCCGCTTAAGGTCCCCGTCTTTCAGCTTTACGTTCGTTATAAAACAGCAGCCGACTTTATTTACTCTTTGGCAGAATTTCGCAATCATGCCCGTCTTTCAAACTCGCTAATCACGAGCGACGCTCACCGGCCGCCGTGCCGCGCCGCTCGCCGGACCGATGAAATATTAACGAAATCTCGTGAAAGTTTCATATACGGTGAGGCTGTAGAGAGCAGCGACACGGTTCCCCGTTAATGCGAAACGTTGTTAATTACTGGGAAACAGTGTCTTCTTGCTCTCGGTATGGTAGGGAGGGCGGCCGAAAACACGGCTTGTTGCGCTCGATTCCTCAATTAATGCACGCAATTAAACTTCCGCTCTCTTAATGAGCACTTCAATAAAAGTTTATGGCGCAAATCTCATTAAGTGCGCGGCTCGTTCGTTAGATTCGGTGGCCGGTCGCTCGTGAAACACGGCCGTCTGTTCCTGGGAAGATTCGACGCCTCGAAAGAGAAAGAGAGACAGAGAGAGAGTGAGAGAGAAAACTGAATTATCATCAGGCGAAATTCGCGTGATCGAACGGAATATTTTTCTCCGCGCGAATTCCACGGGGTTGGAGGGGGTGGAAAAATTAACGGACACAGAGAGCCCCGAAACCGATAACATCGTTTTCGCCGGGGCGGAAAAGAAGGGAAACGAGAGCGCGCGCGAGCTCTCTCGCACGGCGCGATCCATGTTTCATGCTGTCGCGGCGTCGCGATTGAACTCATAAATTCGCCGAAAAATTCATGAGCGTCGCGAAATACCGGATTACATTGCATTTACGCCGTTGTTACGGCCGTTCGCCGGGAAATTCACTGGAAATTGCAACGACCGCCCACGCCCGCGCCTTTCTCTACTCGACCCGGGGACGTGTCCAAGCCCCGGAACGTTATTACGATATCATGTGATCGGCTGAAATTTTCCGAAAAAAATCCGCGCTGAGAAAATCCACCGATAATTCGCCGCGATCCGTCGACATCCCCTTTAACAAAAAGTACATTTCAACGGTTTTACATGCTTTGTACGAATGTGTGCACAGTTCTAACCTCCAGAACCCCCCTCCCCCCCAGGACGAGAAAAATATATTGGTTGATTGGTCTACTCCTATAGCTGATTTGCGGTAAAACTTACGTCAGACGGGAGAGAGAGAGAGAGAGGGACAGTGGGAAAACATTATTCCCAGCGAGATCGGCGTTCATGTTCCACCCGCGGCAAAAACCTACGATTTTCTTTGCCGGCGAGATACAAGGACGGAGCGGCGACCATTTATCAGCCGCGCGCTGGCTGTTTCGAAAGGAAGGCTGATAAGGCGAGCGGCGGTACAATTTCTTTGAAATAACAAAATATATACTGTAGATTTTATTGTTTCACGTAACTCCTCTAAAGAAGAATTGTCTGCAAACTTCAAAATCCTGCTGACTTTTAAAATTGAAAAATTACATAATCCATCTGAATGTGTGCCAACAATAAAGAATCACCTAATAATAGAATGCAAAAAATATGAAAATGAAAGGAAAAGTGCTAAGTTGCCTAGATCCTTACCCACTGTGAAATTGCGCGTCTTCGAAGTTTGAAACGTACGAGAAAAAACTTTAAGCAAGCCATGGGCCGAGTTCGGCGAAGACGCCTTTGTTTTTTCCGCGAGAACGAATCCGGCGTTTGAGCCTGAGTGTGTGTGTGTTGTGTGTGCGGCCGCAGGTGGTCGATTGAAGTCGGTCGTCTTCGCGGTCTGTCGGTCGGTCGTAGCCGGTCGTAGCCGGTAGTAGTGTGTGGTCTGTCGTTGGCCGCCCTAGGCAACAGTATATGCGTTTTGAATAAAGAGTTTTATGTTCAATTCCTCTACGAATTCCTTCCAGTGTTTTATTTACGTAATCCAGTTATTTATTGGTTCTCATTGAACACCCACTCTGTTAGGCTCTGAGGAGTATATCGCCGGTCTACTCAGTATATCAAAGATACTAATATGTATAAAATATAAGAAAATGTACCGTGTTGCAAATGACCTCAGATGTTGAAGCAACATTAAATAAATAAAAAAAAAATAAAAATTTTTTCTTCCAGTTCCTTTTCTTTCTGTAAAAATGAACAAACTACTGCCCACCGGCATGATGTAAACATGTACCTTCTTTAAAGAAATTTTTATCAACAACGAATTTATAGAATCAGTTTAATTAAGCAAACGCAAAATTTCTCCCTTGAGAATGATCCACATTAGGATCGAAAGGTTGGGAAACTTTTAATTGTAAAATTGCTTAAAGGTTAAAATTTGATCGAACTTGTAGCGCCGACATTACAGATTATTTATTTAAAATTGTTGCGGTCGATAAAACGGAATATTTAAAATTAACAAAGTCTCGAAAATGAATGTTATATGTACATTTTACTGCATGATCGAGCTCGCTGCACTGGAAATGTATCGTATCGGATTCACCCAGCAACGGAATATTAACTTTGCAGAGGAAACGGCAGCGGAAGGTGGCTCGCGCTTGGCGTCAGCCATCTAGTCACTTTCACGATCGTAAAGTCCCTAAATCGGACCGTCGAAATGTTACAATGTGTCTGGCCCTCTCGCGCGCGCGCCCGCGGCACGGTACACGGTGTGGTATGGCGTGGTGGAATTGCCGGAGCCGAGGGCTAAGAGAACGAGGTAGCTCGTAAAATCTGTTATTGGCCAATTTGGCGGGATATACTCACGTTCACGTGTATGCCGTCCACGTCGTAAACGTTGTACGGAGTTTCTCGATCGGGTACGTATCGGTAGAACTCGGCCTCTTCGAAGAACCATTGTATCGTGTACAGCGACGACCCCTCGAGGTCATAATGGCAGGACAGTGTCACTGTGTCACCCGATCGCACCATTCCCGGCACGTTGATTGTCAAGTCTTTCAGCCCTGTCGCACCTGAAACAACAAACGACCGCGCGTCAGTCGGATTCATCACGTAGCCGTTCATAGAATCACATTGTTTCACACATTTTTGTTTGTTTGTTTGTTTTTTTTTATAAGTTTAAGTAAACATCTTCGTTCGTGCATTCCGAACGCACTTCGAGGCGCATCGGTTCGACAGCATCTCAAGTCCCGAGAACGAGGTCTGGAATGTCGGAGTAAGACATCGCGTTTCAATAAAATCATAGAAGAAAGCGCGCACCGATGAAATCCGGCTAGAGGCAGCGGCGGCGGCGTTAAAATGTTTCGCTGGGAAAGCCTTTCGTCGGATAAATGCTCCGGAATGTTTCATCGGCGGGAAATGGCGAGCGCGGCTGGGTGGAACAGAGGGAGGAAGCTATTGTTCGACGGTCGAATATAAGTGGGATGTGTTTGCGGAGAAATTGTGTTTGGCGTCTGAATCTTTCAAAGGATCGTTCAGAATCGGTATCACTTAGGGAGCGGGGGAAACAGAAATCAATGTTTTCGCCGGCGCTCGGAGTTGAAAAGTATTTGTTAGGTGTCTTCCATTTATCGCGTGAAAAAATTCATTGAAAAAAACGTACGATTATTTTTTACGAAGGCGCAACTGTCAAAATATCGACGATTTTACGAAGACGATTTTTGGAGATGATTTTGCTTTTACCAATTATGGTCAATCCGGAGGTGATCTAACAGCGATCTTGATTTTTTCTGACTGAATTCAATCTCGTCCACAAATGCATGAAATCCTCCGTCGGGGTTGTTGTTGTTTTAACGACGAAAATAGTTCGGTCCGAGGCGTTCTTTTATTACGAGTCGCAGGAAAATGAACGAAGATAAGACCCGCGTGGTAGTTTAAGTGTCTACGAGGTCCTACGTGGTTCTACGAGGTTGTGCAAGGGCATTCTGGTGGAAGTAGGATGCCCGGGGAACGTGTGACGAGCGAAACGTTACTTCGCTCGAATGAGACGAGTGTAAACGTGGAAGCCGGCGGGCGTCGAGATTAGACGTTTTCCAGGACCCCGGCCGTAATACCCGGGCCTCTGCTGATCCCTTTAAAGGGATACTTGGCGGTCTAAATGGACTTTGCTCGCGCGATTAGATTAGCGCCGGGGAACGGCCCGTAATTGTCGTATATTTCGACGAAGACGCACCGGAATATCTAATTAGAACTATAAATAAACCGGCGGATCAGACCCGCCGGGACCCGCCGACAATATTTATCCGTTCATTAACACGTTATTATTATCAATGCTCCCATTATGAAACTACGAGTCGGTTAATTATCATCGTCGATGAATTAAACCATTCCGTCTCGAGGTTATTATAACATTAACCAGATAATGCTCTCAGGATCTACGATATCTCGGTAGCTTCGGCTAGATTAATTTTAAATTCTAATTTTAGCAGCCTGCGAAAATTAGCAACTGTTCGTATCAAGTTCAGCGAGGTGAGATTACCGTAGGTCTGAGAGGAGCGAGTTAAATAATTGGTTAACGTCAGGAAAAAATTGATGCAACCGTTGCATAGAATCTTCGGGTCTTTTAGGATCCAACTGTTTGGACGAGTATTTCAAATTTTTTCACGATTCATTTCGCGGGAAAAATTCAGTGAATTTCTATTGACCCGGCTGTGATTCTCTGTACTGTTTCCAGCTTGTCAAAGCAACCGAATACGGTCCGATGAATAGAGCGCGGAACAATCGAATTTTTCTAAGCATGAATTTTTAATCGGAAAACCGTGTTCGAAGCACAACGAACGCCGAAAAACGATTTGCAGAAATTCCCTGGTCGTACCGTGATATTTACGAAATAGTCGGTGCATGATTCCTGTTTCGTGATTCATTATTTCATTCGCGCTCTACCGTATTTCGCAGTATTGCCGACAGTGGCATAAAAAAATCTGATACCGGCAATCACTAAAGCCCACTGGCAGCAGTGTTATTTATTTTCCCGGCTCCAATTGGTAATATAACTTTCACAGGCGAACGGCGATCTAGGAAACCGGTATAGCTGGCAGCTATGAAAACTTCCGGGTAGTCGTGAACCGCGTAGTCCTGGTCGTATAAAAATGATAACGTCGATAGTTACGACGCTCGTCTACGAAACAGGTACTTCGACGGATTTTCGAAAAAAAAAACAAGGGAAACGCGTTCGATCAAACCGGCCGTTTCAATATGCGTAATTAAATTACATTGTCTCCATTCTGCGCGCGGAACCGGTCGTGAATACTGATCGCTTTATCGGCGAGCGTCTGTTCAATTAGTATCAATATTACTGTTATGTTATTGGTTTATTATGCTGTTCATAAACTAATGCGGGTCGCGCTGGGGTTCGAATTAATTGCGCGAAATCAAAGTTCACCGCTTTATTGTCCATGTAAATATACTTACAACTAGGTACTGCGGATCTTCATGAAAAATAAAAATCGTTCAACGCTTTAATCGCAAGCATAATAATAAATAGGAATTTATTTCTCTGATTGGAGTGGTTTTATAAAGTTGTAAAGAAAGAAGAAAAATGGTATCAATCCAATTTTGCCCTAAATGCACAAAATCCGCAATCTAGTGAAAAAAAGTAGAATTTTTCCTCCCGTTTTCTGTAAAATAACTCACAAAAAATGAAGATTAGCATAAATACCTATTAGCATTTAAGAACTGCAATCAGCGATGTTCAACGGAGACACCTTCGTAACCGGTTAGATTAAAAGATGGCACGCGATAGCGGCGCGGTATCGAGGGGAATGAAGCCATATAATTGGGTCAAGAGAAAGGGCTTTTGAAAAAGAGAACTGGGTCGAAAAAGCACGGCAAAGAACACCGCGGCCAGGATTACTCTCTGGCATTGATTCTCGGAGGCATCGGTCATTCCTGCGCGAGGCATTTAATCTTTCAGAAACGTTTTCCGCCTCGGAGATCTTTTTCCCACAAAAGTTCTGGCCGCTTTTATTAAATCGCGGAAAAGCGAAGTTTCTCTCGGAGATCGGATGAATTCATTCTTGGACGAGCCACCCGGCCGTGGAGGGATGTAGCGGCCACGGGCGGAGGGGAGGGAGGGAAGCAAGGGATGAAGATCGATTACCGGTAGCATTCGGGCCGACTTCCCGGCAAGAGAACAATAATTAGCGCGAAGGTATCGGTAGCAGACGCGCTTGTCGATCGGAAAACGTTTTTACCCGGCGATTCCGAATCGTTCCATCGTCAGTCACTTACGTCCCCTTTCGCTTTCGGAGCAGACGGATGGTTTTGTCGGTCGGATACCTACCTGGCCGTGGGTCTGCCGGTCGCCGTTTCTCCATCGATCTTTTCGACCGCCGCACCCTCGCACCGCCCGCTCAAAACGGACGAGAGAGACCATCTGTGCCCTCTCCCCGGTTTCCTACCGTGTCCTCCACCCGTCCAGAAAATAAAGAACTCCCTCCGAACAACGACCTCCGTGCAACAATCTTTATCTCTTCCATCTTTTCTCGAAAATAGTGGTTTCTAGCAGGGTTATAAATTTTTAGATTACGTACACAGGCTATGTCCGGATAGCTGGTAACAACCGGGCACGGGACGATTCTACATATAAAAATCAGTGGATAAAAAGGAATAGCATTTTTTCGTTCTCGAGAAGATCGACTTTAAAGATACGTCGCGTAGTATACGCAGCAAGTAGAATAGGCCGGTCACGGTCAGACGCGTCGGACGATTCAAAGTTTATTTTCTCGAAAACGAGGCGTCAAACGAAAAATTTTTATTCCTTTTCGACGAGTTATTTTTACACGTAGAATCGTCCCCTGCCCTATATCGGAAATGTTATTAACCGAGTTCATCCAGATTTTCGCGCAACGCTAAAAAATCACTGGCTGAAGCGAACAGTAGCAGACTATCCGACGGTTCGTGCGATTGTTTGCGGCGCGATAGCCTCGTTCCCATCGCGAACGAACTTTCTTTATCCGGGGAAGACTTCCGATGCGTTTACTCTCGGCGCTGTGCAACGAACAAACTGCGAGTGCATTAGCGGTAATTGGCGTCGAACCGAAAACCAGCCTCGCTCGTTGCAGAATTGCCCGGAGGAAAATTGAACGCGCCTCTCTCGCGGCGAGCTATTTCCCTAAAACGGTTATAATTAATCCGAATATTCCCGGTGCCCGTGAAACGAGTCGCATCCATGGACACGTTAGAACATTCTCCGCGCATTCCTTCAGCGTCGCTAGTTAATTTTCAAGTTTGCTTCTGACTCCGAAGAGCGAGGAACGGGGTCTGGCATAATCCGATTCCGATTATTGGTTCTGCCGGTATAATGGATAAACAGAAAAGAAGGGTGGATGTTTTTCCGTTTAAAGTAAATTTGTATTTAGTCTGGGTGCGGTGTTAGGCGTGCAAGTCCCTGTCTACACCGCAGCCGGTTCCGCTCGCAGATAAGTAATCCGGATTATCGCGTCTATAAGATGGCGGCCGGATCCGTGGATCAACGATACCGGAGCGGTTCAGCTATTCGTGGCATCCGATCGATCGAGGCTACGCTACGGAAATCACGTATAAATTAGACCGCAATTTCGGAATGCACACAGCCTCCGTGGAATCTCGCATCCCCGCGTGTTTGTTCACCCGACGAGTCAATTAACGATTCCGCCTCCCTCCCCCTCCACCGATCGGTGATAATCTTCTTTCTCGTGCATCACATAATTTACCAAGATTTTATGTCGCTTTTTGCCCCCCTCCCCGCACCTGTTACTGGCATCGTCGTCCCGTGTTTCTCCCTCCCCCTGTCGTAAGGGATTTTAATGAACTCGGTAATCGACGGCAGAAATTTCCTCCGTTTGATACTCGCTCCTCCGAGGATGTCTGCGCAAACATATTTAATCGAACGTCGACGAGCAAGAAGCTTTCGATCAGGGAGCTTCTTCGGTGCGACTAAATATTGATCTGTATCTAGCCGCGGCGGTTTTAACAAGCACGTGGACGGCAGAACGTATTCCACCCCCGTTAAGAAAACGATGAATTATTCAGCGGCGGAACCGGTATTTTTCCAGTAATTGACACGTTGCCGGCGGTGTTTCGATTAATGAGCTCCTGCGATGGCCCCGCTGACGAATTCCCCCTGTCTCCAATTATTTCTTTTCAATTACACCGTCGGTATCGATCCGTACCATTTACATCTGTTTCGTTGTGTTTTCAATTCTCGAGATCGAAGCACTGTTTTTATTCACCGTACGAAAATGTAGGAAAACGGTGTTGACGCGGTCACCGGAAAACTTTATATCATCTCGCAAATCGTTTCAGGCCGGTACCGAGAGATCCAGTCGTGGAAAGCGGACGCGATATTTCGCCGGGGCTCTCACTCGTCGCTCCTCTAAATAAGAAATTCAAGGGGCGGAGCAATAATTTGCCGAAGTCGAGTTTCCGCGGCGTAGACAATATTGTTTGCCAGTCGTATCCCGTCAGCTTCCACGGGATATCCTGCGGGACCGTTTCCTTCGGAATAAGTCTGTATCAAGCGGGCGGCCGAGCGAATCGCTGCTGTTTAAGCACTGCTCCTTGAGAAACACCGGCGCCCGTAAAAATACACAGGCCCCGGTCAGGTTCTCGCACAGCGTGCCTGTCTCGGTCCTGCTTGTTTCTCTTCAAAATCAATATTTAACGTGCAGCTTGTTAAAACTTTCGCTCGTGGGACCGGGGCCATCCAGCGAGAATCAAGAGATGATCGGCTCGGGAATTGGCCGGCGCTTGTCCGACCCTTTTCATTTAGCACGGCCGTGTAGTTTTTCAGTGAAAAGATTTCGTCGTTTGCCACTTTCAAGCAGCGATTTAATTTCCTCGGGCATTATGCATGGTTCATTCGTTGAAGGGAAGATATTCTTTTGAGTAGCTATGTCGGTGGAACACAACGTAGACATTTACAAGATTAAACTTTATCAGACTGAATTATGGTTGGGACAAGAAGAGCAAGGTTGGTTCATGAGCAGGCAAGTAGAACAGAACGATATATTGTCGGACAAGTAGAATAGGGACCATACATTGTCGGACAGGTGGGATGAGATCTCATTGTGGCTAGACAAGTGCAATGCGATGCAGTCGAGTAAGCGGAAGTCGGACAATTAAAATTCGCAGAAATAGAACGGATAATTCGAATAAAAATGATTTAGGATCAGCCAAGTAGGAGTAGGAGTCAGCCTATGCTCAGACAAGTAGAACAAGAATAACTTGAAAGCGAATAAAATGTACACTTGATCGAGCAACGCGATCCCGATTATAGATTAAAAATGATATAGCTGCATCTACATTTTCGAACAATGCTGCGAGTAGAAACGGCCTCTAACAGCCTGACCGTTAACTTGCACGTGCGCTATCAGCTTTTCCCCGAAACCTGCGTCCAGGTACATTAAATCAAGATCAGCATCGTGATCGATACACCGACAAAGAGTGTCGGCAAAGCACGGACAGATGGAAACATCGTTTTCCGCATCGGAGCCGGCCCCACGGGAATCAAAACAATTTTCACGTACTACCAGTAAATAGCAGCGATCATCGTTTCGATCCGTAGCCATCGAATCCGTAAATCAGCGATATTGCACCGTGGACCGGTCCGCCCGGAAACCAATATCGGGGACACTTACGATTTATCCATATTCATTAGTCGGCCACACTAACGCCGCCTACCAATCAGCCCCGATAATTATCCACGTAATTAGGCCGGGTACCCGGGGCTCAAACATACCCGCACGATGGTTCGCGCGCAACCCGATCTCCCGCTCCCCCCTCACCAATCCCTAGATCCTGTATTTCACCTGGAACCGGGGAAATTGGAGCGATTTAATCTCCGATTCCCGATTACTACTTTTTTTTTTATTCGCGTTGCGTGCGCGCAACGATGCTCATTGCCTACGGCTTCCCTCCCCGCCGCCACTCCTCATCACCGACCGTGTTCAACTGTAATTAAATACCACGGTCTGCACCGATTCGCGTTTCCCCGTCTTTCCGCGGAATCTGTTGCCTCTGAACCGATCGATCGGCAACCGATTTTTCAAGGCACGAGAGAACCGCATCGACGCATCGCATCGTGACGCCGCGCCGCGCCGTACAGTTCGAAAAAGTGAGGTGGAAAGTGGAAACTAACCGCGAAAACCGAAAACGGTTCGGTTCGCTGAGCCCTCGGTATTTTCGGGCCGGCAGCTTTCGTGCCCGCCGCGACCGCCGCGATAATCGCTCGAAAATCGAAATTCCACGGTCAGATTGGCCGTTCCTGTTTGCCGATTAGTCCGCAGAGAAGCCAGAGAACCTTTTAAAGTTTCGTTAACCGCGTTTCGACGCGCGATTTTAACGGCGCTCGGAATTTGCGGTTTGATTTTTCACGATCGACGCTTATTCGCCCTCTCTCTTTCTCTCTCGCTCGCGTTACAGCCGTTTTGCAACCGTGAACAAAAAAACCTATGGGATTACGACGATCGTTACGACGTTCCTCGCAGGAACGAGAAGACCGTTTCGATACTTTTCTATTCGATTCGTAATATCGCGTCGTGGCGGTCCAATTCCGCCGTTGTTTATTCAACGGACGATGCTCACCCGCGCGAAAGCTTCGGGGGCGATCAGAATAACGGCCAATCGAGCCGGTTATCGTGCAATCCGGCACGATTGCACGCTTGTTTTTCTTCACCGGGACACACACACGACGGAGCCCGTTCGGAGCGCCGCGCCGTCCGGGAAAAACAGCAATTAAACTGTGGAATCTTTGTTATTTAATTTGCCCACGCGGAACCGCGAGATTATTATTCCGCGCGGCTCCGCCGCGGCTCGATGTTTCTTGGTGCTCGCTCGGAATTTGTTCAAGCATTTCCCGCTCGTCTTCGCAGTTGATTTAAGGAATAAATTAAATAACTTTGGAATTGATTAACGTGAATTCTTCGCAACCGTTCCGCACTGTGTAAAATATTCGTTGCGTTCGTATTTTATGTAGCCGCGCAAACGTGTGTTGCAGCGTGCAGAAAATTGTTTGCACGGAATTTATATATTACCACGAGCCGTAAACAATTTCCATCATGGTCTATCGATTTTATTTTTCAATAACTCGTTGCAGGTGTCTGTTCGTACATATACTGACGGAATAAAACAACCAATGCAATGTTACATGGTATTATAAAAATTGTCTGCATCAATTCCATCACGCAACTGCTAAATCTATTTGTTGTTCCGAAATGCTTTTAATTTTTCAAAGGGCGGCTGATTTTGACACGAAACAATACGACTTTCGGAATCATCGAGCGCAATTCGACGACGTAGATAGGGAGGCGAAGGTAAGGCTGATTGGCAAAGTTGTAGCGGAATTTTGGAAAGCGTTGCGCGTGATTTACGGCCGGCCGTTCAGAAACTCAAAGGATTTATCGCAGCGGGTTTAATACGATCGCGGGTTGCTGCTGATTCGCCGAACGTAATGTATTCCAACACGGTTCTCCCGTGGACACGCAGCTTCATTTATTCAACCTAGAAACGCGGCAAGCCTCGCCGCGCCGCGCCGCGCCTCGCCTCGCGGCCCCTCGTCGACGTGTAGTCCAATTAGAACTCAAACGTTTCTGAATTTACGAACGTTCCGCTCTGAAGTTACCCGCTCGTCCAACTCTTCGTCCTCCGGCGCGTGCGCCGCGCCACGCCGCGACGCCACGATTTATCCGGTGTAATATTTGCGAAATCCAACGCGCGCGTTGTCCGTAGTTGATTAATTGAACCGGAGGGGCCCGGTCGAACTTTTTTGCGGAGTGCTCTCGCGCGCAATTACCGGTGTTACTTCAATTTGAAATCTTGCGCGACGCACCTGCTGCGCCGCGCGCTCTCGCGCGCACGAGATTTTTCTTCGGAAAATTCGTCCCACGATCATACACAGAACATTCCCGCCGGAGAATTCGTTCACGCACTTACGATTCTCCTAAGCTCCGTTTATCCAAGTTCTACGAACTCGTTTTAATCCGTAATTAAATCCCCCGGTCCAGCAGCGCGGGGCGATAACATTCTATCCGGAGGTGCTCGTTTCCGCGCTGGGATAACATTTTTTTGCGGGCAGAATTAGTTCTCGCACTTCTAACACTCGGCTAGCCACTTGTTTATTCGAGTTGGATTAATTAATTTTAATTCGAGGGTAATTAAATTTCGTTGCGCTGTTCAGTACTACGCGTGCCGAGGAGTTTTTTTTTTTCGTTTTCGCAGCACCAGCAGCAGCGGTGAAATTCGTTTGTGCAGCGCGAACTGCAATTTTTTCTGGCAGAATTTCGCACTTTAACTCTCGCCGGACGATTTGTTTATTTGGACGTTGTCGTTTCAATCTCGCCCGCGATGAAATTCGCTGCGGTCAAATTCGTTTCTACGAGCACTGTTTAGATACTTCGATCGTGTAAATCCGATTTAGCTTGATGGCTAGATCAGACAGATCTCAGGCGGAGGCGAACCGGGACTGTATCGGTGGTATGTGAACGCTTAAACCACTTAATTTCTCGATTAATTAAGCTACGGTTCTATAAGAGCTTTCATTTATATAGCATACAAGCACCGGAGAATTCCCTACTTTCGTTAAAATTAATTTCCTCCGCGCAATAATTAATCATACTATCGAACCTCGGGTCTATACCTTCATTGCTTCGCGAGACAATATTCGCGAATATTCTGGACGCAAACCAACGGACGTATAAATTTGCGACTTCGCGGACACTTACACCGATCCTCGAAGAACATGTCAAATTTTATTGCATGCGAAAATAACAATCCTATCGAAAGTTATGTCAAATCGTACGAGTTGACGGAGTAAAATTCTTGATCGAGCGACGATTAAAATTTCTTTTCGTCGTCAGTAGATGATTCCGATGATCCCAGCGATTATGGGGCTTGCCGGGCGTGTGGAGCGCATGGTGCCCATGGAAAATCATGATCCCATAGCAGTAAGAACTACGTAGCACATTATCGGGCGCAGTCGCGCGCGATCAAACAAATCGCGCCGCGGGGACGCGTCCTCGGAAACGAGAGGGCCGGCCTAAACGCGATATAATTACGTTCGGTCGCGATATCCATTTCGAGTCGGCCGATCATTAGCACATAATCACCGGGCATTAGTTCGACCGCGTGGCTGCATAAGCGAGTTTTATCGGCTGCAACGTTCGGGGACCGCGCGCCGCGCGGACAATCGTGATCGCGAACCCGGCCGCCCGCACACGCGCTCGCCCGGTGAAAGATTAAACAACCGCAGGCCTGATCTTGATTAAGCCAACCTGTGCTGCGGTTCAATTAAATATTCGAAATTCATCAGACTTTGCCCGACCAACGAATCACAGATAAAACAGTGAATTATCGCGCGGAGCTAAGCTCTGGGTATATTGCGAAATTAACTGTAAACGACAAACTTGTTTTTCTCCCGTTCAAAGACTACAGTGATCTTGGCTTCGGACAACATAAAATTCTCTTCTTCCGTAATCAAGATTTTTATATTTTGATATTTGTGTTTGGTATTTGATATCTGTTTTGATATTTTGGTGATTTTTATTGTGTTCAGCTTTAACGGTTCAATTAATACCGATGGAATGGCCAACACTTAATACTCCGACAGGATTCAATTCAATAATTGAATAAAAAAGTTACGAATTGTTTGCGGAAATGGAGGAAGATATTATTGATTGTAACCCGATCAAACGGCGAATGAAACATGAAACGGATAGTAATAATAATAATGAGACTGCACACGTTAATCTATCGTCGAACAGGAAAATTAATCTGGAAGTAATAACTGTATTGCATTATTAACTTATCGAATATAAAAATTAACCTGAACGATTGAACAGAATATTATCAAGAAATGAAGACTTTAAGAGAAACATTTGAACGTTATAAATACAATATAAATGCAATAATGTTAATCCGTATTATCGATTCATAAGGAATTGTCTCTACATTTTGTATGGGATTGCCTAGTGGGACCAGTTCTATGTCTATATTTGTCGAAATCGGAGAGGGGGGGGGGCACGATAACGGGTACCATGGGTTGTAGATTGCGAATTAACCAGGCTGGAACCGATCCTGTACCCACGATTATCGCACGGTATCGCTGTAACGCGCCCGAAGGACCTCCCTGATCGGCGTTCGAGCAGAAATTTGTAGCGTGAACTAAGCCTCGAGACGGAATTCGGTCCAAAACTGTCGCAGGTGTTCGGGATTACTGTGTAAAGTTCGCGTTTAAGCTCGCGACGCGATTTACCATCGTGCGAGCCGGCTGAGACGGGGCCTGGCCCGTTTTGTCATTCTTAGCTCCATCGAAATTGATTAGACATCGCCTGTGACGGACCCTGCGAGCGTTGAAACGCTATTTGCGAACACGGATAAGTAGAATTCAATAGATGAGCGAAGGGGTCTTTGAAGTGATTCATAAAAAATAGAAAACTGACATAAATGACGGCTAAAAAGAAAAACATAAACAACACACGGCTTACAAAAACAAAAAATTGTACAAACAGTCCAGTCAACGTGAAACGGTATTCGCGACTAAAGTAGCTTCGCCTTCTAAGAATACACTCGCGGGTACAACGATGAACAACGCGAATGATAATAATACGGAGACTGTCCCAGCGGACTATTCAAACAAGTTTGGACTAATTACATTAATTTCCAGGAGGAAATAAATTTGAAGATTGAAAAAAGGAGTCGCGCGGCAGCCAGAGGGTCGCGGGTTCGTGGATCGCAGAATCTCGCAGGGAAGTTTTTATTCTGCTGGTGGCGAGCACTTCCGTTTCCCCTGGAAGGGTCGGTTAATAAAATTTCTTTGGAAGGAACGTCGGCGAAGGCTACCGCTCCCTCATCGAGTTAGAAAAGGAAAGAATTGACAAAACTCGTTGGCCCGAACCGCGAGAAAGCGAGAGCCGGGAAGAGAGTCAAGCGGAGAAAAGGTAGGAGAGAGAGAGAGAGGTGGGTAAAGGGAGGAGACTTTCCAGGCTAGAGAGAAAATTTGATTTAATCTGAAAAGTATTCGATTCTTCCGGTGGACGTGGCACGCGCCGGGACTCGGCTACGGGCCGCCTTTAACAAGCGGATTCTTCTTTTCCGTCATTCAGGTGGAATTCGGTGTCCGGCACGGCGCGATATCCTGGTTCGAAAGTTTCCACCGTCCCACGCGATGCGAGAGAAAAACGAATCGCGTGGGAGGGGGAGGGGGGGCGTCTCATCGATCCTCGCAAAAGAAAAAATCTTTGTCTTCCCTTTGGGTAAGAGTTATTGCCGTGAACGGAATGCTCTAAAATTCATTAAACTCGTACGTCGTCGCCGGAACGCCACGCGAATGAAAATGCCTCCCTTTGAACGGGGGCCCTTACGGGCTCGCGGAACGGCTCATCTGAAAGTCATCCGATTCCTTTGAGCGGATTGCCGGTCTTCCGCTGCGCGGGAATATTAAATCGACGCGGCCAATTTATCCGGGCGACCAAACCGGTGCACCATTCCGTTTCTGCCCGAGATATCTCCGGCCGTCTTTGTTCGATATTAACGAAACTTACGGCAAATAATTCGGCAACGAGAACTCGGCTATAATACATGTGGGAGGTCTAAATTCCCGCGAGAAACAGGCGAAACGCGCGTCCCGCAGAAGGCAAGCGGAACACGCGTTCCACGAAAAACAGACGAACAAATGAATTCGCCTGGCGTTTGTCGAAACAAACGAAGTTGGAAAAGGCGTGGAAGAAGCGAGAACGGGGAGTCTCTCGCCGGTCGTCGTCTTGTAAAGTTGTCTTCTAAAGTTGTACTGAATCTTTGTTCTATCTTTTTAATTATTTTATTAAATATAGTGATCGTAACAGTCGATTCCTTTATTGCTCCCCGCCCGCGTAGATCGATTAGCCAACTCGATCGCCACCGAAATAAATATAGAATAGGGAAATCCTACATACATAAAAAAAATTTCCTTTGCCAACCTACCCCAACCGAGATAATCACGGTCGAACGTCTGGCGGATCGGGAGCGGCCGTCCGACACGCGCCGCGCAGCGTTTTTCCACCGATTTCCTCGAAAACGACGCTTCGCGGCGGAAAATGTTGCGGCACACACGTCCGCCGTATATTTTTCACGGGGAATCATCCCCATCGGTTTATTTTCCGATACGGGCGGCACAATCTCCCGGGCGTTATTCGCTTTATCGCAACGCGTAAAAACGCCGTAAAATCCTCGGCCGTGCGAGCGCGCGCGTGCGTGTGCTCCGTTGCTAGCCGGACGCCTCGAAATCGCGCGGCGATCTTAATTCTTTGATAGCGCGATGGAATGGGTCGGGGACGGGGAGAGGGGGAGCGGCGGCTCCGCAAGGACGTTTCGGCCGTCTTCGATTGTCTTACTCGGCGGATACGGCGCGGAAAATAATCGCCGGTTTTACGACGGGGATCCGCGAGGACGAATCTCTTTTACTTCCTCGACGAGCGGCCGCCATTGTTCGCTTAAAATGCTATTCCCCGCGCCCCCGGGGGCTGATTTATTCCGGCGGCCTGCGGGCGTAAAAACGAAATAAAAACCGCGATGCGGTTTCCGCGTAATGGTTTATGACGGAACCGTTTCGCCGCGATTAGGTCGCGTCGCGTTGAACGCCGCTGATCCTTCCCCGTGCCTGCCCTCGGGATTACTTACTGGAAGGTCCTGGAGATAATGCTTTATCCTTTCTTGTTTTACGCTTCCGATAAGCCAATTCGAATATAATTTGTATCTAATAATTAAATGATATAGGCGCCAGGTTCGATCATTCATAGTAAGAGTAGTAAATGTTTATTTGTAAATAGTAAATGTCTATTTACTTATCTTAGCTAAATAGACATTTGTACTTAACCAGCTCCTGAAGATATTCGCAATATCCAATCCAAACATCCTTGACATTGACTATGAATGATCGAACCTGGTGCCGATATCATTTAATTATTATATACTTAAATTTCGATCGAGAAGAATTTATCCGTTATAATTTGTATCCATCGGGGACTTGATTTTTGTTTTAAATTCGAATAGAAAAATAGAAGATGTACGGGAGTGAATGTCCTAGAACTGATGATGATTTTATTAATTGCTCAAGCGGATTGCCAACCAGGTCTGAGGATAGACGTTGAAAGAACGTTTAAAGGTACGTGCAGGAGTTAATCGATTTGGCGAACGAACGGCTCAATTGTCGTCGAGCTAATTTATCGCCACCCAGTTGTTCAATGTACGCGTTATATAATCGGGAGATCGAATTTAATTACATTCGGACGGCTCGAATGCGCGAAAGAACGAGCAGCGGCTGCTGCCGCCGCGCCGCAATTGTGAATGTTACGGCCGCGTTCAACGTGGCTATTAACGCAGCCGAAACGCGAGAACGTCGGTGGTTTTCAGGTTCTTCCTACGGTGCCATTAAGTCGTTCCGTGTACTCCGGGTACATTGTCGCGGTATCTCAAGTCGCCTCTATCATTTCTTATCGCGACTGGCCACATTTCCCAAGATACGGTGAAAATAATCGTGGCCCTTGCGATATTCTTCCGGCGATGCCTCTCTTTCTTTCCGTGGACCCGTCCATTATTCTCCGGAATTCCTAGCGTAAAGCTCGGTTCACTGCTGACGAAAACTGGCTGGTCGAGAAAACACCCGGCGAGAACTGCGCGCGTCACGATAATTATTCGGAAATTTTTAATTGCTTCCTGGACGCTTCGCTTAGGCAGTTTCATTTTCATCGAACCTCGTGCTGCGGTGCGATGGAAATGTCTGAACAAGTTACAGCTTCTGTGAGCAACATTTTTATCTGAGATATATGTAAATCGACGTACATAAAAGTGTCCAGAAACGAAGAAGTTAGTCCGGTTTTATCATATTCGATGGAAATGTTAGGCAATTTCTTAAGAGGACCATAAAAATGGATACTTATCTATACAAACGGGGGCGGAGAAATGAAATGAAACCTGATTCCTGTACCGTAAAAACGATAAAGAAAAAGCATTGAAATCCCAACATTCGTCGTGGGATTAATAAATCAATTTTTAATCATCCCTCGTTTCGTTTGCCGCGACCAACATCGCAACGGATGGATTCCGTATGCACGCGGCTTAACCGGCACTTATCTCGGTTTGCAGCGAAATAAAAAACAATCCTCGTAGAACAGCGTCGGCGAATTCTTTCTCCGAGATAAATGCGCGTTTACAACGGTCCCGCGTTTAAATACACTGCGGAGAAGTATGCGACTCTGCAGCGCCGCCGGTGTTCCCGAGTCCCGTTCTCCTCGGGTTTCAGACAGATAATCTTTCCACGGGAATTTCACAGCGGCGAAGTACGATATCGCCTTAAGTTTGCCTTAATTACGCGTTTCTAATTACTCGCACGACTGTGAGCCGGGGCTGTGTGTGCGTGCAAGCGCGCTCGTCCTGTTTCAAACGGGGAGGAGATCCGCATTTACTCGCATTTAACGTAACTTCGTTCGACGGTGTTTCCAACCCCCGCCGATGTTAAATCACTGATAGTTAATATTGACAATGCACTTGCCAGACAACACCTACGCCTCGCAGCTTCGCGCCAAACAATTGCACGCGCGTCGTTTAATCGCATCGATCGCGCGCAAACGTTTCTTTTCCGGGCAGTTCGTTGACTTGCACCGAACGGGGAAGTTTGTTGGTGTAAATTCCCAGACCGATTGTTATGTAAAATAGAAATAAATGAATCGCTCGGAGAAGCAATTTTTGCATCGTCGAAAATTAAATGGTACGTCCAAGATGGAGGCCTAATCGACCCCTCTGGATATCGTTCTTCGTCCGTTTTCCACCCCCGTTCGCTTATTTACCGAACCACCCCGTAGACGCGAGGCTTTCCTCTTAACCTGATTAAACGACGTTTATTGTCGCAGCGAATGAGACTTTAGGGGTGCTGGGGGGTAGGGGTGGAAGACACTCTGTATCGGTGAAGAAACAAGGGAGGCATCTAGGAAGAGAAGGGGGGTTGTAAATGGAGCCTAGTGGATGGGGGATGAAATGGAGAATCGCGAGGAGGGTGGCTCGGCCGACACGGGGACGAGGCATAGGCTGTTACAAGAGAGTCAAGGGGGATGGAAAGAGTAGGGTAGTCGATGAAAGTTTGCTTGCGGAGAACAGAGGGTGACAGGGGTGGGGCGGGGGCGGGGTGGCTGGAAAGCCTCCGACGAAGATTCTCGATGAAAACTGTCAGCGGAATGGTTCTGTTGACTTAGCGGCCGCAGGCACCGTCGCTCGATGCACCGTTAATCTTGTTCCGTCGGAGATCGCCCGATGGAATCGTTGCCACCGTTTGATTTATCGTCCCGTGGATACGCACACCCTCGCGCCATCGCCGTGCTTTCTTATTTGCTCGCGACGAGATGGCTGGGAAATTTATTTATGGACGGGAGAGACCGTGACGCGCCGTCTGGGATCATTTGAGGGTCGATGATACCGAAGCCGGGGCTGAAACATTCGAGGGTGGTTTTTAGCGACCTAACGAGCCGTCGGATCCGAGCCTCATCGATCGGAGATACGACGATTAGCTGCGATCGAGTCCCGGAAGAGGATCTCCGTTTTTTTCGCAGACTTAATTTGCCGAGGGAACAACGTTTAGTCGAAAAAATTGATACCGGTCTTTTGCATACATCGATGTCTACGAAAATGTTCTTCCGAAGACGTTCAATGAAATTCGAAAATTAATGCATATTTTTCTAAAATTCTTAGACATTTTCATTAGAACCATCGATTTTCGGAGTACTTGGAAATTTATCGCTAGCAGATGGATTAGCATCGACGTATTATTTACAATATTTGGCCCAGTCGATTGGGATGAACACTCTTCTCCGAATCCGTGTCTGTTTCTGCTTACTCGGTGTTTCAGTCGACACGTTTCAGGCGAGAAGATTGTTATTGGGAACTTAAAACGACAGGGGTTGTTTGCACGTTCACGGTGAGCTGCAAATCCAATTCTCCGCAGAAGTGCGCAGCCCGTCAAAAAGCAGCAGGAACTCCGGCAGAGCGGCGAACACCAATTACCCTTCCCCGAATCAATTTTCATCGATTGCCTTACAACACGCCGCTATCGCTTTCACGCTATCTGCCGAACAAAAGAACACTCGTGCCAAGTGTTCCACTGAACTCGCTGCGTGAGTCGAGTAGACAATTAAATGAACGTCGTGGCCTTTCCGCCCGAAACCACCCTGGAGGGGATGTGTTTCAGGTTTCGATTGTCTCTACGAAACTACGTATGGCAACAATGAAATTCACCGAGCAGTCGATCTGTTATTCTGTCGTCTCCTAGCAACGGAGCTCTGTTTTCGAAAACCATAAAAAATGTGTTACAACCATGATCGTGTTAGGTCAAACTAGGGCCCATCTTAGGGCCAGCTCAGACGCAATCGAGGTCCCAAATATTGTTTAGATGGGGAGAACTGAAAAAGGGTAAGCAGCAAATTGGATTTCCCATTCTGGCAAGAGAAAAATGTGGCTCGGGTCTTTTCAAGGGAAGAAGCTCGCATCCCCCCCTCTCTCGTTCGCTCCCCTGAAAGCTCCTCTTTTTCAGCCGCGTTTGTTTCCACCGTTTCCCTCGTTCTCCCGATTTTGGCACACGCAACGCCGGTAACACTGAAACGTCCGCCTCAAAGCGGCCTCCCGAGCTACTTTGTTAAGCACTCGTCACCGGTGAAAGCTTAAAGAGGCCGCCGCTTTTTCATCTCTTCCGCCCCCGTATCTTGCCCTTCGCCCTCCGCGTCCCATCTCCTCCTCCTTCATCTTTTATTTTCCATTTCTTTTTTTTTTTCCACCCACTTCCCCCCTCCTCTCCCTAAACCGTTAATAACGAGCGGTACCGAGGGGCTCGATATTAAACCTGCGGAACCCTACTCGCTTTTTGCTTCGAGGCCAACCGGTTAGGTGACTCAGGCATGCTCCGTTGTTCGTTGGAAACGTCGATGATGAACCGGCCTGCCCCTCTCACTCGTTTAGGATATTTCCTGAAAGGTTTATAATGTACCTTTCAATCCTGCTTTAACCTGTTTAAGAATTTCCGCGATGGTCGACCGAATGCTTCCGGTGTATCGTGGATTTCTTAATCTAAATCTCTATCTAAAATTTAGCCGCATAGATTACTTTATGAAGGAGTGGTCTGCGTTTTATTCATTATAATTATCACATTTATTAAACCTACCGAGCACTAAAAGCGATTCAAATGTTTTAGCTTATGAAAATAACAGGGTTCTACTTATTGAGATTTTCAGACATTTTTATCGCGATGTGTGCTTGGAGAAAAAGATCTGTCGAATCGATTCCCGTGTAAGCAATTTCATAATTCCAATAATGGCAGTGAGTAGATGCAATGTTAACCACTGGAATGAGATAAGAAGATAAAAGCCTCATCGATCGTCGAGAGGACTGCAAGAGAAGAGAGAGAGAGACTAAGGGAATCACAGCAAACTAAGCAAGACACTGGAGAAACCCGGAACGGAATGGGATACGAGAGACGCCTAAGAGAACTGTGCCAAACAAGCGTAAACGGGGCGAATGCCAATCAAATTGCAACGAACGTGAAGAGACGCTGGAGAAGCCAATGGAAATTGCAACAAACGAGAACAGAAGCAGGGCCAAGCAAAGGAACGGGGCAACACGCGAGTCGAGACGCTGCGGAAGCCAATAAAATTGCAACAAACGAGAAGAGACTTAGAGGAGACCAGGAGAGCAGCCGCGAGCCAGAAGAGGCGAGCGAGAGACGATCGAGGATAGGAGATTCACGGTTGAAATTTCTCCACTCCTGATAGAAGTATTCCGCGACGCGATCCATCTCTGACTGTTTCCGCGAAAACATCGGAATTCAATCGTCCCGAGCAAGGAACTGAGCCCAAGGAACAGAGCAAATCCTCTTAGCTTCGAAAGCGGCCATTAACCATCGGTAAGTCCCATCGAGGCTCTCCTCGCGGTCGAAACCGAAATATCCCGAGGTATCAAGAGCGGTTCCGGTTTTACTAACGCAGAGAGCAAGAGAGAGAGAGGGGGGGAGACAGAGATAGGAAAGTTAGGTAAAGCTAGACTACATCCAATCAGTTTCTCGGACCTCTTTGTCAAAGTAATCCGTTCGAAAACGCCGCGGCGGAAGGGGCGCGAACATCGGCCCACTCGACATTTGCATCGGGGTGCAACGGGGTGGCTGCGAACGGGGCGAGAGAAGGGGGCGCAGGCGGCCGGCAAGAAATGGCGCATGTCCGAGGCCAGGCAGCCGTCTGCCAATACCAAGTATCCCGAGCAACGTTACATCGTTGCCGGTCGATTGCAGGCGCGATATCGATTGTGAGGGGGGCAAGAAGCCGTGACAGGAGAGGCTCGAGCAGTCTCGGACAAGCGGATAGAAGGCTTATCAGCGATCTTGCCTGCTACGAAGATCCCCTCAACCAACCCCCATCCCCGAACCACCCTCGTCTCTATCCTCAAGCGGGCCGCACTGATTTCCTGTTAAGGGCGGATTCTCGTAACTGCTGCGAAGGGTTGTGATCTTTATGAATCTTTTTCCTGGGACACTGTCAACGATACCTCGGTGCACCAAGCGAATCTCGATGGATTGAAAGTCTTCTTTAATTTCTTTTTTCCAATTCAAGGAACGTTTTCCTACATGTTTTTATTTCATTGGGAACGTTGCAGCACGCGTCACGGCGCGTCCGAACGCGCCTTGCTCGCTTTCCACCCGGTGGAAAACGCGTTTTAAAAAGTTTGTGAAAGTAAACAGACCTTGCAAAAAAAAAAAAATAAATAAAACGCGTCAGAGAACCGCGCGCAGAAGTGAATAAAACGCATTACAGAGCTACTGTGAGAAAAATTAGCACTGTACGAATTTGCATAAATAACATACACGAAAGAGGAAACTCGGAAAAATAAAAAGTTCCTGCGTCGATTACAACAAACAGAAATCAAGTTTATTGCGCTTTCTTGACAGATTCATTTCGCTGAGAATAATATAATATCGGTACAGTAGATCAGACGAAGTTTCTGTCCCGTTAAACAATTTCAACTTCTTTCTGCTCTCCAATGTGTGTAGATGTAGGGCGGAGAGAAATTTCGAAATTTCGTTGAAGCGTGGAAAGATTAGGCGTTTTGTAGCGTTAATCGACGATCGAAAAACGACGAGGGCTTTGATATAAAGCGTCCCGGTTCTCCCGATAGTCTCTATGGTCGTTCCGGGGCATCGATCGCGGAAGATCGATGAAAAACGTAGTGACTCCGCACCGGATCAAGATGATGCGAGTCGTCCATCGTCCGGGACACGCGTCCCGTCATTTACGGAGGGGTCGTAGCGGAAGAAGAGCCACTTTTTACCTGAAGTGCCTGCACTCAACGTGTCACGGGGAAGATCACGTCCGGGCTTTCGGTCCCCGGGTTCGATCCAGTCCCGACTGATTAGCTCTTTTTTCTCGGGGAACGTCGCGTCGCTCGTTCCACCGTACGAACGGATCTATCCCTTCGAGTGACTATTACACCGTGAAGTTGATCACCCAACCGGAAAGAATGAAGGCATAGATCAACCGGGATGCAGGTTTGCGTATTAAAATATTCCTCGAATTTTTCACCAACGTTTCGCCAGCCCAGAATTCCTGTTTAGTGGTCCTCGGGCTCAGTCAAGTTCGGTCATTACATGAAGTTGATCAGAAGGTAATTGCTCGCGTTTAATTGCTCGCGTTGCTCGAGAATGTGTCATGTTTCTGTATTACAATATTCTCAGGATTATCTCCGATTACTTTTCTCACGTTTCGAAGTGAGATTGTTAAATTAATTGATCATTGAGCCGTCAGTCCGCAGTACGTTGAAGATGTAAGCTCTCTGGGTCAGAGATAATAGTAATTAGAAGAATTTTTCGCAAGATCAGCCCGGCTCGCGTCAGAGGAGGTGGTTTTAACCCCCTCCCTCAAGAGAATTAGTCAGGCCAGTGTGGCGGAACGAGCCAGTTCGCGGTAACTTATTTTGAAACTTGCTGCACGGTCCGAAGAAATATAGTTCGCGACTGTAATATGCTTGAATTATCGGCTTCTGCGTCGGGGGTTCCGAGGAAAGTTTCCGCATAAGCAGGATCGCTGGGGTTTCGCCGCGGTCGACGGAAAATTCCGGGACTTCTGATTCTGCAACCAAAGTCAAAATCGCTTTCGTATAAATACGTCATCTTCACCCGGCCGTCAAACTCACCGGCAAAATTTCTGCCAAACGATCTTCGGCCAAAGTCTCTCCGCTTCGAGCCACGTACCGACTTCGTCTCAAAAATACTTCTCATGTTCCCCTGGTTTTCTGAACCGCAACAGAAATTGTCGCGATCCGTTGTAGCTCATAACCACGATAGATCACGCGGGATTTGTTTCGCCGTACAAGCTTGCGGATTAAATTCTTGGCGCACGATATTAATCAATCGCTGTCGACACACGATACACGCGATGAAAAATAAAAATTGCTTTTTCCGGGCTCGCTAGTCGATAGTCTGTCGCCTTCGCAGGCCGATACGGCGACAATTCAGTAAATTAGCGAGTACGCGTAGCAGAGGGATTGAAGCTCCGATCGTTTCCTCGGTATGCATTTAAAGAAGGATAATCGAGGTCCGCGAAAGGAACGTGGATTCCGTATCCGCCGACGGATTCCGCTCCTGTCGAGGGACAAGCCGCGGAAAAGGGACCGTTTCCTAACGAGAAAAGTTTCGTCCGCGCCGGTTACTTCCGGTTCCCTTATTTTCCAGGGGCACGCCGCGCCGCTCCGCACCGCACCGCACCGCACCGCACCGCGTCGACCAAGATTTAGATTAAATCCGAAGTACTTGAGCCGCGCGCGCGCGTTCCCCGTCGAATTCTATTTCCCCCGCGAGCCCGCCCGACACCTTAATGAACAATTTGCGGCTCAACTTCGGCCGTTTCTTCTACCAGCGACCCCGAACGCTTCTTATTACGAGGCAATCCCTCTCGCGATTATTCTTCAACCCTGCGCCCCCTCTTTGCCAAGTAGTATTTCCCCTTCAAGCTTTTCCACCTGAATATTATTTCCTCCGTGTCTAGGTGCACTTTCTGGTAGATTATTATAAAAACAGGTCCCGGAGAAAATGAGTCGAGCAAATCCCAACCGAAATCTAGTCGTGCTGGACATATGTCTGAACACAATTATGATCAACGAACCGACGGCACGCCTGATCAATGAACAGTTACGTACACACGATCGACGTGGCAGTCAGCGCGTGAACCAACACTGGATGCAAGGATCATTCTCGGTTCTATGTAACGGTATCCCACGGTGGAATGTTTTTCCGTGGGAGGGAGGAGGTGCGGCACCGCAAACATCGAGAACGTGGGAACAGCGTGTCGAAAAAAAAAAGAAGGAAACACGAACGCAATCGAGGCCAGTTCGCAGCGATGTCGAGCTTCGGTAACGCGAAATCCCGCGGCAACGAGGTGTCGGCCGGTGTCCATAAATCGGCCAGGGGGGAAGTGGACCACAATTCTCCGAGGCAGCAAACAACCATCGCATCGCGACTACCGCAAATTCCCTCGTCGCCGCGGCTCGGGCGTCACGCGGAACGGCGCATAATGTATCACGGAAACACGCGTCCGAATATGCATCTTGACTGACCGCGCGGCGCGGCGTTAGGCACTGGCAACGTCACCGGCAAAGGAACGTGAATTAGCCCGGATGCCATATTACTAGCCCGCAAAATGGTCGACGACCGTCGAACGAGACAGAGAACGAAAGAGAGAGAGAGAGAGAGAGAGAGAGAGAGAGAGTCCGCGTGGCCTGTAGCTGACGTTCAGCCAGCCGGCAGAACGAACGGGGTGGTCGCGCGGGTCAAATGTTATAATTAGAACGGGATGAGGCCGCCGCGTTTTCAACGGCAGCCGGTATCGGAAGATCCGGGGAGGGGGAAGGGGGTGACTGTATAAGATCGAGATAGCGGATAGTACGATACGAGACAAAGGCCCGGCCCGGCCCGTTCCATTACCGCAGGCAATGATTGTCAGGTACAGCCGAGGCGGTACGGGGACGTTGCGTTTTATGGAAATTGAAGCCGTGGCTTTGGGAGCCTTTGGAAGATCGAATTGCTAGCCCAGCGATCTTCCCGGCGATGATTGTCCGGGACTTCGGTCCGCCGAGGAACGCGTGGAACACTTCGGAACGTGCAGGACTTTTGTCGCTGCGAATCCGAAATTCTCGATGAAAACTTGTTCGCCGGGCTTAAAAAAAAACTACGAAAAAATATTGGCGCATCTAGCCAATCTAAACCGTTCGCCCCTACCCGATCCTTCGTGCATCGATGTTTTCATCATCCATCCCCGCCAGAAAATTGCTCGCAGCTCCCAGACTGTTTCAAACAATACAGAGAAGGAGGAGGGAAGAAAGGAGCTCAAAGCGTCGCGGAATAATCGATGGGGAACGTCTCTAGGGCCGACGCGACGATGAGGCAGGCCCGTAGAATCACCGATCGCGAGCAACAAAGTGGTTCTCGATTGCGGACCGGTAATTCGCGACGCAGGAATTCCCCTGTTCCCAACGAGGCAGCAGCGATTGCCGGCTCTCGGCTTAAAGAAATCCGCGTTTGCCGCACAATAAACCGCGACGAATGGTTTCGAGTGTAAACCTCACTGGGATCGGTGGTTGGCGTCTGTTGCGGGGGTGGATCCGACTCCTTCGTTGATCAACCGTCGCAAAGGTGTTAACAACATTCATTCGGTTCGCAATGTTTTTCCATTAGAAACAGCAGAAAATATTCTAGCTGGTTTTAATACATTTTTACTGTACTTTAAATTAGAGAGAGAAAGTAATTACTGGACTGTACTTTCGACATCGTTCCGAATAAATTATGCCCATGTGTCTGTCTGGAGACTGCGATATTTTGTTCACCGTGATTCTACGTATTGTTCCGTAATTAAATCAAATGAAATCTGCTTGATCGATCGGCTTCGGTAAGCGTTAAATTTGTTTGCACGTAACGATTAATAGAGGCGGTGAAAATGCGATAATATTCGCGCTTCATTGATAAAATTGTTGTGTTGGGAGCGCGCAAAATACCGTGTTGGAACTTTCATCCTGTCATGCCGTGAACAATAATGAACAGCAATTAATTGTCCTTTGTAAAAACACATCTTCAAAAATCCCGCGCTTGATCCCCCGCTACTTTGAAATTTAAAACGTCACAGGTACGAAAGAATTTTCAAAACGCTGTCACGTTATTTTCGATACGCTGCAAATTATTAAGCGCCGCGGAAATACGTTTAAACCGTTTTTGCCGTTAATGCAGAAAATTATACGACGAAAATGTACAGAAACAGCGTCAGTGATTATTATTACTGTCGATTCCTTGTATTCAGCGAATTTTCACAAACATTCGCAGCCTCCCTGGATAATACTGTCGGTGTTTGAAAATTCTTTCTTTCGGTAAATTATTCGACATTTGCAAGCTCAAAGCCGCAAAATCCGTTCGAATGGATTTTACATCTAGTGAAAACATAAATTCTGGGGCTTGCGAATTCGTTCATTCAACAAATTATCAAACAATTCGAAATTCGAAGCTGCAAAATCCGTTCGAAGAGATTCGATATCAATCTAACGACGAGAACGCGTTAATTCTGGGGGTTGAAAGTTCGTTCTTTCGGCGAATGATCGGTCCGAAACTCGAGGCAGCGGAACGGCGTTCGGGAACGGTCCATAAAAGAAACAGACCACGTGGAAATCGTTTCCCGGACAGTTTAACTGCCCGGTAGCGTTACAAATTTAAGAAGCAGCCCCTTTTGTCGCGGCGAACGGCAACCGGCTTGTCCCATGCATCACAATGAGCCGTATCGGCGCAGCGTATCGCGTTTGCCTTTCGAGGGATACAATGCCGCTTCGATTATCGATAATCCGACGATAAGAAGGGCGAGACGGAGGAGGGACGGGGGTAGGCAACAAGGGGCCACGAGGAATGGATAATCCGAAGTACCGGATCATCCGAAAATCCGCCGACAAGAGCGTCGTGCTTTATTACCGTTATGAGTGGCCGGCCTCTTAAAGTTCCCGCCTTAATCCGGGAACCAGTATAATCCGTTCGCGGATAATTGAGTAGTTTGCCGTGACTTCGAGATACTAGCAGCACGTGAAACGGCGCACGGATCAACTTCCCTATCCGGCGATGGTGAACGCCGTACGATTCCGGGGTTCAGATTCGGGAGTCCCGCGGGCTTACTTTCGCGTGAGAATGAAATTCTGAGCGATCGGACCCCCATGGGCTGCGTCGCGGACCGACGAGCGTCGAATTCGGCTGGTTATTGCTCGTTCCAAGCATTGCCCTCCGTTGGGAAGAGGATCGTTTCGGGACAGACGAAGGGGATCGTTACCGGGGGTAATTTTAACCGTCTTGCAGCTAATGAAGCTTTTCGTAATTGTCCGTCTGCTACGAGATGGGGGCAATTATATTTTGCGGGATGCTGCTCCGTAGAAATATTTCTCGGCGTTGTACGAGCAGGGATAATGAATTTATCAGTAATTACTATCAGCCGAGATCAATGCGGGTGGGGAGAGTTGCGCTGCGCACTGCGCACCTGAGCTCGGCGAGCGCGCTGAGTCAGTCGGGCCGAGGATTCCGACAGGAGCGTACGGGACCAGGAGGACCGTGGACTGAGCCAAATTCAAATGGCTTGACCAAGGGTCCTTCACTACTGATTTGCCTTCAAGAATATTAAGGCTAATCATTATTCCTTTTTTTCGAACACTCCCGTAAAAATTTATATTTTTTCCGGTTGGAGGTATTAATAGTAAAACTGTCACTTTTCACGAACCAGCTGCTATCGTCCCATTTGCGGCAAAGAAAAACTTTATAGAACCACCTCATCGATCGCTATTAATATTTACCCAGCCGTCCAGAAGGGTTGACAAATGGAATATTAAAATACCGTCCCCGGTAGTAGGCTCCGCTATTAAAAAGAATTAAAAATGCAGAAGATTAGCCAGCAGTGTGTGCCCATTTTGCGGACACCCGACTCGTTTGCTCAACCTTTCCAGAAATCCGTGGGTGTTTCCGAAAGAAGAGAATCCAGGTCAGCTTCGTGCAAACGTCCGGGCAGATTTCAAGAAAAGTTGACACCGTACACTTGCAGGAGGATCTGGTTCGAGAGTAAATATTCACGGAAATTGTTGACTAGCTGTTCTATATTCGATCCGGCGGTTTTTATTCATAGCCCCGGTGTGCGGCGGCCCACCCATGAAAATTGTGAAAGCCACACGCGTTTAACATTTCTTTCGTATTTCCCCGAAGCATTTGCCGCCGGTTTATTTCCACAACGAGACTGGTAATTTCAATTGTAGACGATACCCGGGGATAAAGTCGAGGCAAGCATTCGCGCGCAAAACACCGGGAAAGAAATGACGCGGGCTAAACATCGGATTAGTAATTTTATTCTATCTCGGCGTCGTCGCGTCGTCGGCCCGTTGCAATTTCACTCGTCGAGAACTCATATTTCTCGGCGCGGATTCCCTGCCTTTCTTGCGAACGCTTCCGGCTACGTTTTATTTATAACCGCGACGAGCTCTCGCGACGCAACAAAGGATTTTGTTCCCGGCTAAGGATTCGGACAATAAGATGACCCCATATTTTTATCTATTACTAGCAATATGTGTGCGAGAATACGTATTACGCACCGCGAATAACAAGACTTAGTATATTTAAACAAATTTTTTCATCTCAGCTCTCAGAATTGTGACAACTGTGGAGAGAATGATTTGGAAAAAATTTTGGGTCGATTGGATAATGAGAAACTGACGCGCATCAAATTTGAAGATTTGAAAATTTGAAAATTTGAAGATTTGGATATTTGAAAATATGAAAATTTAAAAATTTGAATATTTGAAAATATGAAAATTTGAAAATTTAAAAATTTGAAGATTTGAAAATTTGAAAATTTCCAAATTCGGCTCCAAATTTTCTTTTCAGATCATTTTCTCAATACTTGTCACAATTCTAGAGGCTGAGCCTAAGAGAACCATGCAAAATAATTTTCGTCAACTACAGATAAGGTGCACCCTAGTGTACATTCGGCGTTAATCAGCATTGGTCGACTATTATTTTTCGTCGGACAGTGCTTGCGGTGATAAACTAGACAGTCGGTTGCAGCATTAAATCAAGGCGTTAAAGCAAAGCTAAGATCTCCGGCCCGGTTTCTGTCGGCTGTTATTAAGAAAAAAGCTCGGCTCGCATTAATCATAGCCCGCAGCTCCGCAACTGTTCCGGGGCGCAGCGCACCAGTCACTTTATTACCGCGTAAACTGCGTTTCCATCACGGGAACGGAACCGGTCGCCGGTCTAGAGCTTAATGCACAATCGATACAGATCGCCGTGGGATTTCGTTCATTCGTCGGCGACGGGGTTGGAGGTGGAGGGGAGGTGGGTCGCCCGGGAAAACAACCCGGGAAACGTAAGAAAATTCTGGCATGTTTCTGCTGTTCCGCTCGCCCCTGCCCTCGCCCCTGGATGAAAAGTGGGATCTGTAACCTTAATTCCAGCTGTGGATCGCATGAAAAACTTCCCTTTCTTGCGCAGCCGCCTCTGATATATATTCGACGCCGGACGCGACTCGCGTTGATTTTCTAAATTTCATTTCTGCCTCTTTCGGTGAACTCTCGCGTTTCTTGAATTTTGAGAAGTTGGATTTGTCGGATACAATTTAAATGAAATCTGTGATCATCTGGCATTTTTTATTATTTTATTTATTATAATATTTATAATTTTCGATGCACTTTAATCGTGCATGGATTTTTCGTTGGCTGACCATCGCGTGGCTTTTCTACTGAAGATGATCATTCGATTTGTCGTTCGCCGGGGAGGATCGAAGGCTCAGGGGTCCCGAAATTATCAAGGGATAATTAACGGCGACAGATACCGTTGCAAACAGGCCTCGGGGACACCCGGATGGCGGGTGTCTCTCGCATCGTATCGCCGAGCCGCGCCGCGCCGGCTGACGTTAGGTCTTCGACGTAAAACGAGATTCCGAAACGGCGCGCAGCAGCTGGAACGGGGCGCAATTACCGGTGTTGCATCTAATTAGACGATCAAGGTAATCGGCGGAGGCGCGATCGAAACAGGAAACTTCGCTGTGGCTCGTCCCATCCCGGGCCGTGCGGCGCACTCAATTACCGCGAAGCGACACTCGAACCAACCGGAAACAGGGCCGGTCTTCCTTCGCCCGCTGCTTGTTCCCGTTCACCTCGCTGCCTTCTCCGTACCGGGTGTCCTCGAAACACTATCCACAATTACCTAACGGAACACCCATTCCTTTACGAAATCGTAATTCCCCGCTAAGAACTGTTTCGCAAAACAATTACGAGAAACCGGGAACAAATTCAAATATCCATACTAAAACTGGAGAATCTCCGCTTTCGGATGAATTTTGAGAATTTATGATGTCTCCGTTTTCAGCGAAGTTACAGCGATGTATTTTTGAAAATTTTATCCATGTAAAATCTTGGAAATATTGCAAATAGCTGAAAAAAATTTTATTCACTTATTAAACAATTTACGCAGATGAGAGACTGTCCCCTCTCGCATCGGTACAAAAATGTAAATGCGGATCCGTAAACATCGCGTGTGCATAGCGTCTCAGCCGAAGATAAACCGAGCCTGAGCTCGGACTCGATGAGGCATAAAAATCAATGTTACCTCGTAACTCTAATTCTTACGGTGTCTGACAAATGCAGGGCACTTCCACTTGAGCCGGTGGCGCGAGTATTTTCGCCATGATAAGGTGATTAATTTTTTTCCAGCGAGTTCCAGCGGCGTTCACATGCGTCGATGGTAAATCTAGGCGGAATAAGTGAGGTCGCGGAGGACCGGAGAGGGTGAGAGTTTCGAAGTGTCCCGCGGGGAAAATCCAGTTATCGCGAGTGGACCGGACTCGACGCCATTCATTCGAGCCTCGCACGGACTGGATGATAATTGCTTTAGGAATCGGCGTCTCCGACGTCGTTGCACCGACCCACACCCCTTGGTCTGCCCTCTTGCCGTGCCCCGAAATCCCGGACCCGTCAAATTGGATTCCGTGTCCCTGTCTGTCCGGCTGTTGTCACCCATCGACCGGTTCCTCGACCCCTACGCCACTCGCGTTCTCGCCAATTTATTTTTTGCACCGGTGGTAAGTTTTATCGCGCCGATTTAATTCTTGCCGGTATCAATTCCGGATCCGTTTCACTGAGAATTTGTCTTAACTACCCTGTGACAAACTTTTTTATTTGTCGAATCGATTAATTTCTTCCGTGTTCGCTCGCTTTATTACCGCATTACGAAAAACAATTTTCAACGAACCCTCCAACGCTGTCGTTGTTTTTATCATCAGCAATTTTTTTGCTGGGATCTATTTATTTCTGTTTCTTCGAAGCGAGCTCACTTCAATTTAGAATCGCATTTCGGCGAGAGCACGAGGATCCCCGATCTAATTATAGCGATCCGACGAGGACTTTACGGCGGCGCGTTCACACATTATTTTTTCATTAGCCGTACCGCTTAGTCGATTAAATTCTCCGATCGAACGGATCGGCGGAGGTCAGCGCAGACGTCTCTGCTCTTGGGCGGAGCGTAGATCTCGAATGCCAGGCATAATTGAAATATATTTTTACTCGCAGGCCCGCGGAGGGTTTACCGCCTATAAAACGGTGCTTCGCGAAAATTCCGGCTGGCTTAAAAATAATGGGGGCTCGGGTTAAGTCCGGGTTAAAATCGCCCGAACCACCCGTCAGCCCTCTCGCTTAACTCCCTACTTACGTTTTACGAAGTTGGCCCGCGGCGAGAACTACAGCTCCGTGTTCCGTGCAACTGCCGCTAAGCAACTCCGCATCAAGTTTACCCGTTGATTCCGAGCTGTTTACGATTTCCTGGATACGAGCGCCGCGTCTCGAAGGCTTAGTCATCGCTCGAATAATCACGATTTTATACAATTCTTATGGCGCCTTGCTCAGGTTTTATTTCATTCCGTTATGCGGAAACCTTTCGTCTTGTGCTCGATTTTATTATACAGATATTCTATTGCTTCTTTTATTCGTACATCTTTCCACTTTATCCGTTTGTTCCACTATTTGAAACAGAAATAAGAGCTGAGCAAAAGGACAATATGCAAGTTGTGATCACAAAAGTCGCTTAGTACAAATACTAAACTTTAAAGGGAAAACCTTCAAGGGAAAAATGATCCGTTACTGAATGATCGTTTTTTCGTCGAATTTTGCGTGCCGCCTCCCGAGGTATCGCGTAATGTCGATCGAGGCGAAGGACGTCCGAGGATCGTCCACAACTCAAACGCTCGTTCGCAGACACTGGCATCGATTAGGGGAGAATTCGTCGGGCTCGTCTTTCCACTTTTATAGCGCCTGTAAACGTTTTTACTGGCAAGCCATCCTCGAATCGCCGATTGGAAACGGGATTTACTTTGAATGCCGGATCCATCTGAATGAAACATTCCGATCACAAGGATTTAATTGAAGTTCCTCGACCCCTCTAACCCAACCCCTCCCCCACGCTCTAGCCAACCCTGCCTCTAGCCTGGTTGTCCCACCCCTTGCTCTTTTAAGCGTCGACGCTGTTTCGCTTGTAAATTCTTTAGTCGAGTGAGACACGATACTCGATTAACGTTCGTTTCGAGACTAATCCTGGATGAATCTGGCTAAGATGGCGCGGCGATCCGATTCGTAAAGAAAATTCATTTTCGTAGTTAAAAGTTAAAAGGCCGTTCACATATTTCAATTAAGTGCAACGACGAGGAACATTTCCGGCGATCTCTTGCGCTCGATAAAAACCAGATAAAACTAACGACTAATTATGGAAACAATTCCACTGAACTGTCAGCGCTTCCCTGTTTACAATCACGACGTACCGCCGAGAATAACGATCGGAATAAAAAGTATCGTTTCGCCTCGGACAATTTACAAGCTGGGAGGGAGGACGAGGGACGGCGAGGGGTTGTAATCCGTGGGGGTACGCGCGATTAAATGGTCGTTCGCTGGTTCCAGGGGCCATCTTCGTCCAGGAGGCTTTAGCACTTACACGCCGCTCCTGAATAATGCAGCCAGACGCCCGGTATCCAGGAACAACCGGGCCCGGTAATTACCGTCGTTCCATTGAAAAGAAGTTGGCTTGATCATAATTTCGCCATTAGCCGACACGCCCGGAGGATGGGGGACGGCTTGGTGAGTCTTGCTGGGAATCGACGATGTGACCAGTGGCGGCGGTGAAACAGAGGGGCGGGATCGGGGGGTTGGGGGAGTCGAGAGAGTGGGGAACCGACAGAAACGAAGGGACGAAGAAATCCGAGAGAATTCGGTGAACAAAGAAAGCACCGGGTTGGAGGAAGTTGGCGGACAAAAAGAGGGAACGGGGGTCGAGGGAAGGGATGGAATTAAGAATAGAGAGGGATGGCCGGGGAGGATGTTTGAAAAGGAAAAAAAGGTGGAAGTAATTCGCGCAAGGCACCGGTCCACAGATATTGCATTTTTATAAGGCGCCGGCTTCTTTTCTCTTCCCTTTCACTCTTCTTTCTTCTCTTCGACCCTCCCCCCGAACCCGACCACGTTTTATTCTTTCCGCTCCGCAAAGACGCCCGTTAAACTTCTCCGTTGGACGAGCTAACGACGATGCGATTACCGTCGGGTGCCACCCGTTGTTTAGAATAATTCACTCTCCATGGGGCCCGCCTCGCGCGGTTTCTCGCAGCCGTCCACGCGTCTTTCAACTTGCTTTCAATTTGCTAACGCTGAATAATGCTCGAATCGGCGGAACATCTCGCAAGACACACCTACCGGCGTCGAGAGAATACCTTCCCGGAAGATTGCGCGGTTCTTCTGATTGCTGGGAAACAATTTTTTAGAATTTTTGAGGCTTCGACGGCCGAAGGCTTCTATTTCTCGATGGATTTGCTGGAAAATTCGAAGACGCGTCGAGAAACTCAGAAATCTATCTCAATGACGGAGAGTAAATCATTAATTTGTAGCGGACACTGTGCGTGGAAAGGTTATTTTTATTAAACAGTCTTTAATCTTTTTTTATATCTGCCCGATATCCGAAAAATTGGTTAATAATCGTTCGAGGTAGGAACCTGTCGATACGCTAGAGGCATGGTCGAAGACACAACAATGTCTCGGCAGTGTCTCAAGCCGTGGATTCATCTGCGGTTTCTCGGTGGGTCAGCTATTAGCCGGATCAAACGGCCAATATGTACGTAAACAATTGAGAGGGCGGCTCGCGGGGCGGCCTGGCGCAGCGAAGTTTCAACTTAACCAAACCTCCCTCGGCTAATGGGAACAATGCCAGGGCAAGTTCCGTCTGGGAGCCAAGTTCCGGCTGGCGGTAACTCGCGACGACCGAGTCAGGACATCTCGAGATGCGGCCTGAGTGCACTCGATTCACGGGAATGCCACTCAAATGACCACGAGAGAGAGAGAGAGAGAGAGAGAGAGAGAGAGAGAGAGAGAAGAAGAGAATGGAGCTTGCGAAACAAATTGGGGGGATGAACAGGATCCGGGGGCTAGCTGCGATTGGTTACCGGGAGCTCGTACCATTTCCCCCTTATTGATCTCCACCTACCGCGGTAACAAGGCCGAAGGAAACGAAGAAAACCGTTGCCTGCCTGGATCCAGGGTTCTCCAGAGGATCGTTGAGCAGACTAATCGGATTTTTTCGATGCAGACGCGCCGGGCCAAGCGGTTTCTGTATCGGAATTAAACCGTCGGGTTTGTTTCAATTAAACAGAGATCCAAGCCCTCATCGGGGGATTAAGCACCTGCAATTGTTCCTGTCTTCGTCTGCGAAAGCGGCGCTCGAAGATCGACGAAATTCATTCGCGCAACTCAGAACAGCACGGAATTATTTGGGTCTACTCCGTGACACGATTGCTTGCGGACTGGATCTCGATCGTAGGTGTGCTTCTATTTGTTACGCGTTATCGATAAACGTCCGTTAAACGAATTAATTATTTCCTTGGTGGAACATTGTCCCAGTCGCCGCGGAAAATTAGCAACAGGTTCGAAGCGGAATTATTTCCACCGATTCCCAGCAGCCCCCAGGGCAGCTCCCGTCACTCGTGATTTCTGCTCGCGAATTCTCTCTCTCTCTCTCTCTCTCTCTCTCTCTCTCGCTCTCTCGTTCTCTCTCTCTCTCCGCAATCCGGGTAATTCGATGCTCGAACCCGTTCCGGAGTTGTTATAATTGCCGATGAAGTTGCTCGCCGCGGATATACGCAGAGTCGCGAGAGCTCTACGAAGCGTCGGCTAATTAACTGGCGAAACTCTCCGAGACCGCGGGTCTGCTGTCTTTCGAATCGAAAAACCAAGGGGGATTCATCGTTGCGGCCAATCATCGCTGATTAATTTACACGTCCGAACCGGGAGAGGCCCATCGTAGTTCTTAGCACCGTGCCGGGAGGCCATGATTGGACCAGGAACAACGCTATTCAACGGGCAATTTTCGGCGTTTGTTGTTGAACGGAGCTCTGGCCGACTCTCCGGGGATAATTAAATCGCTTTCCGAGGATTCAATTTTGCGCCTTGACGGCGCGGCGCGGCGCGACACGACGGATACACGCGATCGATCCTCGCGTGACCCATTTCTACTCGATATACAGCAAAAATTGGTATGGCGACATTGTGGGCGAACAGGTGAGCGGTAGGCCGCGCTCACGGCGAAGCAACGTCGAGCAACTTTTTCATACCTCTTCTCGTCCCTCTTCTTTTCTCGAGGCGAGAAAAAGTTGCTCCGCGTAGCTTCGCTGTCGAAATTTTTTAATATTCCACGGCTTAAATTAAAGCCGGAAGATACCGTGGTTCGAGAGGAAATTCGATATCAAAAATTGGGGGTGAAACGATTTTTCATGCTTCCTCTGTGAAGTTAGGTAATTAAATGCAGATATTTATAGGTGATTTATTGATTCAGAATGAAGACGCGTTACTCTCATTATTTCAGGCAGGATAATGACAACAAAACCTTTATTAATGAGTGATATGCATTGCCCAATGATTAAATATTAGGCAACGACGAAGAAAGTAATTTATCTAAAAGAGACAAAATGTAACATTGATAAAGTACGATTAGGTGACCAAAAAATCTGCAGCTTCTCCGTGTTAAACAACCCCCGAGCAACACCGCGATCGAGCCCCGTTCCCAAGTGTTTTTATTAAAACCGTTCTTGTCGAACCGCACAATCTCCGTCGTGATAATTAAACTGAACAGTACCAGGAAGACAACGAGTGGGAGGTGGTTTCCGGTCGCGCATAATCTCGAGAACAAGGTTCTAAATTCCCGGCAGAGGCTTCCCGTTAACAAAGCTAGACTCGGAGATCAGTGTAGCAGGTCCGAGGATCGCAAGAAGCTTGACGTCGGCTGTTTGAAGGCCGCTAATACCGTCGAGGGGTCCCGTCGCGATAATTAATTACCCGTGTGCTCGGATCGCCTTAAACGAACGAACGAACGAACGAAGAGGACGAACGAAGAAGAAGAAGAAGAAGAAGAAGAGGAAGAGCAGAGGGTAGACAACGGCCCGCGGCGACGCGCAGGATTAATTACAGCTGTCGGTCGTTAAAAAGTATCGCGCCGTTTCACCGTTAGTACGAGAAGCCTGGAAAGATGATGGTGGGGATCAGGCATAAGAGAGAGGGAGAGAGAGAGAGAGAGAGAGGTCGCCCGGCTAATTACCGCGTGTCCGCTAATGAAGCCGTGCGAGTCGTGAAGCAGATTCGGCGGACGGTTCGAGTACACGAGAAGGATGTATCTCGTGGATATCCTAGGATATCTTTCCCGAGAGCAAGTCCTCTCGGGCAGGTGGAAGCTTGGGCTGGCACCGCGGCTAGGTCTCGATGGAGGACTTAATCAAAATACGAGCGGCTAATTATGTCTGGGCTCCTTACGAGAGAGAGAGTGGAAACTCGGCTCTCGAGTGTGCCGCCGCGCCGGATGAGGGAAACACGGGAACTGGTTAGACCTACCCGGCGAGAGAGGAGTTTCGTGGTGGGGTGAGGTGGGTGGGCCAGGGAGGAAACGAGCTGGGAAAAGGAGGATTCTGAAAGGAGGAAGGGGGACAGAAGATACGGGGTCGGCACACGATAAGAGTGTGAATCGCTCTGGTGGGGCCAAAGACGAAAGGAGGGGCCGCCAGGAGACATAATTGGACCCGCGGACGCGGAAGAAGCTTCGTTTTCGCTTCGTTCGACAGAACTCATCCTCTCTCCCCCCCCTTCCGTCTCTCGGGCTCTCTCTCTCTCACTCTCTTCTGGGATCCGATGACGGTCGACGACATAGCCGACTGCGACGGACCGGCCAGAATTAAGAGGACTCGCCAAAGTAATGTTCGATTCGAGCCCCAGGCAACAACCAGCAACGACGACGTCGACGAGGACGACGAAAACCAGCTATCTCCCTCTCCCCTGGACTTCTAACGACGTGCAAACACGACGAGAACCGGAAACTGGGACGGCCGTCGAGGAGAGCTGTTGCGACACTCTCGAGCGACTCCTCCGAGCGAGTTCGAATCGTCGATCCTTATCCTTATTCTTTGCCGAAGGCTTTTTTCGTCGGTCGACGACGCAGCTCTCTCTCTTTCTCTTTTTCTATCTTCTCTTCCGGTCGAGATGCAGTTAACGCGAGGAGATGCTTCGTGGTGGACACTTGCCGCGATGAGTTTGTTTCGAGAATCGTAAGCTACTTACTTCCGTGGATAATTATTGATCGTTCTTTTTTTTTGGGAGTACGGTGTTCGATACTGTTCGCGATACTATGGAGCAAATTATCGAATGTTTTGAAAATTTTCTTAGCTGTTCGTACAAGCGACATTTTATAATCGACGCGCAACTAATATCGCATGAATGTAAATCCATTGAAATTGAGAAACATTTACATGAAATAATTGACTCACGAGCTGTTGATATTGAAATTATTTATCACAATCGAGAGCGAAATTAATGAATTGAATTAACCACCCTTGAAATTAACAATCGAACACCGCAGAAAGTATTACCCTTGACTCGATTAAACGTTATCGTATTTATTTACCAAACGAACGGTGTAATAATCATAAGGTAAACGTTTCTGTCGGAGCGTCGAGCGAATATTAAGTTGAACTAGCGCATATTGATCGGGCAAATTAACCCAGATCTAGAGGAGCGAACACGTTTCCAGGATCGTAGATATTCCTCAGGCTGTCCGTGGAGGTGTCGTCGCGAATAAATCGAGTATCGATTCTATCGAGGGAATATCCAGGTCTTATCCCGAGGCTCCCAGTCCAGTGTTCCTTAATTGATCGAACAGGAAGACGGTTGTCCTCCCCCTTGCCTCTCGGGTTCTCGATTAAAGTAACAGGATCGAAAGGAAAGCGAGAGAGAGAGAGAGAGCAGGGATCCAGGACGAAACAAAAAGTGCGGATTAAAATGGCGAGCTGCGGATAACGAAGTGGAAGGTGGGGGCGTATCCCTCGAACACAAGTCCACTTCCACCTTCTCGTTATCCTTCGAGCAGGACATACGAACATCCCGGTGAACGTCCGCGAACCTTTCTCGCCTCCAAGTATCGTTTTCTGTTCTCAGAACTTTCTCAAACCAGAGAAAAATACAAACCGGAAATGGTTCCGTTTGAAACAATTACTAGAGCGTGTCGTCGTAGAAGTGGACGCGATCAATGAGACGATGACTTTAATATTTACACGAGACGCGTTTTGATGTACGAATATTAATGTTGATCCGCATTCACACATCAAATTTAATTTAACTCTCAGCATTCGGAAAACGCTGGCTCGTATTATTTTATTATTTATACAATGTACCGATGTCAATATCGGCAATCCGATTTCATTTAATAATTACCAAATAAATATGAATCTGTATTCCGCCCGGGCATTTTCAGGAAATGAAGGATTTCGACGTCGCCCGTTATCCGTTAAATAAAACGTTATATACGCGATCCTGCGTATCGATCATGCCTGCTCTGCTTCCGCCTGGCTCAACGCGAAAGACGATGCTTCAACGGCGTTTTACGGAAAACCATTTTTCTCGAAAACGTGTCTACAGGGAATTCGAAGAATAATATAAAATTTTGTCGGTTCTTTCCTTCCGAAATAATTATTGCTGTAGTTTGCTGGAGAAACTGTGAGGTAATTAGCCGCGAACGAGCCCGACAACGCGTTTCGCGGACGTCTAGGATGTCACGGGGATGGTTTCGCGAAGCGGAGGGTAGTTTCATTGTTTTCCAGTCTCTTCGAATTTGTCCATGAAAACATGAATTTGAATAAACGGCCGTTTAGTGGCCGTTCCGCGGAGGAAGAACGAGTGTTCGTGAAAGCAGCGGCAACGGCGGAATCACGGGGTAGGAAACGAGAGATTTGTTTTCCTCTCACGTGAATAACGCCCGCGGAAAGCGAAAACAAAATGGTTGCGAAAAGCCCGGACGGTTTTGCGCCGGTGCTGCACCGACTGCTCCCCTGAATCATCCGGAACGCGATAATACCGTCGAAGTTGTTACGGGAGGCTAGCTAGCCCGGCGAGGCCGATAACACCGTGCCACTTATCCGGACGAAAAATCTCGGGGAGGAGAGCACGATAGAAAACTTCGGCGAAACTGTCGTTCCCGTGGAAACGTACGAGCGTATACGCTAGCCCCGCCGCACGCCCCGCACCCACCGTCGACGGAGAACGTCGCATAAAAGCACGACCGGCCTCCATATCGCGGCCGAACGGCCTGATAAGACAGCTGCGTTTTGCTCCGTGCTCGGAAACAAAATTCAACCAACCACACCGACCGCCTTTGACATCGTAGTTCGCCAATACTCGACCGAGACCGTCGAAAAAGTGGATCTATCGCGACGATTGCTAGACTCGATTTTGACGAACTCGAGCAGTTTAGAAAATAAGTGGGACCTGACGTTCTATTTTAATACAGCGTACACGATATAGAAGTGTATAAAACGAAAGTGTAGGATTATAGGACAAATGAGGAAATTGCCGCGCCAGCGGGAATCGAACCCGGGCCTTTCTGCTGGTAGCCGATCGGCTAACGCGCTCACCCACGGAACCCTCCCATTATTCCCAATCTCCGTACAGTATTTTGTTGGTCTGGAGGGTTCTGATCCCACAAAAGTATGTAATGAAAGTCTATAAAAGAGAAAGTAGAAGAAACGGCACTAAATATAACAACAAAGTTGAGCCATTTTTAGAACATAAACGAAATTTGTCCATGCGCAGGAATTCGTGGAGACCGTCCACCTGCCGCGGAATAAAATTCGACGGTCCAGCAGCGTTTTAATAAAAGTACGACTGCGAGAGGAAGAGACACACGGTTCGAGGGGAGATCGTTGTTCGGATATTTCCCGGACGTTTCCCCGTCACTTACCGTGCCGAAAGTAAGCGTGACCGTGGTAGCTCGCGATCGCTTTATCCCGGGGCCGATGTTCAGCCCGAAACTTCTGAAAAGCTTCGGCGCGGCATGGCGCGACGCCCCAGCTTCAATTTTACGCGCCACCGGTCCCGGGCTGCTGTTCGCGCTCCACTGTCAACGCACGCACATAAAGATACACCGGAATCGAAGGCAATCGCACGTCATGCACGCCCGCGCTTTTCCACCGGAACGGAAAGCTTCCGCTTTTCACGGGATCGCGACCGTTGCACCGCGACGACGTCGCGTCGTAGCGACGTTCGCCTAGAAATTCCCGGCGAAGATAAACTCTTCCACCCCCTTGGGGTGAGTTCTTTGGAAAATTTCGTGGCTGCCTGGAAGTTTCTGTTCCCAATACTCGAACGCCCACGCCTCACTAAAAACGCGTCGAGAACTCCCGCGGACTTCTTTCTGAGCCGTTCGAGACCTTACGGTAGTTCTCCGGTATGACAAATCGTTTCGAAAAAATCTGACAATTGTCGATGTTACTCTCCCCTAAGAAGTCATCCACAGGAATGTGGATTCCTCCGTTCCGCGATGTAAATCGCGCAAGAAAATCACGATTTTCGTTCTTGTCCGAGAAATCGTTGGCTCGTTCTACTTAAACTTCAGTCTCCCGTAACATTACACTCTACTTTCCCTTGAAACTTCCCCGGTATTGTTTCTTCTACTTATACGACACCAGTCTCGTCGAGAATTCGCGATTTTCCCCGGCGTCCGAGAAACCATTGACTCGTACCACTTGAAATTCAGTCGAAAAGCATTTCGCTTGCATCTACTGCCTGCTCGGCGAACGTAAGCATAATTGAACCGTCCAGCGCGATAAGAACAACAATTAATCCCACCCTGAATCGATTTTCATGGATCGGAGGCATGGGAAATAGGAACGGGACGCGATCGAACGAAATTTCGCTGAGCGATCCGCGCGAAACGCGTCAATTAGCGCTATTTTGTTTGATTTCAATTAGCTCGCCTATTACCACCGGCATCCCACGCGCACGTACACCCCGACGAATCGCGAAATTCATCGATTGTGACTTTTCCGAGCCGTTTATCCTCCCACCATTTTTCCGGTAGGAGCGATCCGGTCTTAATAACGATCGCTACAGCGATCATTTTCACGGTGGGCAAATATTTTTTCGAGCGGATAATTATTCGTCGACCTGGCCACCCTTCCGGCGATTTTATCCGAGGGACGGTCGGACACGAATTCCCGATAGACGATTTTTCCGCACGATTTCCCGCGGGACGACCAGCCGCGGAAGTATTCACGAAAACAAAATCTTGCGAGGACAGCGGAATGGAAATCTGCTTGGCACCGTCGGCGAACCTTCCTTCGAAAACTCGATAGCGTCCGACTGTCACCCCCGAGTCTCTTCAGCTCTCTGTTACGGAGCTCGCTGCCTCCGATTCTGACCCATTTATCGGCGAATATTTTCCTTAGCCGCTCTCGAACCGCCCAGCTTCTCAAACCTTCTCCCGAACGACGAATCTCCTCTCCCATCGCCTCTCTTACCTCCTAATAGCACTTCTTCCGCTATTCTAAAAACTCTCCTGTCGACTGCACTGATTTTCAAAAGATTTGTATGCTCGGAAAATTGTTGCACAGGAAATGTCCGATTTTGGAATACAGATGTAGCGTTTGCATCGAGAAATACTATTACGATATACAAGGTGTCCCAAAATTCCTACAGCTCCCGGAAATGGGAGGTTCCTGGGGTGATTTGACATTCAACGATCCAGTCGACAGACGCATAACACCGCGGAAAGTTTTACGACGCGCTCTCACGGCCGCCGAAATTGGCCAGACTCCTTCATCATGGTGATACGAGCGATCAATAGGCGAACGAACGACAAGACGCTCCGATGACAGAGTATTACTGCCGCTGCGTAAACCATTCATCAAAATGTCGACAACGATTACTGGAACAGCCAGTTGCAATCCTAGGAAACAATTCTCGCTGCTTTTATGGCTCGATAAGATCTTAAACCCTGCGCACTAAACCTTGCTGATATATCCATCCATAACCTAGCATCTGCATTAGAGTGTTTCACGTGGATCTGCTACTGCGAGTACTACAGACAAAATACCAATTTAGAAATGTTTAAAAAATACTGAGAAATTTGGAAATGTATTTACAGTTGCGTAAATCTAATCTGCCAATTTAGGGAATTGTCGATAGAGATAAAACACCTCGATTTTCTTATATTTTTCTGACAACCCCGGTGTAAGATGACAATCGCGAGCGCCAAAGGGATCGAAGCACCAGCCAATTAGCTGTCTCCCCCCGATCGATAGCTCATGATCGCGTGAGAGGCATCCGGCCGCAAACAAGATTTTCCGGCGCGCCGCTCGAAAAGAGTTTCAACAACGAAACCTTTCATCCCCGACGGACCAAGATTTTCCCATTGTTTCTGTTAACGATTCCCATTGTTAGCCCGTCGCGGTAGTCTCGTTGGTAATGCAGTTTCTTCCCACGGCTGCGGCCGTGGATCATGAAGCAAACGTATCTCCAGGGTGTTCGCTCGAATCGATCTTGTTTTTGCGGGGACGTGTGTCTGGCCAGCGACCGTCACCGACTACTGCCAGACAAAGGCCACTCGTAATTACAAAGCCGGCCGTTTTATAGCGCCCCGGTTTTACGACTGGCCATCTGCATACGGTCCCATCCGTATTGCAACGACGACCGTTCCGTTTTTAACGCACCGCTCTCTCTCCCTCTCTCTCTCTTCCTGGCGAACTACCAAATTTTTCGGCCCGAGAAAGAGCTGTTTTTCACGACGCCACGAGCCATTGATCCCGCCTGCTTCGAAATGAGGAAGCAAGTAGCGCGGAAATTGAATGTTCTGGATGCGCTCTCGATACACGGTTGTACTTGGAAAATTTAATTATCGATTTTATACCTGAACACGCTCGCTACCAGCATTTGTGTCGCTTGTCGCGTCCATCAAGATATAAAAATCGTACAACGCACAGTCTCCGGATTTAATGTACATTTAATATAAGAAACTAAATCTTCACAGCGCGAGATTTTCACGTTAAGGGCGAAATTAATCTCCGATTTTTCAAAAGCTCAGCACCGCAGACCACCCGCCGTAAGTCCTGTAAAATACTGTGGTATAAATCTCGGTCGTGTTACAAATGTCGCGGTCGACGTCTTACGAGTGGACGAGCACAGATAAACAGGCCGAAGAGCTTTTCTTCAAAGGGTCCAGGGACTATCCGAGGGTGCGCTGTTTCGGCTCGTAAATTTCAAGAAACCTTCACGGGGAGACGGGGGAAAGAAAAATCTGCGTCGTCGAAACTTCGATGGTCAAGGTCCGAGGGCCGACGCGAAAGGTTTCCACGGGAAGGGTGGCCGAGGTTAAGGGAAAAATTTAGTCGTCTCACGTTTCTCATTATCCGGATGCCGGGCGAAAAATTTCTCCGGCCTTTTGCATCCATCAAGCCCCGGACTACAAATAACATTTTCGAATTAGTCTCCGGCATTTTGCGGGAGGAGATTTTCTCGGGGAGCTTCGCCAATGGGAATATTAAAAAATCTTGGAGAGCCTCGGGCTGTCGAAAAAGTTCTGCCCGGATGTTTGCGAACCCTGGATTTTCGCTGCAGTTTTCGAGAGGGCCGGGAAGGTGGAAGGTGGAACGATTCCGAGTCGGAGAACCTACTGTCGGATTTAATGTTGCTGTGTAAACGTAGCGCTCGCCCGTTCCAGCATTTTCGGTCGTTGCAGCTTTCAAGATGGTTAAAGCAGGAAATAATCGACCTATTGAGACTGTTCCTTGAATTTCTGTAATTGAGAGCCCGCAGTCTCGTCGATCGCCTATCGCTGAACATTCCTCGTCGAACGCAGCGGTACACTTTTCTCTTTTGTACCAGATTAAGTCCTCTGTTAAATAGCGTTATTTATCCAGAAGTTCGCCGCCTAATATCCAGCGAGTGTAATGAAGATAACGCACGGGAAACGAACCGAGTGGCTCTCTGCTGGAACATCGAAACTTTTCGCATGGAGCTGCGCGGGAATTGCCGCTTCGCTTCCCGCGAAAACGCTCCGAGATAAAGCTCGCCAAGGGCGGCGAGCATTATTTACAATTGCGTATAAACTGGCAATCCGTAACCCCGCCCATCGCCGGGCTTTTAACCTAACTAGCGCCCCAATATCGCTAACAATTTCGAACAGCGCGCGCGAACTGTGTCCGTGAAGGATGTGTGCCCTCGATGCCAGTGGAAAAGGTCTGCTTTAGTCAGACGCGCCACTGGCACCATTTCTAGACAGTGCAACAAATTTTAGACCGCTTAGAAAGGTCGGTAGTGGGCGTAGATAGAAAACAGAGCAAGTAGAGATGGTCTGTAATGGCCGGACGCGCTGCAAGCTTCTAAGAGGCGACACAATTGTTAAACATATGGGAGCACCAGGAACTGAGTATTTCCGTAGACTCTCCTCGCAATTTAATCAACGAGTCCCCGCGTTTCGATCGTCATATTACGACGGAAATAAAGATACTCTAAGGGCGGATTAAGCGGCGCCTATAAACCACTTGTGGTGGATCGGGGTGACGGGTGGAGGGTGAGAGAGGGTGGGATCGGAGCTTTCCCAGGGCTCCACGCCTGTTCAAAGGGCCTCTCCGCGGCCGTAAAGGGAGCAACGGGGGTTGAAAGGGGTTGGTTATCGGAGTCTAAGGTGGATCGAGGGCCGAGAGAAACGGCGACTCGAGCTCGCGGTCGAAAAAGAAGTCTCTTCCCGTTGTTGCTCGTTTTCTTTCTTTCTTCGTCGTTCGTCCCTCGAGCTTTCGCGGAACGATCCGAGCGTGCTGCGAGCTGCTCGTTGCTGGGAGCAGCTTGGACAAACGACAGCCAAAGGGCACGGCGCTCGGAACGTTTGTCGGGGCACGTACGATTCTGCTCGGACGAGAAACCGATAACGATTCCGGGGTGGCAAGGCTGACGGAAATTTCGGCGGGTGAGATGCGATAAGGCGAAGTGCTGCAACGTTTTCTTTTTTCTCACTCTCCCCGTTGCTGGCACCGAGCATAGGGCCTTCGTTTACTTGTCAATTTAAATCGATAAGACGCTGACTCTGTGTTCCTTTATTTTTTCGTATCAGGTTTAAATCGACAGTGTACGTTTTCGATAAATTTCATTGTCGTAAAAGTAATTTTCCAATTGGACAAAGTTAATTCCCAAAATTCTGAAAAAAAGTCCATACATTTCTCTTCCACGTTAGGATTAAATGTACCAGCTGTCAGAATTGCTTTTCACCGTGATTAACCTCGGTGCGGGTCACTAATCACCTGAACCGAGACGCGTCTTTCCATCGACGCAGGAAAATTTAATATCACCCGGCCGGGGGTACAGCTCTCACAGCATTGTTTCCCTCTTATTGCAGCCGTTGCGTCGCGTCGCGTCGGCCATCGGTCGCCGCCCAGATCAATTACACGGTCCAAAAAGCCTTTTCGGAGTCAATCGAATCGAGCAGGTCGCGTCGAGATTCAATTTTTCGTCCCGGTCACCGACCGCCCGCGCAGCGCCGGTCGACGCGGCGGCGAGACCAGGAGAAGAATTAGCGTGGCCGTCGCGTCGCCTCGACAACCGTGAAACAGACACGTACCGCCGACAAAGCGGTGAAAGGAGCGCGCCACTGCCGGCTGAAAGCTGCGAACAACCAATACGCATAATGCTTATCGATCCCGGCGTATCGCTTTTCAACCGAGATGAACCTCACCGCGGACCAGCGTCTGATCCCGCCAGCGAATTGTTTCCCGGGCATTATTCAAATATCGTGATTCCCATTCAAATGCCAGGAAAATATAATTCGAGATAAGACAGCCCTCCTCTCATCCCGGTAATCCCGCGGAGAAATAACCGTCTTTCGCGAGAGACTTTGGTGTTTCGATGGTTTAATATCCTTCGCGAGGGAGAGAGAGAGAGCGAAAGGGAAAGAGAAGAATCCGGTCCGTTTTCTTCATCTCCATGGGGATATATTGTTAACGCAAATTCCATTTGTGCGAACAAATAGCTCAATATTTACATTTTCCAGCGGGACGGAGCTGCTTTCATTTAAGGAGCCCATAAATTCAAAGCTCCGCCGCGATGAAAGACCCGCAGCAATCGTGTTTCGTCAGAATCAGTAGTACAGGTCAATGCTTCTGTCTTCCAGCAAAAGACGTTCTACGACTGAAGGCCGGGGAAGCTTTGTAAATCCTTTATTACAGATCCAACTGCCTTCCCGTAGTCGGTAGAGCAACGTTCTTTTACGATCAGACGTTTATAGTATTGAAATCTTTCGAGTCCCAGTAGCACAGGTCGATGATTCGCCGGCCCGGACTCGTGGAATCGAACCACGCGCGGTCAGACGGCGTGAGATTAACGTTATAATACCCGGTGACGCAAATAAGAACGCGGGAACGCTCCCAAGTGTCCTCGCTGTAATCCAGTGGTATCAGTCGCGCTCTGGTCGGCCGCTTTTAATACCCTCACTGGTTTCGTTTCTGCATAGTTATTAAAGTCTGGATTTTATGCGTTTAGAAACAGAAATAGAAACCCAGTGGAGTAAATCAACGCATGGTCGGACACGTTTAACATTAAAGCGGATCTATCCATTAACACCCGAAACATTTCTACATGGCTCCTGTTCCTTGCGATTCACGCAGTCAATTTTTCTGTTGTACGCAAAGAGCCACGAACGAGTGATTGACGAGAATGATCGACAAGAGTGTCCACACAATTAAAACGTCGCTTTGCAAAGCACAAAGAATCCAACGCTGGCGTTTGAGTCTGTTGCGAGCACAAGAAATCGAGTCCGGCTGAAAGGATTTTTCTGTTGTTTTGATTTCCATTGAGCGACACGTTGAAAGGCGAAGTTGAATGGAGATTCGCAGCTTTGTGACGCAGTTGCGGAAGGGAAAGAAATTTAGTCCGAGCAATATTGTCAGGGCCCGGTAGCCGTGATGGTTCTCGAGCGATCTTCGATTGATACCGGGCGAGCGCGCGTAGTTTCAATTAATTTCCAGCCTGCCCGGTAACAGGTGCCCATTGTTCCGTCGGCGTCGCCGTCACAGCGGGAGAGCCAGCTATTCCGTAGACGTCGGCGCACGTCGTCGTTCGCACGCCTCGACGAGAAGCGTAAATATTGAATCCCGTCCCGGGAACAATTTTTACCGGGGACACACACTCCTCCGCGAGCTGCCGCGCGTCGAGCACAGTGTAAATATAATTTTCCGCTTATGCGAGGTCGATACTCTCCGTGTCTATCAAGCTCCACGCTACCGCGACTATCTACGGACCGCAAGGAATCGCGATTTCAAAATCGAAACGGAACGAGACGGGCTAAAGAACGACCTACATCGCGTCGATTCCCTGGTTCGCGTAGCGGATCGGGCGAAATTCATTCTTCATAAATATGAATTGCTGAATAGTACTATCCTCGAGCTCCATCTCCTTAAAAATTCAGTAAATTATTCGGAAGATTGATGAAGTTATGGTGATGATAATTCAGGGACGGTTGAGAATTGAAATGAGTTAGTCGTATAAAATTAATAAAAAATTAAATATTTATTCTTTCCCAATGAAATTTATTTTGCTAGTTACAAAATTTCATTCAACTGTCTATAAAATTGATAAAGTTGTGGAGTATCATATCAACCCGTAAAACGAAGAATCTTTTCCAAAATTAATATAAAATCTGTACCTATGAGAAATAATTTTGTCTGTCCCACGAATAGCACGGTAATGAATTCTGAAAATTTCAGCACAATTGGCTGTGTAGTTCCGAAGAAAAAAGTTCCCAAGAAAGCAGCAGCTACTTTTCGTCGTGTTGCCGGAGGCGTCGGCATCGAGGTGTTTCGTCGAGGTAAAGTACCCGTGATTTTCATGCGGTTGCGCATAATCGAGGAAAAATGAGCCAGCCGGAGCTCGAGAAGTTGAAAATCGGCCGAAGAAACGGATGAGCGACTGCGAAACTTTCCGTGGAAGCTGCGCCCGGTCGGTCCCGGCTACGGTAGAACCGCAACGTCGCGTCGGTTCCGGTAAGAAGAGGCTGTTAATAAAAAATTAAGGAACTCCGGCGGAGCTGGCCGACCGGAAGTTTCGCCGATGGGGACCCGGTAACCGCGGTCAACCGACACAACGCCACTTATTCCGCCGGATTATTGGAAAACTGAAGAAGTTCGAGGGTCATTTCCGGGGAACGTGGAACGGGCGACGAGTGGACACGAGTTTACGTGGCGCGGGCGTCTCGGAAATGAGTTTCGGAAACTTCTTTTTCTCCCGTTGGAGTTTATTAACAGGCGAGCTTAATGAATCGATGCGTGCTGCGGCGAAATAATTAATGAATCCTCTAACGCGCTCGTTTATCTCTCGTTAGGAGCGCGCGTCCTTTAATAAATTCTAGCTAAACATCGTTGCAATGTTATATTGAAAATAATTTTTCTCATGCGAGTGTATCTTGCATCATTTAGAAGCTCTGTTCTGCCTCTTTTGAGGCGTATCTCGAAGATTTCTTTCGTTGCCGGCTGTACGCTGTGCTGGGAAAGAGGTACTTTCAACGTGTTGTTTCGTTTTAATTTCATCCAGGAGTAAAAGCGCTGCAGTCTGAAACATTTGTGGAGCAAGTTGAAATGGTCATTCTGGAAAACAGGAAAACCATGTTTAAACCCGCCTTAACAGCTCCATTACACTGCGGCAGAGGAGCATGTCGGTGGCGTTCGGTCCCTTCTGAAACGGAACTTTCAAGCAAATTAAAAAAATCCAAGACGCGCTTGAAACGGGGGAATAGTTTATTTAGTTTGCTCTATAAAACTGGCCTTGTAAATGTAAACGACACAGCACCGGTGGCAGCTTGAAAATTTCTGCATTAGCTCCGCGGGGGGTGAAAAAGGTCCAGCGAAAGGTTAATATATGCTCAAAGCGGACTCTGGTAATCAGTGGCTCGTTGGCGCAGTCGATAAAGCGCTTACGTTCTAATCCCGGCGGTAGCCAGAGTTCGGATACGCGCGCGTACGGGTCTCCCAAAAATATTTCCTGTCCGTTTTTCACCGGGACCCCACCTTCCGGACTCTAGCCACGCAAATTCGTGGAGTATGTGTTTTCTGCAATTTCCGGTGGCGAGGCGATGGAGAAAAAAAAAATCTACAAATCCAAAATAACAGGGGGCCGGGAAAGCTTCCTATTCGAAACGGGTACAAATGAGCTTATATCTCGCGGCACTGGCGAACAAAACCTGGGATCACCGAGGGCTCCGAGGATAATAGCGGAAAATGAATCGCGCGGGCTGCTGGGAGACGTAGTTTTCCCGGTAACGTTTCCCGGTTTCGTATGTTCCGGGCGACGTTGACGCATTTCGGAGTCCCTTGGCGCTTCACCTTCGCGCCCAGGCTGGGCTCCCATCGGCCCTGGAAAACGGAGGAACTGTAACTCTTGTAACTCTGCCCGGGGAAAATGGGGAGGATAAAGTAAAATAGGCGTGAATATTAAATGGATGCCCCGGCCCTCCCCCTCGGAGCGGAGACACCATATTCCGCGTGGGATGCGAGCTTTTAAATTGCAAAAATGGGAAGGGCGGTCTCTCTGTTAAGGACAGTAAATAAGGGCGGAGAGAGAGAGAGAGAGAGAGAGCTGTGCTCTTCATGCGCGTTTCCGTTAGCGGATAGCTTCCGTTATTCAGAAAGGTGAAATATTATCGAATCGATGGCCAGTTAATTCGGGGATTTAATGTAACGTTTATCGCGCTTTAATGCCCTGCACCGTTATTCGTTATCCGTTAATAAATAGTGATATCGATTCGCTCGAGGAGAGTGTAGAGCGCGATGAGAGGGGGAAGTGTGAGGAGGGCGGTGGGCGGGGGAGTCGCGCGACACAAATCGCCGGATGTCCCGCGAGCGCGTTCGTTAACGAATTTCCCGTCGCAGCGACGAGTTCGACAGAGCGCGAGGGGAAAACGGTGTGCGCGCGACCGGACCCCGCCCTCATAAGTTATTCACGGTATTCGAAATTGGATCCCGTAAACTTCGCCCTCGGTAAGTTACCTCAGGAACCCGGGTAGCGCACCCGTGCGCGCCGCCACGCTTTTTATCGCCGAATTTCCCACAGAATTCACGCCAGACTTTCTCGGCGTTCTTAAGCGTTCGCCCGCTATAACCGTAAACTTGTTTACAGCGCCGGAAAAAAAAAGTAAAAGAAAAACCGGGAGGCTTATTCCCTCGGTATAATTGGCCAGTTTTCACCCGGGCCGGCCCACCCTTGTTGCTGCCTGCCAGCGGAATAACTCTGGAACATACCTAACTCGCGATCAAGTGGGTCCCAAGGTGCTTCGCTCTGATTCGCTAAAGTTTGATTTGGCAATTAGACCAAGCAATGATACCATCAAACACATTCTGTATTAAATAATAAAGGTTGCTGGAGAAACAGTTCTATACTGTAAAGTGGATGAAAGTATCACGGGGATTAAAGTACGCGTGGCCAATGAACGGCTAATTATACTAGACTCGTTGACGTTTAATTTGTTTGTAGATATCATGGTTTAGCGCGGCACGGTCTGATCAATGACCGACTTACGCTACCGCAGCAACGAGCCGGCCGATTCGTTTGATGCACAGCCTTCGCAAGACCACGTCTGATTAATGGTTGATACGCTCCACCGATTCTATCCCGAGGCTCATTAATTTCCACCATTCGTTCTACGAATCCTGTCTGACTAGTTAACGGTCTAATCCACTAGTTCAGTAGATGAATTCCCTAACGATGCCCTCTGTTCTCATTTACTAAACTCAAACAGAATTCCCATTAATCGAACTTAAGCTACGAAACTACTCCGGTTGCTGCAACACACCGACCGGAATTTCTATTAAACCTTACGCTGACACCGAAAATTATTCTGTTGTGCGATTAACGAACGGCGAATCAAACGTAATGCCGCGTTGTATTTTAAGCGTACAATTTACACAGAGCGGAGACGTTGCGAATTCAATGAAACATTTTCGCATAGAGATTTGACGTACCAATTTGTCGCGCCATTCAATTCGGTGCGATTCTGTGTGACGTTCAAGGTCGCGTTCGGATCAATTAGTTCTCGGGACAATTAGTGGTTGTCGTCGGGGGGTATTATTTCTATAGATTGCACTCGTTCCGCGACGGTTTGGAAATTGGATCCACCGTACCATAAGTCGTGATTCATGGCGGGCGGGTCGGCCGGACGTTAGGTAGCTACGACCTACGGTAATCTATCGCGAAAGGGGGTTTCGGCCTGCACAATCGCCCCGATAACGCGCCATGACACGGCGATAACAGGATTTAGTGGGAGGGAGGGAAAGAGCGGGCGGGGAGAGGGTAACCTGCTCCTAGAACCACAGAGAGAGAGAGACAGATAGAGAGAGAGGGAGAGCGGGAGAGAGGGAGAGGGTTTGTCGAAAGATCGTATCGATCGGTTGCAGCTGAACACCCTCTGTGTTTCGAACTTCCACCCTACCGACGGAATTCGTCGGGAAAGGAGAACGACGATGAAGAATCGAGGGTCCGACGAGCCTCCGTTACCGAATCCGCGAATGGTTTCATTCTCGCAAGGCAATTTACTCCGACGGTCTCGTTGTTACGACGGAACGGCTGCTTGAAATTCCGAGGAAGATGTTATGAGGCAGCCTCTTGAGTGACGTGTTCACCCGACCCGTGGAATCAGTCTGAAATGGTATGCGTAGTCATTTGAATCTTAATGGCTACGAAGTTACGGCTGGCGAACACGACGGGGACGGCCTGCGCCGGCAAAATTGAACTTTTACGCCGACTGCTCTCCATTCGAAAAATTCCACCCTTATCCGCTGCAACTCTGCTCGAAAGGACGGTTCTGGCCAGGTCGTCGGATCTAAGCGGAATTGTCTGAGAAATACCCTGGCTTGATAATGTCACAAGCTAGCTGTTAAAAATCCATGCGCGATCCTTACGGCTTTTAAAAATGCCCAGTCCGACCAGTCACCGACACGTTCTACTGCCAGGCAGAAGTCGATTAATTCGTTTATTCCGCGTTGTGTCCGATTAATAAAATCAAAACCGCCCGAAAGTTCGAGAACGCGACGCGCCACGATATTATCGGGAAAAGAAAAACGTCAGGTTGTCACCGATGGCTGGCCGGAAGCTGTAAATTCCGTGGTACGTGTATTGTCAGACCGTAGACTTCGTCGGTCGATTCGGCCGCGTATCCGATCGTTGACTCCGTTATCGTCCGGCTCCTTCTCAATCAGCAGTTGACATACGGCCGACTTGTTTCGCCATTAAATTACATCCGCATCGGTTTGCTATCCAGGATTAGATTGTCAACCGAGAATTATTGTCCCCCGCGTTGTCGCAACGTGACTGACGTATTGTAACGATTTACGATAATCGACTGTAACGGGCCAGACACGTACCCGGGATCCCACCTGATAAACCAATAATAGATCAGGATATTTCAGGCTGGCGCGGCGCGACGCGGCGTGCTGGCTTGCGGAGCCTGCGCGTATCTGGTCGCGCGCGTATTCATCGACAATGAAACAGTCGGACAATAACTGCCAGCCTCCCCGTTCGCGAATTGTTTGCAAGCAAAAACCACCAGGCCGGATATATGGATCGTCGGAAATGAAAGTATCCGGCCGGTGCCCGCGAATTTTCATCTGAAAACGAGAATTGATATTGCGCTATAGCACCGCGGAAGAAAAAAACAAACCGCACGAAATACTTTACGTCTGATCTGTGATCGGTCTGCTTCGCTAGACCCCGACGACAACGTGATTGATGCGCCGCATTTTTTTTTGTCCCCGTGTATGATTGACGACCCCCCCTAGGCCGTTCTGCTGATCCTAAAAAAAGTAATAATAATAATAATGAAGACTCCTCGCCGTCTACCACTCTCTTTGCGACGATGCCTGATTAATGATCGACCTGTTCTACTTCTGGTCTACTTACCACGCGGTAATGTCCGTTGCCTTCCGCTATTATTTCTAACCCGGCCGATCAATGAACCGGTTATCTACTCGGTCTACCGCTAACGCAATTTACACCGCCTGGACTAACGTGTATTAATCGTAATTCATCTCCTCTTAAGCGCCTCCATCGGAATTACTTTCGATATTTCACGGTGGAACTATGGTGAAAAAGGGGACTACCTTCTGAAAAATGCGAGGCTCGTTGTAAGTAACAAAATTGATCTTAAACCTGAAAAAACAAGATAACAAGATCCCAAATTCTTTTTTCTAATATTTTAACGATTAAAATAATTATACGATTTTTAAAAAATTTGGGTTTTTGTTACCTTGTTTTTCACATTCAAGGTCAATTTTGCGGGCTGTTCCTGACGCCATTTTCGTCCAAATCGTGGGATGTAGAATTGCGCTATCACACGTAACGGAGTCCCCATAGTCGAGTGTAAACATTTCCGCAGCAAAGTAGCGTGCCACCTGTCCGCGCGAAGTCGTCGCGCAACAGCATCGTCGGTTTGTTCCCGAGACAAAGGGACGCGGGTTCCCGGCGTCGCGACGTCTACGCGGATGAAACTGAATTTGATCGCGCGAGCAGAGACGCAAGCTTCGAGCGTGTCGGCGGCGGTGCACGGTGGAGGCAAATTTGCGACAACCCGTCAGATTCCAAAGGCGAGGATTCGTTTCAGAGGCGCGGTAGGAGGTGGAGGAGGAGGGTCGCTAGTGGGAGGGGAGAGGGTGGCGGAGGGTTAAGTTACTGGCGCGAGGCGTTAGCGTGGCGCCTAAATTGTCGGGCGCACGCCTCGTTCGAGGGAAACTTAAGCCCCGGCTGGTTCAGTAAATCGCGCTCGCTAACTCGCCGGCTGCTCACGGTTCACGTACTCGCTGGCAATCAGCCTGAGACACGTCTGGATACACACACACACACACAGACAGACAGACAGAGAGGGGAAACACGGTGTTCCTAGAACCGCCTCCTCCCTTCCCTCTCTACGGCTACCCCCCCAATTATCTTCAATAACCGCGACGGAGAGATCCGACCGAGCGTTGAGTAATCTTCTCACGTTTCGAGGCTCGGCTCCGCTCCGCTTCGCCACGCTTTGCCACGCTTTGCCACGCTTTACCCGGCCTCGCCTAACCCCGATACCGGAAATAAATGACACCGCGACACGGTGTAACCGCGCCCATTGTTTCCGCTGGAAACACCGGGGGCCGGCACAGGCTGCGTCCGCTTCGGACACGGCGGGTCGATGGAAAGTGGAACGATAAACAGCGGCACGGAACGGCAGGGAACCGCGCGCCGGATACTCGAGCGTGCTCGTCCCGCGGCCGCGACACCGTGTCTCTGTTATTAACAACTTCGTTAATTGAATTGGCCGGGCCAGCGCGAATGTTAGCGGACGAGTAATTACCCGATGCGAATTTTGTCGAGTAACGCCGTCCGCGACCATTCCTATTCCTGTTCTACGATTCGGAATTGCGTAGATTCCGCCGGAATTTCTGGCCGGACCAGTGGAACCGGTCGTCGGTCCATGGTCAGACACGCGACAACCGTGATGGAGGCTCCGGGATCCGCGGCGAATGGAACCGGCGCTGACCGCCGGTATCAAGTTTGAAAATCAGTAATTTGACTTTCGAGAGATTCAGTAGAATGGGACCGCAACGGTCGGACAAATTCGGACCGTGTAGCTGTTATCACGGCCGAGCGTGCTTTGATTCGGTTATGTACATCTGGCTGGGCCTATTTGTCGACGTATCGCTGTTTCACGATTTATAATTATTTCTTAATTAATATTCCGATTTGATTATTTGTACACGGTTTGTATCGTGCTCTTTATACTCCGGAAGAAAGGTCCGAGCGAATTACTTCTCTACGGGGTCACGATATTTTCAACTTGTTACTCTAACGTTTTAGTAGTGTACTCGCTGCTTGATGCTTTGCTAAAAGGGTTGCAAAAGTGGCTTGCTAATAATCCTGGCTGCGGCCCTCCGTTACTTAATTAAAAACTTCGGGAGTGCTTACTTACGGACAACTTTTCAGTTCTGAATTGGTAATTTGTCTGCCAGAAGAATTTAAGTAGAATGTACCTGCTATTATCAGACGAGTTGCAGTTTCACTGTAGAAAATTGTCCTCAGTTTCATTCGGGTTACAATGTACATTAAATACGTTGTCTCCCGAGTCGCGTACACTTCTGCGAACTGTGAATTCGTCCCTTCACCGAATTAACTCATCTCCAACCCTTCCCAAAAGGGTATCAAATTCGTCTTGTTACCGAACCCATCAAACCCCCCCCACTCACATCTCCGAACATACAATTCCAACTTCGAAAACCACTGTTCCCTAGTCCCGGGATCAATTTCCAAGATCCGGAGGGGCTTGAGCTCTCCGGGATCCAGGTCTTCGGGGTTGTTGCCCCCTCAGGTGTTCGTTAACACGCGAGGTGCTCGTCGCAGAGACGTCGGAAGAACCGGGTTCGGCGTCCCGAGTTGACTTTCTGCCGGCGGTAGGATGCGCACACGCGTAAACCGGAAGCGATGCTACAGCAGAAGGAGAACGAACCCCCTCGAGGGGTTGAGTGCGCGAATTGCGTTGGCGCGCGAGGATCCACGTTTGTCCGTAATCCGCTCGGCCGGGCGTGTAACATTCCGGGGCGTTAGCGTTCAGACGCGGACAGAAGCGTGCCCTGCGGGTGTTCTTGATCCTCGAGGACCCGGGGAGCTCCGCGGAATCGTCGCGACCCCGGTTATTTACATAGATATTCGCCCCACGGCGGCCAGACAACGCGGATTAAGGTCGACGCTGACTTCCGGTAGACGCTGCGACGCCGACGCCTCGCGTGCCCGCCGAATTCATTGCTCCCTCGTCACCCCTCCGCGATCTACCGCTGGAACGGTTAGGGGGTGAGTCTCTCGTTAGAATGGAAAGTGGTTTCGCGGTATACAAAACCCATACCGCGCAGCCACGATTTCGAGGGGGGTTGTAACTCGACCAGAAATATCCACGGTGAAAAGTCGCACCCCTGTAAATTGGTCGAGCACCAAGGGGCGCGTTTTACGTGATGGAAATACTTTGCTCACGGATCCCGCGAATTCCGCTGGCTTTTCCTGCCGGGGTGGGTGTACGTCACCTGCTAAATAAACAGTTGTTCTGGTGCAGTAAAAATTTCTTACGATTTGCTCGCTCGCCGAAAAATTAAGGGAAACCTGTAGTGGAATATACTGTGAGTTTAAATAGTGATGTCAGCGAGGTAACTCCGTGCATGGTCAGGCGTAAACAGAGCCTTCGCAGTAGGATAAATCCATGCTTTGTCAGACGAAATTATTTTCAAAGGACAATTCACAGTAGAATAAATCTTCTCTGATACGTGTGAAAGAAATCAGCGTGTACTAGGCGGTCAAATATTTTTAATTCGAACAGGATGTCTGGACAATTAATGAATGTCTGTCATTAGATACTTCATTATCAGTAGAACGTACCAAATTTAATTAACGAGCGAAACAAAATTGCAATATAAGAGCCCGTGCAAAAAGCCTGTGCACAATTTCGCGTTCCCGTTCGTTGGTGGGGGAATCGAACACAAGTTGCCAATAACGTTACCGTTGTAAATTTATGATTCACCTTTGATCCTCTAAAGGGGAACTCTTTCGGATCCCGTCGGAAGTGCAACTATTCGCGAAAGAGCCGATTACCGTAACACCAGCCCGTACAGAGTACACTTCCACAAGGGAAACTTGGACGGCAGCGGAGCATTCGGCGTCCGTGAGCGATAGAATTCTCCGGGAAGCAAACTTTCCCACGTATTCGTTGCGTAACTTCGGCCACCCGTTCCCCGGGCACCGACGTTTCCACACTGGAAACAAATTTACCGCAGTTATAAAAGCGACGCAGCCGTAAAAGCGGCCGGATCGCAGTCGACGGAACCGCCGATGATCTTTTCTCCTCGGCATCGCGGGCGTTTGCCAGAGTCGATTTTGCTCGTGCGTAAATTCGATTTCGCTGGCCGCCGCCTAGACACACCCTTCGGCAGGGTTCGAGGCTCGCGATCGTGCTTTATGAAGTTTTAATGGAGAAATCTCCGCCCTTGACGTGAAACTGATTTAGCCTTCTTTATCCGGAGCGAGGAAAAGTCCACCGGTTAATGAAGCAGTCAACGATCCTATTTCACTCAGTGTCCGTCTGTATCAGGCTCGACGTGGGCCGGGTCGATTACCTAGCTATTACGTGCAGGAACCCGCATCGATCATTTGTGATCGGTGCCTGTAATCACATAAAAGCTCCCCCGCGAAGTTACGCTTGCTCCGTTCTGCAGCAAGAGCTTTCGGGTATCGCCGAAAATAATACTGTTCCCATGACCTTTCACGTTATTACAGTAGTGCAGAGCCGAATATAGTCAGACACAGCAGTTACAAGACCATGCTTCGCCGGACGCAAGCCAATTTGAACCGCTGCTAACAAAGGGTTGCGGTCAATAGAATTCATCGTTAAATAATTGGACATGCGAACAATATTTTCAGTGGTACAAGTTCGCGCATAGTCAGACGCGAGGACAACTATAATGTCTGGCACGTTCCACGACGGAAAACCTTTCCGGTGGAATGCAACAACAATAGTGAGGCTTGCGGCACGTTCCAGAAGCGCGGCCGCAAACAAATCGTCAGTGAAGCAAAACAATTACCGGCCGGCGCTTTTCGACCTCGCGGAAGCTTCGCTCCTGTTTAAAATTTCATTTCGCGCGTTGCGAAACGGGGATCGGGTCACTTCGAACTCCATTAAAACTTGCCCGGGCGGGCGGATGTCGCGAACGAATTAAAGCCCGGTCGGAATGCCGCGCGCCGTCTGCTCGTCCGAAAATTTGGATAAAAAGTTGAATTTTCTTGGGCGAGCCCGGGCTCCGTATAGACGTTGAGTGGTCACGTTTCCGGGAATTCGTGCCGATACGATCGAAAGTTCTCGCAAAGTTCGAGTCGTTCGAACGCCGGCCGGGGGGTGGGGAGGGGTTGGGGGAGGGGTTAGGGGTACCGGCGAGATTACTTTGACGCGACCGACGATTCTTAGCCGCGTTTCCCAGCAGAGAAAACACTCCTTGTAGACGTGCGCGCCAGAGGGCGAGCATGTCTGCGCTTAGCTCCGGCTCGTGTAAAAGCATCAGACCTCGGAGCTCGTAGAGTACGGGGAACTCGTTGAAAAGTTTCGCGCGGAGCTGCCACCGACCACATACCACCGCCGACATTTCAACCGAACCGCTTTCCCCGTACAACACCCCGTGCATCGAGTTTTCCGCGATTCGAGCCCCGCTCGCCCGTCAGTTTCCACTTTTGCCCGCCCAACCCCTACCAGAGAGCACCCGCGAACCCTGTTCCTTTCTCCCTCCTTGGCTGTCGAGCTCGTCCTCCCCCGCCACCTCCGGCTCGCGAATCTTTCCTGCTAGGGAACTCGCGAGAAGTCCGGAGCTTTCGTTTCAGACACGGATAGCACCGTCCCGAGTACCCGAGCTGCGTTCCCGTCCCGCGAGTAGCTATTGTGTATTCGAGATCGGCTCAACGAGCGCCTGGGCGAACGCCGAAAGGATTGATTGAGTGTCGACGCGACGCTGACTAGTCCTCGATGGAATTCCTTTTGAGTGAGAGCCATAAAATGGTCCCCGGGACTCCGGAGAAAAAACGATATTCCCTGTGCATAGCTATGAATCAAATGATAGGTGAGCTGGAAATAGAAGAAGAAATATTTTACTTCGCAAGTAGTTTTGGCCCGTCTTTAATCAGACATTGTATAAAAATATATTGCTTAGTTGTATTCTATATGACAATAATGTTTTTCGACAGAATAATTCTGCATCAAGTAGTATTTGCCAGTCTTTGGTCAGACCAGCTTTAGGTAGTATTAATCAGTAACTGGTCGAACGTATTACTAGTAGCATTTGCCAACACTAACCCCTACTTAGGATACGCAGCTAGTGTCTGTCAGTGCTTGATCTGTAATCTCATCAGTAGTATTGACCACCGAGAAGTCAGCCCAGCTTCAGTTTGAAGTGTTAGAAATATAATATAAATAAATTCGAACGCGTGCTTCGGTAGAATGTATAAATCCCGGCAATCTTTGTCGAGTTCCCAGTAGTAAAAGCGCGAATAAAACCAGCCGGAGTTTTTTCTGACGCGTTCTTCGGCGGAGCACATAAATCCTGATAAGCTCCGTCGAGCTTCGGAGTCGTGCAGGAACAAATAAATTCGACCTCGGTCTTTTCGCCCGGGTACAAACGATTTTTAACCGGCCACTTTACACGTATTCTTGACGCGACGTGTATTGAGGCGTACGTGTGCGGAAAGCCGTAAAATCGGAAACAGTATTGGACAGGTCGCAAAAGAGGCAGGACTCGCGCGAGAAGCAGATCGTGCGACACGGTACCTTTCGGTTATCTCCGTGATCCATTGAGACCCTCCGAGCCGAGATGAAGTATTCAAAAGGGATACTAGAAGCGTAGAGATAAATGGATAAACAGTCGGATCGGTGAAAAGGCGCGGAGAAGAGAAGAAGACTCGTCTCTGTGTGAACGGGACAAAGAATAGCGGTTAGAAGTTGAGAAACGTTGGCCAGGGTTTTTGCGGCCGGTAATCTCGCCCCTTCCTTTTCCGCAGAGCTGGCAAAGCCCTGCGGTAGGGAATACTGCGCGACGTCTCTTTGTTTTAGACACGTTAATTAAATGCGCAAGTTTCGGTCGAGGCAAAAAAAGAATCTAAGGAACCGGAGCCCTGTATTTGTGCACCAAGAAATCTGATAACGTTCCGTTCTCTTAATTCAGCGATCCAACAAAGAGAACAGCATAATCGCGTGAATCATCGCTGTCCGGAAATACATACCGGCCCCCGTTGGAAACGCGAATGCAAACGCCGTTCGTTCACTCACTCGTTCGAATCGATAAAAATATTGCCGATAGAGATCTCGTCCATGAATTATTCAAGTAAATTCGTGTTTGCGTAATCGTGGTTTACTTTCGACCGAACAAACAAAACGACACACGGTGGAACACATTTCGAACGGTTAAAGTGCAATGCATTTTCAACCGCACGTCTAAATCGAACAAACCAACGCGCCCAAAACCGCTGGGAAAACTCGCGAACTAAAAGAGAGGATCGATTATAAGCGGCAAGTAGATTTTACACTCCTCCGATATGAAAGTGCTCGTTCCGGGCCCGATGACCGTTCCGTTATCGTCAAGAACAACGGAAACGTTTAAGGCGATCCCGATAAGGGGGTGGCCACCCCGTTTCCCACTCTCGCGGCGCGGCTCGAAAAGCAAGCGAAGAAAAACTCGATCGGAAACGTTGCATATAAATTGCAAGAGTCGCGCGCGCCGGACTTATCGGACTGGAACCGGCGGAGAAAATTGCTGATCGTCCGAAATTTCGGTCCGCCGTTGCGGAAATAGATGCACACGTATCGCGGCGTCCCGCCGGTCCATCCCCTCGGTCCCCTCTTCGCCCCCCGTCCAACCCCTTCGGCGCAGCATCCACCCACGCCAATTGGATTTCGTCTTCGGCGGCTGATAAACCCGCTCGACTGGAATAATTCCACTGTACGTATCGCCGTGGTTGAATCCTATTAAGTCGGGCGAGGGGGTTGAACGGGGTTTGGGAACGGCGCCGAGCCGCAGCGTGAAACAGCTTTTTGCGAGCGGGCAATAAGTCGCCGGCAAATTAAGCGGAAGGGGGAATTATCGGGCAACGAGTTCGGTAAGCCCCAGATTCGATCGTTGCCGGAAACGTGGCGCGTGCAGCCGCTCCTAAGTCTGCTATCGCTAACCCCTCACTTTCTTGTTATTACGATTTTCATGCGATCCGCTGGGGCCGTCTCGGTGCTTACTTCAATTAGATTATCAATGTTAGAAATAGTTACAGTGGTACATTCCAAAATTTCATGAACAAAAACATCCCCTATAGACAAATAAGAAAATATTTGTTATTTTCACAATAAAAAATGTATAACAATGATCTGCAGTCCTTCACCTATGACGTAAAACTGCAAGTGCATTAAACTAATGCACCTCAGATTATTCGACTTGTATAATGATCTTTTCTCAATATGTTTTAATATTCTTTGATGTTATTCACTTAACCAAGCGATGCGCATTATTTGAGACGTCAAATTTCAGTGAGCGCAGTGGATGAAGTCAACGATAAATGAATCCGTGAACAGAAAGGAGCACGTTCGTTTCGAGGAGGTTGCATCCAAGCAAATGCATCGCATTCGGACAAGCATCTCATCACAAAGAACGGAATCACATTTAACCAAACACCGTCTCAGGAGAATAAAGCCTGTTACGTCAGACATGTTCCCGGCGAAATAAAATCATGAGGAGGAACACGCGTCTCCGGCAGTATAAGCCAACACTTGGTCCAGCATCCTATACAGAATTCCCACAGCTGAGCAAACTATACGAAGAATGGGATCGTGTATGCGCGGATGCATCCGGCCGGAATGAACCGTCGACTAGTCAAACACTCGACAGTGAAATAGGATCGTGCCTGGTCAGACACGCGGATCCACGCATCCGGCAGAAAGGAGGGACTCTGCTTGAATTGCCAAACAACATTACTTTTCTTACGGTTCCTCCGACGGTGTGTAGCTTCGATGTTACGGAACAACAACAAACCTGTGCCATTGCATTCGGTTAATGCAGGATCGTAAAGTTTCTTTAAACAGCCGTTTCACTTCGAACGAAATTCTCTCATCATTTTCACGAACAGGAACTGAATTCTGAAAGTCAGCTAATCAAATTTTCGGTGGGATCTCAGTGAAAAATTCGATGCTTCAGAATGGCGAGCGCTACAAGTTGATGCACCGACAGTTGAAGAGAACCCGCGGTGTTGGGAAGCATCGCGAGCGTCGAGCGTTGCATCCGGACGTCCGGATTACTCGATTGTCGAATTCGATTGGCCGGGCTGATTGAATCGCCAAGAATCGTTCGCCTCGTGGGAATTCGAAAAGCCGCGGCGCGCCTCTGCCGGCTCTCGAGCGTCAAATAAAATATAACGAGAGAAGTAGTAGTAGGAAGTGGATGAGATGCGGGGGATGGAGGGGAGGGTGTGGAAAGCGCGGAGGAAGAGAGTTGTCCGAAAGACGTCTGCGGGAGAGAAGCCGGTCCCTGAAAGCCGGCGAAATGTCTTTTCGCCGGTGCTTCTGGCTCGTGGAGAGAGAGCGTCTTGTCGTCGAGTGGACGATAAGTGTTTTCCTATCGAGCTTTCCGTTCGGATTTTAATGGCGGCGACGCTTGTCCCCTCACGGGCCAAATAAGCTGCCGGGCTAAATGGATTCGACGAGGAGCCGTGATTCCGCGAACAAAACACTCGATTCCTCGGCGTCCGGACGTCCGCCGACCAGAGAGACGTTGCACGAAAGCAAACAAAACGAAAAGAATCAGCTACCGCGCACGAGAGAGAGAGAGAGAGAGAGAGAGAGAGGGAGAGAGAGAGAGAGAAAGAAAAAATAGAGGAGAACGCTTCGCTCTCTCGTCGCGAACAGAAATCGGATCAAGCTTATTCCACGGGCCGACATCAAAGTCATATATTAAGGAGGATTGCATGCAAGGCAAATGCGGAGCTTACGCGCTTTACAGCGCCGCTTTCGAAGCAAGTCCGAACGCCATTCATTATTTCGACGCTCGAATTTCAATCCGGAGCGTCGGGAGCGCGCGATTTGAATCGCAAATGCCCTCTGTCGCGAGTCATGCGAGCCCGCCGGACAATAAAAACGCGTGCGGGGTCACGGATACGCTCTCCGCGTTCCCCTTTGTTAGTATGTAAATGCAATTAATTAAATAGAGTCCGAAAGGGACGCTCGGAACACGAATTCAACGGCAGAGACGAGACCGGAGACCCAGGAACGGGGCACGGTTCGTCAACTTTCCGATGGGACCTTGTCTTTTGTGTTGTGTCAGCTGGCTCGTGGCTTTATCGATCGGCCTAGCGCGTCGGCAAATCCAGATTAACCAGAATTATCTTAAATTAAGAAATATAATATTCAATTTTATGTAAAGCGTAAACTGAAAAATATTACATTTTTAAATCCTGTCATGAAATCGTTACGGTCCAGTTCTTACGACAATGTGTCAATTTGCTGACGAGATTATACTATTTTAGAATTCATTGGTCGTATAATTTCATGGCTCGCTATTATCATCGATACTCGCTTTTATTCCGCAGAATTGAAAATGCGACGTCAACAGAATTCCCAACCACCTAATAAAATATTCTCTGGGTTATAATTTTCTCGGTTTCCTGTCTCCTCTATGTACTTCAGAACTTGGAGAGGGAATCCCGTGAGAAAGTAGAATTCGATTGTCCTGATTCCGAAAGAAGTTCTGATAAACCTCATTCCGAGAATCGGTATGAATCCCGGTTCTCTCTCTGTCTCTCTCAATTCGAATTCCGGCTGGATGAAGCTCTTTTCGAATTTCGCTGGGTAGAATTCCCGCGCGACGTGACGGCGGAGACTGTGGGTCGCGATCGAGAGGATAATTCGCAGCGGTTCGTTCTGCGCTTCGAACGAGGATTACAGCGGGTAGAACACGGCCAGTGATTGGGCAAATTTATACAGGCCGTTATCGTCGGATGTAACACCGGTGTGTAACTTAATTAAATTGATTTAGTGTTCTAGGTCCCCGGAGGGCGTAGACGGTTCTACCCGGCGGAAACAACGCTGCCGTGGCCTCGCGGCGTTGAAAAACAACCTCTCAGGTGGTAAGGGGAGTACGCGGTCTTGTCCGGGCAATAATTTCCAAATTGTTGATGAATGTTTGATACGTTATTTCTGGAGAAAGAGAGCGCGGAACGCGGCCATCGGGGATTTAGGAGTCGAATCAGAGCCTATAAATACGTGAGTGGCTGCAGCCATGTTTTGCAAACGAGCCCGGCTGCGAAATTGCACGTGGAATCCTTGAGAAAGGCGGTGAACGTTCCCGTCCAGATATGCGAGGGATTCGAGGAAAGTAGATTTTTGTTATGTGCAATCACACGGTAATTCTATTTCTGTTTTGGAAGATTAGATGGTTTTGCTGGATTAGAAACTGTCAGATTATACACCGAGTTGCTGCGCTCGGGTCAGGTCCGATTATACAGTCAGTTGTTTCGCATAAATGTGTCTGCTCTCATGTGGATTCAACTACTTGATGAGTTAAAGCCATGTACGCCGTGTTATTCTACTTCAATGTTCCAGTTCTCCCTAATCTGTTAAGCGCTCGCGCCTACGGCACTTAAAGTTCGCCGATGCGTCGTTTATACTAATTTCCGGTGTCGGACCATTCGTGTGTCTCTTTCACTCAGGCATTGATAGGTTTCATTAACAGGTGTCCGAGCATTCGTTGATTTACTCTACTCGAAACGGACCGATGACCTGCTCGGGCATTGATTTATTCTACTTACAATTGTCTGATAAATAATTCTACTGTTCCATTTGTAAATAATCTACCTATTCTACCGAGAACTGTCTGCGAGATCATTGATGTACTCCACTAGCGAACGACCGAAAAATCAATTGACTAATTCTACTTTCACTTGTTGAATGCATACTGCCTACCTCCCCAACGATGTCTGGCCATATTCAGGACCATTCTACTCGAACACAAGTGCCGGCAATACGAGAACCACGCTCCGCCTGGAAATTGGAAACCGACTATTGCCGTGCTTCCTTCTACAGTATAGCTGTATGATTATACATCCCGGGCCCTCTTATATCACGCGAAGCGGCGTCGGCACGCTCCAGCCAACAACGCTGTAATCTCTCAGGACCTGCAAAATTCCTGCTAGGAGTTCTAGTCCAATTGCCTCGGTTCAATCCCGAGCATGTATTACACACGAACGAATATTTCCCTGCCACTCATCCGACGTTCCCGCCGACGTTCCAAGATTACCGCACGTGATTCGTGACTGTGGCCTCTCCTCTCTCGACAGTTGTCGATCTGGACCAATCGAACCCTTCCATCCGGCAGAGCTATCGAATTCCGCGAACGTTCCATCTGCAACACTGTTTCGGTCTTCGCGATTCCGACGAGGTTCGGTTTACGGGATTTCGCTAAATTGACGCACCGCGCGATTGTATTACTGACAAGCGGCTGGTCGAACCCGTTCGAGCATAAATTCCCCAGAATTTCCTCGACGACGACGCTCGAAAAAAAAAAGATCCCCGGCTACGTGAGATATGTACCAGCGCCGCGCGGCGCCGTCGGCTATTTTAAATTATTACGCGCCCTCCGGGGGAAAGTTTCGCGCGGCCCGAGCCCCGGCACCGCGAGTTCCTCGGTGGGGAAGCGCGAGATTTTAAATTAATTCTACGCGGATGCGATTGCGGTTGGCAGCGCGGTGATTAATCGACTGGATTTGAGTGGAACCGTTCGTAATTGTTCAACCAGAGACGGCCCCGGCCAGAAACTTATCGTGAATTACGGCCGCCGGAGGAACGAGCACCATCGACTGTATTATTTTCCGACATAATCACCAGCCCCCAATCTGGGTCCGTGTGTTTTCAACATTTTCACTCGATACAAACACACCGAACGCTCGAACCGGTCTGAATTGTCTGTTCGCGATGTTCTTATTCCACTGAATTGCAAAAAATTGAACGTCCGAACGAACTTTCACGCGGTTCATTGTAATATCGTGTGGTGTTGCTGGAAAACAAATGCCATTGTTTACGTTGCAATTCATTTTCAGATTATTTGCGCAGAATTTTGGACATTCGGCTGGCCGGTGTAACCGGTCTGCGAAAATTTACACGTTTTCAGGCCAAAAAGTTCAGCAATATTAACAGACATGTACGTGACGCAACAATTTTTGTAGAACTGCCGACGAGTCTCGCTGAACACTGTTAAATGTCAGCGGGCCTGGAGTAGCACAATGGGATCGACACGTTCGACTAAACGCGATTATCCTTATTCCGATCGAGCGACCGGAAGACGAGTTTATCGTCGGTCGCGGCTCACAAAGAGCAACAGTCCCGCTCGCCGCGGCTCGGCGGATCGACGCGATGTAACTAATTAACTAAATGCGCTCGGGCGACTCATTACCGCTCATTTAATAAAGCCCGCAAGGGGGAAAGTTCGCCGCCTTTGTTCGCCGGCGTATTGTTTCCCGGCGGCGGCGACGGCGGCCGCCCGTTTAAATACGATTCCGCTCGGTTCTGCGAATTACGAGCGGATTCCGAAATCCAGCGAGTTCCGATCTTCGATCCAATAATCCTTGAACGATCCAGGAAGCCTTGCTTGAATCATTTACGATCGAAATCATTGCTCCGTCCCCCTCTCGCGATCTATTTCACGGGGAATCGCGTTCGATCGGTGGATAGCGTCGAGCAACCACCTGTTTCCACCTGGAAACAACTCGCGCGTCTTGCCGGAACGATGCATCCTCTCGCAGGACGAACGACGCGACGGCGGGGACAAGGTGGCGGCGAAGGTAGAAGGCGGATCGATCGTTTGGAAAAGTTTCGGCCAGGGATGATAGTCGCCCGGAGAACTTCCGGGCGACGCGAAATGAAGGAAGTTCCGCGAACCGGGCCTCTGAAAAATTTATGAGCAACGTTCGAGAGCAGCCGGGTGGACCGAGTTTGACCCAGTTGCCTGCGGGATCCGCTCGCGTTAAATCCTTCGCTTATTCTCGACGTATTCAGCCGCGGGTTCGTTAAAAAAAATCGACAGGGGGCAACCACCTGTTTCGCAGGGGGCGGAGCGCCACCGCGTGAAAAGCGGATGCGGTCGGCGGGCCTGCAACTGAACGGATCCGGCTGCTCCGATCGGGAATTAAGCGTTTCCTTCGCCTCGAAACCCGCAGACATCAATTTTCTATAAAGTCCGTTGCACTTCGAAGATCTACTTGAGCTCTGCTTAAACGAAACTGCGTCCAGTAGCCCGGTTTGCAAGTTTCTGTTAGAACCATTATCGTCGAAATTCGTTTAAAGCTCGTGCCACTCGCTTAACCGAACGGATGCTGAATATTTGACGAGTATCGTTACTGTATCATGCATCATCCGAGCGGAGAGCCAAGGGATTCCCTGATTACGTGTGATATCTGATACAGGATTAAAGTGTGCAATTAAGCAGCAGACGCGGCAGTCAGTAGTACAGCTAAACGAATAACGACACATCAGTTGTCGAAATTCGGAATTTAATTAACAATCTCGCATCGACCGGGCCGCCGATTTTTGACGCGTCGAAAAAATGAAAGTGGCTCGCTGTAATTCCTATGAACGATAATTGATATTGTAATCCGAGAGTGGTCGATTCCATTCGATTAAATAGTGCGCATTATTTACGTGTTCTTTTTTCGCATCGGCGTAATCGATGAAAATCTCATGGAACACTTGTCGGTGTTCGCGCGACTTCCCGCGGACACTGAATTCTATGTCGGGTGCAGCACCGGCGATGCCACGTTAATAATCTGCCGTTTAATTTCACGAATCAGACCATGACGAACGTCACGAAGGTGCACAACGGTGAGACAAGCGTTCTCGACCGGCTTACAGCAACACTGTTTCCGTAATTCCTTCATCTCCCTTTTCACTTGCCGTTAGTACCACCGGAGCCACCGGCAATCTCGCCCGTGTGTCAGAAACAAATGTAATTGTTTCCTGCCACCTGCCGAGTCTCGCGAAAACTCCGACCACAATTGAAATCGTTTAATTCCTTTATTCTGTAAGGCGACCGTGCCCATTCACCAGTGGAATACATCGGTCACCGCGCGTACATTTATTTTCGAACCGCGTTACGACCTGGAAAAAATAGAAAAAATAGTCCAATTGTTTCGGTTCGGTTCACTTTCGCGCGATGCCACGATAAATTCCACAATTCGGTCACCATATAAGCTAATATACATTCGTATCGATTAAAAATTGTCTACAGTGGGATGTAATGCAACTAAATTTATTGTCTCCGAGTAGATTCCTCCGTAGATGGTCAGACAATTATAGAACACGATGAGACAGCTCTTCATCGATGCACAAATAAATGCGCTCTTTATTTCGTTCGAACAGCAAGACGTGAGTAGAACGCCACAATGCTTGTCAGACCAGTAAGTAGATTGCATTTCAATTGGTCGGACAAGTCTCAATAGAATTACCTATTCCCCCGCTATCGACCCTTTAGATTATGCATCTCTCCGTCAAACGAGATTACAGGAGAACTTGTCAAGACTGGTCGGACCATCAAGTAGATTCTGTCTTCTACCATCAGACAGTATCGCCTCGATACAATACAGCAATACGAACGCACACAACTCCGTAAGATAAAAGGGAAGCAAAATTACAATCGGGAAATTGTCTGTGTTGGAACTCTTATAACCTTGTGTCAAAAAAGAACGAAAGGAGAAATTGAAGTTACTTTTACGAAGAAATTTTTGCAAATTAAAATGACCATACCTCGTTGAAAATATTTTTTCCAAAATTCCTTTTCACATGGATTTGTAGAGAGAAGTTTGAGCTTTCTGATGAGCCCTCGAAGAATGATCTGCGAATTTTTGTCGCGGAGTTACGGCATTTTAGATGAAAGGTGTACTACGTGGTTTGGAATGCTTTACATCATTTAAGCGAGTAGACGTTAGTGGAATGGTACAAGACATTTCTGACAGGTAAGTAGATTATACCTGGATTGATGGGACAGTCCTTGATGGACTCAGGCATCCACCGTTAATCGTCCAATTAAATTATGCATGTCTCTATCACACAGGCTTATGGTGACATACCGCAAGCCAATTGAGTAGATTCGGCTTATCATAATCGGACAGTACTCTTGCATCCATTAAATGTGATATATTAATACAAACGCGAATCAACGTACGCAATTAACTTCAAGTAGGGAAATTGATACGAGTAGAATGGTACAGGATGTTTAAAACAAGTAAGTAGTCTGCGATATACATCGACACATTAGTTCGATGATACCAATACATCTTTGATGAAATAATCCTACAGTGAATTCCTCTCAGCTAAATTGAGTAAATAGATTAAGTTGTCTCTAATCAGACTACTGCCGTTTGAAGCAACAAAAGTGTACAAAATTAATTTGACTATATTCAAGAAAACTACGAGATCGTATCTGTCACTCGATCGACAACAACGGGGGATCGATTTCTGGCGGACCTGACGGGTTATAGATCACCATGGAAATTTCATTGCGCTTGTCAGCCGGTCGTTTTTATCCGCGCGGGAGTAGCGGTGCGATTACAAGTTTTCGACTAATTAAGTTACGCGCGGCGCGATTAACACGCCGCCGGCCCATTACTTAGAGTTAGCCCGGCGTTAGCCGCGCCGCGCTGACTGCGAGCCACACCAACTATTGCGAGTACGAGCGGGAGGACGACGAGGAGAAGGACGAAGAAAACGAGGACGAACAGGGAGAGGGGGAGGATCGTTGAAAAGCGGCCACAGGGCGAAAGGGAAGGGGACAGGGGAGGGTGGCGGCGAGTGGTTGCGCCGCTGGAAGCAGCTTAAACGGCGGATAGCGTTTAACAAAGGCGAGCAAGGAACGAAGTAATCGCTGTTCGATTCGCACAATGCCGGCAGAAAGTGTACCGAAGAAAAATTACCGGGCCGAACCGAGTACGGGTCGCTGCCGGCGGAAATTTAATCGCCGCCAGAGGTCCCAGGGAAATCGACGTACCGTGCCCAGGCACGAGCCGAACACTCTTCGGCTTCGATTCAACCTGATTTTTGCCCCGGAGACACGCCGGTCACCTCGGAGGTCCACGGAAAAATCAGTCTGACTAGGCAGGACGTAATCTACTTAGTCTGGCCTGTGCTCGTGTGCTTTACTGTGGCTTTCCCTCTTCCAGGGAAACGTAGTCTCGGTGCTGCATTTTATGCAGCGTCTGATCAGTTCAGACACAATCTACTTACTAGTCAGGCAGGATTTTAGTTATATACTTTCTCGGCAGCTTTAGTTACAGTCCCGCGGATGAAAAAGTTTTTTTATACGCGTGGATGGAGTATACCGTTCAATTAATGTCCATCCGAGAAACTCTCTTCGACAATTGTCTGACGCGAATCTTTTAGCCGAACAATCATCGCATAAATTATTCAGTAGAACTAATCAGCGGTATTTCTTTCGGCCGGTTTCTTCGGCGCGCGCGTCTCCCAGGCAATTTTTCTCTCTCGCCTGCCTCGGCTGTCTCTTTTTCCAGGTGCTTCCATATTTTACCGTTCGATCCGCACTATCCACCTTTCGGTACCCCTGGCGCACATCTCAGGAGCCCCTTTTTCACCTGGCCACCGCTTTCTTTCGGCCGGTGTTGAATCCACACCGACGTCCTCTCCCCGTTTCCTAGCCATTCCCGACGGGAAAGGTTCTAATTAATCAGCGAGGCTCCCGTCGTCTCGCTCGCCGAGCAAATTCTCGCTCCGAGTGGCTGAGGGCACCGCGAAAGGGTGAGTGCGCCGCGAAACGATAGGGGTGAAGGATTTTCACGGGGGCCGGCTCCATATTCCGCTCTGTCTTTTATTTGTACGAGGATCGGGCTTGTTCTATCTTGACCTGAATTTCCGCTGGAGAGAGCCTCGCGAGAGAGAGAGAGAGAGAGATAGAGAGAGAGAGAGAGAGAGAGAGAGCTCCAATTGGATTTGCCCAGGGTTTCCCGGGGGAATTAAGGGCGACGCGAGCGAAATTCGAATATTGCCGGCCCTCACCCTCGACGACCTTCGCACATAATACTCGAACCCTTAACGAAATAGATATTTAACGAGCCGCTGACTTTAACGGATAATTAGGACGGTCACGTCCGTCCAGCAGCCTCGAGGAATTCATACTAAACCTTCCAAGAATTTATTTCGCTTTTCCGCCGAAGATTTTTCCCGATACAATCAGTTTCGAACTTTCTAATAGCTTGGAAATTTTGGATTTTTGTCAAGCGCAACTGTTAGTCGGAAACTATTTCAATTTATTCTTCCCTGGGAATTTTAACTGTTCTCCGTTTAAAATTTATAAAGCTCTCGGTTCGTCGATTGAGAGATGGAAAATTTCGGGAACGTCCTTCTGTGTATTCTTCGGACAAGATGTCAAGCAGACAATTATTACCAGATCAAAAATTAAAATTTTACATATCATATCGTGTCTGTTCATATCTATTCGTCATATATATGCATATTAGCCAGAGTAAAGATTCAAATTTGCTGCTTAACGGATCAATGAAGTTCCCAGCCAAATTGCACGCGAATAAGCTAATTATGCCCAACGGTTTTTCTGCAAACCAACACGTTGCCAAGCACTTCGCAGAGCGTTCTAGCAGCTGGCAGATGACGCGAGAAATGTTACCAGAGCACGATGGATCAAGCTCCACGGAATTTCGTCTTCGGCCGAAGAGATAATTACGTTCGGATATCCGGGCGCTTGTGAAACGCGGTTCCGGGCGGTGGGGATGGTTCGACTCTAACACGACCGTGCGAGAATAAATTCGGCCCTCAGTTTTCCCGCGGTGGTCCTCCACGTTTATTGACGTTGATCTCACGTCCCGGCCGCCGGGAATATGAAGTGTCACCGACTCGGCGCGCAGAGTCATTTTCGTTCGCAAGCCGCAAGAGCGCCGGATTAACGCGAAGGGCCGACTGATTCAGAGACAGAAATTCGTGCGGTTTGACTGCGCGAATGAAATCGTAGCTGACGAGCTGGAATAACAGACGCGAGGGCTTTCCACGGAGCCGTATTTCACCCGATGGATGGCGAAGGGGTAGGGGAAGGGCCGGGCACAAATCAAACACCGTGAAAGGTTTCTCATCCCGACGCTGAATTATTAATCGAGTCGCGTTCCCCGCATTTTGCGATAACCGGCGACGGTGAAAAAAAAAATAACGGAGCCCGCCCGATTGCGAACGTTCATGCGAATTCTGGAGGAATCCTGGGGGGGCTCGTAACAATCGGGGAAAATCGCAACCCCGCTCTGCGCATCGACGATTTTAGTTCGTACATCAAAATTGTCGTAACACGAATTTCTCGGAATTTCTCGTAGATTTCTGGTGTGTTCCGCTGCGTTCTTCCGAGTTTATTGTTGAAATCAGAGAAATTCATTTAGAAAATAAATTTACTGCCCCCTTTCTCACGAGTCAGCGGTATTTACCGTATGCTTTTACATGCTCGGTGGGTTTAGCGTTAAATAAAAATTACTGCCGGCTGGACAGGTGTGTAATTTGTTTTCGTGACTTCGCGGCGAGAAGCTATATTTCAGCCATTTAGAGCAAACGCGGCGGACTATTAAGGGCGCGGTAACTCTGACGGGCGCAGTTGCGAAAGAAACGCCAAGATACGAGAGGATACATACTAACTTCAGAGGAACTAGACTCGAGAGTGCCGGGTGCATTACGCTCACATAGGCACGAGTAACTGCTACATACGGTTGCGTGTAGATAGGTGCGTCGAGTTAGAGCAATATATTAAGATAAGTGGAATAGAGGTGTGCATAGCCAGACAAGAAGATTAGAAGCTTATATAGACACAGATGGGCCCGCGGTTTACGTCGTGTAATATGTGAATAATTACGGGCGGCAAGTTCGGCGTGACGCAGCGTGACGAGCGCGAGCGTGTATCATTTTAAAAACATATTCTTCGGTCAATTCCGGAAACCGAGCGGCACCAGAAAATCGCCCGTGAATAATTAACCCGTTCGTTCCAGGTTGGTTCCAGTGGCTTCATTATCGCGGGGACAGAAGCCGGCCGTTTTTACAATTAGCTACTTATTAAACGGGCGAAACGGCGGCGCAAGAACGGCGTCTCGCCGGATGGAAATCCGCCGCTTAATTTTCACCCCTGGCCTCGGACTATATTCGCTCGGAGCTCTCATTCAAATCCCCCCCCCCCTCCCGGTAACAATAGGGTCGACGCGGAAAAACCGTGCAAAAATTAATCGCGCATCAATTTACCGATTCCACCCCGCTCGGTCGTTTATTCCCGGCGAATAATGTCCTAGCGGACGAACTGCCGTCCCTTCTGTGCACTCGGAAAAAAAACTCTGAGAGCAGTTCCCAACCCCCTGGCAAAATCGATCTGCGGGGGTGCGAGCTGGCGAAGGGGCGCGTCGACGAAGAAATCGGGGGGGCGGAGGGGGAGTGGATGGTCGGGGGTTAACGAATTTAAACGGAAAGTAAGAGACTGCCGGCGGACTCGGCCAGACAAAAAGTCACCCCGCGAATATCCTTTATTAAATGCAGCCCGGGGAAACAAAGACGCGCACCCCCGCCGCGTCGCTCGCGGGTCTGGGCTCGTGGAAAAAGAGCGTCGGACCGGGCCGAGCCGGAGGGAAACGGGCGCATAAATTATGCTTATGAGCCACTTCGTGTGTTCCGCGACGCCATTTTAAAATTATACTTTTAAATGTAACCGGGAACCACGGCTGCCGGAGACGCCGACCGCCCCCGGCATCCCCTTTACGCCATCGCAGAGAGCCGGTTTTCTTCCGCGACGACGACTCGGCCACGTATCATCCTCAGGCACCGAGGGTTGGCCGCTCCCCCACGCCCCCCTCCCGAAAATTTGTTGCCGGCCTAAGAGCATTATTTCGTTAAGAGTACCGACTGCGGACCCCGAATAAATTCCGGAGCCAACCCCCGAAGCGCGAACGGCTGAAAGGAATCACCGTATTTATCGTCACGGACTGAAACAGCTGGTTTCTTCTGCAGCTGCACCCTCGTGCCGCACGGTGATAACATTTATTATTGCCAACGGAACCGGATCCCGCTGACTGCGACCCTCTCTCGTCCACCTCTCAAAAACCATCCCTCCTCTTCTATCCAGCAACCCCTGTTGCGAACTTGTCGTTCCGGGAAGGCCAACCCGCTGACAGAGTTCCGTCGAGCAGGATTTTCTTAGCATTCGTCTGCATCGTTCGCCCCCACCATCCTTTGTGTCTTAATAATTGCGCCCCGGGGGTGAGGATCGTCTTGAACACTGCTTCAGAGGGTACGAAATTCTGTTCGTTGAACAGGCTCGGGTCTGTCGAATTTAATACCAGCATCCTTCGAAAAGTGCACAGGGGATCGGGTTTTGCTTGGGGTAGACTGCTGGGGTTGTATTCCATAGACGGTGACAGAAGTTTCATCCCTCGAAGATTGCTTCTACATTGTCAACTTGTTATTCCTTTTTTTGGTTGTTGGTCGGGTTGAATGGGAAATCCGAATATTTTCTGTCCGATTAGAGAGTAGGTGGCTGACCCAGAGGTGGAAAGGGGTCGAAGCGTGCAGATGGGACCGGCCGGCTCTCCACCTAATCAGTTTTAGGGTGGATAGATTTTTAAGTCCCGGAACGTCGGCGGAAAGTTTCCGTTGGGATGGGATGGGGAATGATGGGGTAGAAGGAGGAGAAGACACCGGGGTGGCGTCTCAGGTTCCCTGGGAAAGAAATAGGAGTAGAATGCACTGGAAGAAGTATGTGATCCACGGTAATGGCCGACGCCTTGCACTTCTCTCGAAAACTTTCGACTGGAAAGGTGAGTCTCTGTGTTTCCATCTCCGTCGACGGTTTTTTGCAAGTCGCCGCGCCCCCACCCCAGCTATCTCTCTTTTTCGATCTAACCCTCCAGCCGTCGCTTTCGCGGCTTTTTCGTCTTCGTCGTCCCCGTCCCTTATTTGAGGACTTAACGGCTTCTTTACCCACGGACTCTCGTCACTCCGGGATAAGCACAATTTTTCTGAAAGCGTGTGTCACCTCTCTTTTTTAATTTTCCCATTCTTCGTTTTCCGATATTTTTCCGCCACTTTTCCAAATCGCCAAATTTTTTCTCCTGCGAATTACTACCACTTCTTCGTGAAACCTTTCAACGTAAAATCGTTCAATCGAGCTACAACACCGTTTGTGCGTCTACGTTCGAGTTAGAATTCCACGAGACAGATATCTAATAGAGTCCTTCTACATTTTAATAATCCAAAGAAAAATTGTTTCTTGTAACAAGAATGCCGGGTCTCGAACCATGGACCTCGGGAATGGAAAACTGTCGTTTTATCCACCGAGCCAAGCCGGCTCAGTTCTGTTCGTATCTTACACCGGATATTTCTTGCGCCTTATCCTAATTATGAAATATTCCACGGTCTCCAATTTCTGGGCTGTTTCATGGATCCTGCAGGAATATTCCAATATCTCTAAGTCGGTTTAAAGCTGCTCCACCATCACTTATCTTTATTAAATAAAACATTACGCGTACGAAACTCGTTGCAGCGCAGGGAACAAATTATTTCTGCAATTTCTATCACATTTTTTTTAGCTGTGCTGACTCACGAGCATTCCGCGACATTTTATAAAATCGTACGATCTCCGGAGCGTCTGGCGACAACGAAGTGCGAGTGAAAACGATTCCCAGCAATTTATAAAGTTTGTTGATAGCGCTAGGCCGAGTGCAGAGTGTTCGGCGACATTTCGGTGGATTATTTGTCGCACCGCGTCCAGCAACAAGTATTTTTTCGCGCTCGGACCAAACAAACGGACCGAACCATTCGAACCAGTCCGTTGCTCCCTCTCAATCTTCCCGGACCGGGCGCTCCTTTTTCCACGGCATTGTTTCTCCAGCTCCCGAAGGCTTAACGGCTCTTTTATCGTCGGCCTTTCTTTACCTCGCGCTGGGTGCAACCGTTATAAAAGCACCGTGCAGCAATGTAAGAAACGCGCGATCTCAGCGCGCTCCCCGGGACCCGGAACAATGGAAAATGGAGCCAGCCAACAATCCACATCCTTCCTTCGTCCCCGCCCCGCCCCGCTCCGCACCACCGCGGTGTAGCCTCGGTAACATTTCTATAGATAGCGGCGGAGATTCTCTGTTCAGATTATTGTAAACATTCCGCGCCGCCGTCGCGTCGTGGCCCGCCGGCCATTGTGGCGCGGCGAAACCGCCAGGAAAATTAAAAGCGTGGATCGGATCGGTCGCGACGCGTTCGTGACTTCCGGGGAAGCCGGCAGCCTGACCATAGCACTGGATTGTTTCCCCGTGATCCTTTGATAAGAAACTATTCATCGCGAACACAACCGAATCGAGCCGCGTTAAAAATTGACGCTGGAATCAACTTGGAATTGAAAAAATATGCAATTCTGGTTGATCGCGAATTTTATCATAATATTCTTCCCTTCACGATTATTCAGAAAAATACGCGCGCCACCCTGGCCGACGCGAATACGCGCGAGGGTTCGAACACTTACAGTAAGAATTCTTTGACGCATTCCAATGATTGCCGGTACAAATTAACGCATTATTATCCTGGGATTTCCATGCAACTATTTAGAGGAGCACGAGTCTTGAACTTCGAAAGATCTATTCAACATCGGAACTACAGCGTCGCGTTTCCCAAGTTTGCAGAATCGCTAGCTTGCCTCGTTCGTTGACGGTGGATCAGCGTCCGGCAAAGTTTCCGCGTTATTAATTCGTGTAGATTTAAAAAGTTCGCCGGTCCGTCCCCAGGATATTGTAACGTCACACTGCCGGGATACGATAAGCCCGTGGAAAACAAGTCGACTGTGCGTATCCTCGGCCGAGCTGCGAATTCTCGGAATACCGATTTGACTCGGTTCCATATTTCCCAACTTCCCTAATATCCAAGGGTATACGCTCGAAGGAGGACACGGGGCTACGTGTTTTTGAGAAGAGCGTTGTCTAACGTCAAGGGAGTACATCCGGAAAGGGGTAGGACATGGCCGGGAATTTTAAGCAGAAAATTGCGCGACCTTATTCCGCTGCGAGTAGCAACAATGCAAATTAGGAATGTTCTCGTCGCGAGAAAACTGGCGAACAAGTGTCCCCAAGTAGTCCAAGTGGATGATAAGGATTTATCGCGTGACGCTGGCTAACGTACAATAAACCTGGTGGCTTGTTTCCCTGCGTCGTCGCCTTGTTCCTCGTATTAAATTTAGTTGGAATTCCAAGGTAAATGTCTGCCACTCAACGTTAATCAATCAGGACAACGTTTAATTAAATAAGAATACTATGATATTTTACGTTTGAATCGAGACAATATTTACCATGGACATTTTTATCGAATTGTTTATATAATGGAATACTCAGTGGAGAAGTCCATGCATGGTCAGACATTTCGAACAGACTGCCATTGAACAAGCCGAAACATTGAATCGACATTTGATCAGACAAACAGATTACGTCATCGTGACATCAGACAAGTAAATCGTACCACCATTAGATCAGACAAATAGATTATGCTATGATTATGCAATCGCGTCACCATGTCGACAGACAAGTAGAACAGAATTTCGTATGATTCCACGGACAACACTAAAATCATTCCGCACTTCCACAAGCGGATCAAGTTTTATCAGACCAGTAGAAGAATCCGAGTACGATTGCACCGTAAAATAAAAATCGACTTGCAAATGTGTATTCGCGAAGAAGTTAGCGGTGTTCGCGAGTTGCATGCGGCACCGAAGCCATCGCACGCAATTAAACCATCTATTGTGTCCAAGACGACAGGTAAAGCAGTCTCATTCAGTAGAACGTTCCACGTATAATCAGACAGGTAGAACAGGATCCCGAGGAGCCAGACAAGTGCCCTCTGCGAACGCCCGTGCAGACACAGTCGAGTAGATTAAATCTCCACGCGTTCAGACAAGTAGCGCAGGCTCATGTATACATAAGTAGAGCCTTGGCGTACATAGCAGCGCGAGTAGAATGGGTCGGCGAACGGTGCGACGCAACGGGACCGAGTAGAAACTAAACGTTCCTGGAAACGATTCGTCGAGACAGGAGGAAGCGGGTACCGAGCCATCTTGCATCGATTGGCTGTGCGACGGGGGGGTGCGGGGGTGGTTGAAATGAGAAAAATAAAAGAAAGAGAGAGAGAGAAAGAGGAAAAAAAGCAGGGGAATCCGAAGAAAAACCGTGAACATAAATAAGCCGTCCGGGACAGCGGGAGAAACGAGAAACGCTTCCGGATGTAATTCTCCAAATAGGTTCCGGTTTCGGTTCCGCTCGACCGAGCGTGACCAACCCGGCGCGGTGCGGAAACCGCGCGGCGTGCGGTCCACGCCGTCCATGCGACTCTTTTGCGGTTCAGAGAGCCAGAAAATGGCCCCACACGGATCCTCTTTTCTTTTTTTTTTACTCCGGCTGGCCCCCGTACCACCGGCGAATAATTTCATCGACCGAGGCGAGAGACTCGATTAAAGGGTCGCCACCCCACGGCCCTCCCTCAGGCACTATGCTAAATTACTCTCGTTCCTTGGTCCGTTTATTCTTCCCGTTATTCCCGCGGGCCGCCCTCTTTTGTGAGTTCGCGCGACTCTGATTTAATCGCGAGCCGGCTGATTGGAGGGAACGAGGGGGCGTGACTCGTTATGAATCGCCGTTGACGAGCGTCGTTTGTGCACCGTGCTAACCAGACACCAGGCGGCAACAGGAATCCCGGGAACATGTCCCGGATTCCTCTACGCCGCGTTCCGCACCGGAGGCACGCGTGCACGCCGTCGTCTTTCCGCGTTGAGCTCGTCGAACCATCCTCGTGAAGCCGAGGATGCGTTGGAAATTCGAGAGAGAGAGAGAGAGAGAGAGAGAAAGCGCAGTTCTATTTTGTCAGACTTGGGGAATGGCTTCGTTTAGCACGGTAGAAGCGCAGGCACGCTGCTAGGTTCGCCCGAGTAGATTCGCACCGCGAATAGTCAGACATGCTTGGGGTAGGTTTCGTTTCAATTTTCGTCTAAGCTGGTTGAACGGTATTACAACCGTTCAGTGCTTCGTAACGTCAAGGGGATAGCGATAACGAAGTGGATTGGGGTTGCGCGGAGTCGGCCAATTATTCAACTTTAACTTTTTGCGAGGACATAATTTTCTATTGTTAACACCGTGCGCGATATTCTTTGCCGATCTATCAGAAAACGTACAAGTCGAGCTGAATCATTGTCGTTACATCATTTTTCGCTTAAGCTTCGTGCGCAGAGAGAACGAAATTAAGGTCCGGTAAAAACGCGGAATGATCCCGGGCGATTTCCGGATAATCCCACATCGTTGGCTTTGCACGGTATCTCCGGTTTTTTCGATTCGCCACGTTCGACGGTAACAACGACAAAGTTTCGCTTCGGTCCCTCCGAGTTCTTTAAACAGGTTTTCCACGAGGTATATCCCCGATCCCCCGGATCGGCGATTATTTGAAGATGTTCTCCAATGTTCACGGAGACCGGAATTGTAAGTCGTTTAGAAAATTACACACGGAAACGTTTCTCTTTAAATTTCCATCCCCCGTTTCTTCGGCTCCGCTCTCTCTCTCTCTCTCTCTCTCTCTCTCTCTCTCTCTCTTTCTCTCTCTCTCTCTCTTTCTCTCACATGTGCGAGGCGGATCCCTTTGCCACGGCGAATTCCGGGCTCTTTCCCTTGCGCTTTACCGTTCACCCTTTTTTCCGGCCAGACAGCTGAATTTGCATGCATTCTCGGGCTCCTTTACCGCGTTTGATCCTTTCCCACGCTTGAATATGGATTACGTGAATCCACCGGGCCCCACGTATGCTGCTGCTGCTGCTGCTGCTGCCGCGCGATATTTCTGCCTGGAATTCAATTGGACCGACTGTAATTTGAAGTTTCCTCTGTCGTTAACGAACCTGAGACCAACCAGCATGACAGACACCGAAACTCTGCCGTGCTAGGAACTTTTTCTTCCCTAAACTCTCCCATCCGTTACAATCCTTAGAAATAAAACTGATTACACGAGCGTTAATCAATTGATCATAGAAGCAGACGTAAAACTGCATTGAAAATCTTACAGGACAAAAGCAGAGCACCCCTATGCAGACTCAAGCAAACTGAATACTCGGGCATTTATTCAGCCAAGTGCGCTGCGCACAGTCGGGCGAGTAGAATAATCCTGCGCATACTCGACCAAGTAGAATATCTCAGTTCACAGTCAGACGACTGGAATAATCTTGCGCATTGTCGACCAAGCAGAGTTTTCCCTGTGGACGCCGGGAAAAGTAAAATAATCCCCTGTATGGAAGGAATCAACGAAGACACATACCGCTCTCTATTTGTCGGCCTGGTAAACTATGTCTGAGCTCGTAGTCGCGCAAATGACGAACGTTTCTATACGGTCGGACAAGTAGAATAATCCTGACATAAATGGACAGGCTGCATTATCCCTCGCATTGCTGGACAGATAGAATAATCCGGCAGATAGATGAACAAGTGGAATAATCTAGCATTAGACCGGACAGATCTGCGCGTGATTAGATTCGGCGGGGCAATACTATACGTGGGCACACGAGTAGAATAAGGAAGAGTCTAATCAGCCAACGTGGAGAATCGTGACTATATGTCTGCTACGGTGAGAATAATCCATACCGTAGTCAGACAAGTATAGAACAACCGGCGCCTGATCAAACAACTGCCGCATTCTGTCGCAAACGTGCGACTCGACGCGCAGTCAGACAACGGAATAAATTTGCACAGTCACGGTTTCGCGCATGTAATTTCTCCGGAATCGCGAGAGAGGCAAAAAAAAGGCCAGCTCTCGGTGTCGGTGTTCGACGGAGGAACGTTCGGCTCGCGGAGCGGCGATAATACGGAAACAAACATCGTGCTCGTTGAGCATCGTCGACGAAATCGGTCAGCGGCGAGCCGCGTGGTAAACATCGATACAAAACGGAACAGCGCGCGCGACCCGCAAAAATCATTCGAGATTCAAAACAGGTAGGCGGTGTTCGACTACGTGGAATCGTGCCTGCATTATCCCTCCTTTCTCCCCGTCTTTCTCTCTCTCTCTCTCTCTCGCTCTCCCATTTCTGCTGCGCCTGTTGGCATCCACTAACAGGGCGAGCGCTCGCGCGACTCGCCGCTAGAAAAACCCATTTTACGAAGCGTGGAAAAAAGGAAATTAATATGAAAACGGCGGAGGGTGGAGCGGGGACTCGGCACAAAACGACCGAATCCGCCGCGCGCAATAAACGGCGAACGGCTTTTTTCTCCCCCGGCGGATTCAATCGAATTCACCGGGTTCGACGTTTCGTTCGGCCCGAATTTTCTGAATTTCCCGGTTCCTGCACGAGTATTTAGGTCGCGCGAGGCGGATCCAATTTTTTTTTCGTGGAACGGGGAGTGTGGTGCGGGAGGGAGGGGACGACGACGACAACGCGACGACCCACATGTACATATATGCACAGGACGAAGCTTAATCATCCGTTTGTTTCGTCGGCGATCGGGCGCACGCGATATTCCCAAGATTGTCCATTTCATCCTATCGTACCAAGAAGAATGCCGATACGTTTGGCCCATTAATTTTCGCGACCTGATCGTCGATAAATCAATCGGTTGGCTTCGATATTGTTCTCTCCCGGTCGAACGAATCTCGGCCGTTTCATTCTGAAGAAGAATCCCGTCGTTACGTAACAAGGCGTTAATTATCGAGGAACAGGGATTTCGAACGTGAGAAATAAAGCAGCGGGACAAGATCAAATATTTCGAATAGCTGGTGGGAACCGGCCCGGAACGAGTTAGCTTAGGAATTCAGCGTGGACAGTGAATGAATAATTCAGTTAATTAACCCCGACACCCGCGGAATAATATGGCGGCCGGTGTTAATTAATTATTAACCGCCAGTCTTTAAACAGGAACGGGGCGTAGCGAAGCGCGATGAACGTTACCTCCGGAGAGAGAGGGAGGAAGAGAGACAGCATCAACACCATACCGTCGCACCGGCAAAAATCCACGATTGGCCGGGTGCAGAATATAATGCGCACGGCAAACTGTACGCTGCATAAAGCGTATTATTCCGAATCGATTAGCCTCGCGATCAGCAATTTCGTGTGGGGGACAAAAGCATGCAACAGCACGCGCCTACGTTTCCGGAATCGCTCGCGGAATATTCATCGACTGCCAATGTAAATTTCCACCGTGGCTCTAGTTGCTTAACTTCCTATTTTGCCCCGAATACTGCTAAGCCGACATATCTTCTCCGTTTTTCGTTCTGTCGATTACGGTTCGCGCAGTTCCGCAATTTCGCACGTGGTCGCACAATTAAAATACAAAAACTCGTTAACCGGCCAAAATTCACGTTGAACGTTTGCTCACAGAATCTATTATACGGATGTAGAATAAATGGTAATTTTTCGCTCGTTTTAAGGGATTATTTCGCCCGCGAAGGTAATTGTACTGGTCCGCGGGTTAAAATGTGCGGGAAGGAACGAGAACTTCAAATCACAGCGACTATTGTCACGAGAGAAAGGTACGGACGGGCAAAGTACAGGAGTAAATGCTTCGTTGGTCTAATGAATGGCATTCTCGCCCACCGCGAAATTGACTCGGGTTCAATTCTCGGAAAAACCTGCACCCTTAATCACGGAACTACCCCCATTTTCCCTGCTGGATTTCCACAAGCAACCCCCCGCCCCTACCCGGTGAAGTATTCCACGCACCATCGGATTCTCCACCGAATAAATTCGAATCTACCCTTAAAGATTTCGAAAAACCCACCCATGAATCTGCTTAATTCTAATTCTAATACCATTGAATACTAACTCACGAAACTGCCCTTATTTTCCCTGCTGGATTTCCTCGAGCAACCCCTAAAGAAGCATCCCCGTAGAGTACTTTAATCCCCCGCCTAATAAATTCGATTCTTCTCTTAAGGATTTCGTAAAAAATCAACCCTTGCACCTACTCGAACTGAAATTACAGCCATTGTTACTGCCCCTAAAGAAGGCTTTTACACGCCTGCATCCCGTGATCTTGCATTCGCCCTTTTGACAGTATTCAAAAAGAGCCACCCCGTCCGATCAGCATAATCCTGAAAATATCGACTACAAGTACAAGCACGAGGATCGAACCGGGTTTTCGGCGCACACGCGTCACTGATATCGACCGCAATCAGCCCCCGAGAAGGTTTACACGCCCCTCGCGAAGGGGTTGAACCTAGTACAGGAATTTATTCGCGTTTCTTCTCAGTCCGTTATCGCTGCTAGTCATTTCCTCGGCGCAGGATGGTAAGTCTATGGTGCACGAGCGCGGGGGTCGGGGGTGAGTGCACGAGGAAACTCTCGGTGGCAACAAATCAAGATCAGGTGGCAAGAGTTGCCGGAGGCGCGAGCAGAACGAACCACCCACCCTTGGAAGGGAATCGAGTGGCGCGTAGGCGATCGGGGTCGTATAATAAATAAGGCTTAAGGAGGAGAGACCGGAGTATCGATGTCCCCTAAGTAGAGAGAAGTCGAGCCGTGGCAAGGAGACGGTCGATTTACCGAGTTTCGAAAATGTACTCCGGGTGTCGCGGCCGGTATAAAGGGGTTGGTACGGGCCGGGGCTAAGTTGGTAAACGCTTCCGGAATCCATGGGGGATGACGGATGGAACCTTGTGCACCACCACCTTGTGACCTTATGGCACACACCGTGTACTGCTGCTGCTGCTGCTGCTGCTGCTGCTCTGTTGTAGAGCACGATGCCATACGAATTTATGGCTCGCGAATTCCTGACGCGAGTTGTTTATTCTTAGGGGTGTGTTCACGCCGCTCCGGGAATATTGTCACGTAGGTTACAAGCGCTTGTACCTCTCGGCCGCTCGCTCCGCTTTGATTTCCACCGAATTGTTTGCGAAGAATATTTCAGAAAAGCGTCACGTAGCTCGTTCGCCCCGGGAACTTCATCGAATTGTTTAGCTTTCCAAGAGAGAGAGAAAGAGACTTTTCCCTCTGGCAGAGTCCCTCCCCACTGTACCCGGTTCGCGGAAAGAATTTTTCGAAAAATGCCCGAGAACGATTGTGACAAATGATTGCAAAGAGGGGCAAACGGAACGTGTTCGACGTGAAAACGGAGGACAAGTGGGCGAAAAGAGTAAGGAGGTCTGGGGAGGGGGTGAGGCAGGGCGTAGCCGATGTTTACGAGTCAATCGACGGAGGAATCCGGGCGTCGGTTTCTTTTTAACAAACGCGAGAGGCACTCCGTGAACCCCTCGGGAACGACTGGTGATACTCGTGTCTATCGATAACTACCCTCGTACAACTGTCCGCACGAGTGGACCGGAAAAAGAGATCCGCAATCCGTCCCCGATACCAGATACAGGCGAGCCACCGTGAAATCGGGACAACACTTCGACTGTGTTTTCTCTGCGCGGTGGCCTCGACCAGAAAGTCGACCAGAGAGATCCACTTGAAAATTCCAAATTTTCCGCAGGTAAGTTCCACAGAAAAGTTATTGATCCGTGTCGGATCAGACGGGAGGTGTAAATCCGCCGCGGATAGAACACGACAGCTCGTAGATTACGTATAGTCTGGTAACTAGAACGTGATTATACGCTGCGGACGGGAAAGTGGAATAGGGACGTGCTTAGTCAGCCACCGGAGACAAAAGCGTCTATAGTCGGAGCGGTGTGTAACGAAGAAATTAAAATTCTGGAGAGAAGCAGAAAAAAAGTGAGATTATACGTCGACGGACTAGTGAAATAGGTCGATGCGTAGTCGGACTGGTAAAAGAAATCAGACAGAAAGCCTAGTGGAATAAGCGAATACATAGTCTGGCAAATGGAGAGTCTCTGGGAAATCCAGTGGCAAGTTGCGCAACCCCTGTTTCTCGATTCGCGCGCCAGTAACTCTGAATGACAAATTCAGACAAAAGTAAATCACTGGATGCAATTTTGTCTGGGAAGGATTCGTCAAGGGAGGCTCTTCGCGGCGGATAAAAGGATCCATTGTCGCCGGTGGATGTCTGTGCCGAACCAGCATAGAAATTTCGTAGGAATCGGAAGGATACGGGGTAGCCTGGGGAGGGGGGGTAGCTACCCCTTCGATTGAAATAAAATCATCCGCGCAGGCGGCGTAACGAACTAATTGACTCTCCCTCCTCCTCGGGACTGGCTTTTTCTCTCGTTTCCTTAGCGGGGCGAAAGGATCGCGAGCTGGGAGAGGAGGTGCGCGGGGTTGCGGAGTAACAATTTGCGAGCGATGAATAAAGAAGCGAGCGAATCCGCGGCCGTTTCGCCCTCCATTACGACGAAAACTTCGCCCGTGCCTGGGGGGATCGTAACGAGCCCCGATTCCGGACTGGCAACGCGGCAAAGGAAACACTCCGGGACCATCGTCGACGATGCTCGTTCACCAACTTCCCCCCCTCCTCCCTCCCACACCTGTCCTCGTTCAGACCAGGCCACCAGCCCTGCATCGAGCTGCATCGTTATCAGCGTGTTTCTCACTCGTCATCTTCGACGTTATACTCCTAGCTTCAATTTTTCAACGAACCTTCCGCGCTGGTTTTCAATTACACTCCTCGATATCTTCCGAAATTATCCAACCCCCGTGCTCTCTGATAATGAGAATTCTCATTCCCGGGCGCTTCGACTGGCCGGCAATATTTCTGCGCGAGATTCCTCCGCAACGAGCCCGATGAAAGTTTATTTCATTCGGTAATTGCAGAGTTGATTTGATCGAAATGCTTCGCCGTTCATGCCGGAATTTTATTGTTACGCGTTTCAGCGTACGATGAGATGTCTCCTCTTTTGCCGCATTTGATATTAAATTGATTTTCCTCTTCGAAAATCAGGAACACGGTTCGCACAAATTCATTTTCATTCATTCCATATTTTAGACTTACTTCTTCCCGCGCGATTATCCCGGGACAAAACTCCGAGCCAGCGTCGGTGCCGCGTCCATCCGAAGCAGAACTATTGAAAAATGAATGTCTATTCAATATCGCATCGTGCAGAATTACGTTCCGGAGAAGCTCGCAAAATTTTGCGAGATGCGATCTCCTCGTAAGAAAACATCGGCGGCGGGGTCCGAGTGGCGCGCTTTGGTCTCGAGGGCGCCCCAGATTTCCTTATCAACAGCAGGCCGTTCCATAAACAAGAAATCCAATGTGGCGGTCGCCCGATGCACGCCTCGATCTTCGAGGAAAAATGGCGCGGGGCTTATCGGAAGCGGTTCTCGCAGCGTCCTGGGAAAGCTGCGGAGATCGGATCGATGCGTCAGGCGTTCAAAGATCGCAGACGTCGTGGAATCAGCGACAAAAAAAAAAAGAACGTAAAAATCTTTCGAAAGCCCGATTCGACGGCCGTCTGATTCACCGGGAATCGTCAGACGAAAAATTGGAATCGAACCCCTCCGCCCCCCGGGGGAAGAGGGTTGCGGATCTCTAGGTGTCCCCTTTGATCCTTTGTTTCTTCCACGACATCGAGCACCAATTGAAACGGGCGCAAAGTGGAGATGGAAATCGATGGGAACCGTACACCGGCGGCGCAGATTAACTTGATTTCTCGAATAAAAGTCCAATCGGAGGTGGCTGCTATTTATCGACGCCGTCTGCCGGCTTCTGCGGAAACGGCTCTCCATTTTACCCTCGTCGAGACGCGTCCCGATCCGTTTCGGGACCGAGAACGGTCTTACGGTGCGCAAAACGGTCGCACAAAACGCCCTCAATTGCGACACTCGGGCGTTTTCCAATCGTTTCAGTGCTGAATCGCCCATTTGCTCCCAAAACGCTCTGTCGGCAGACGTTTGTTAATCAATCTGGAATTTTTTGAATCCTTGTCACGCCTTTCATTTTGTTCATGAATTTTCATCGATACGGCACTGCATTCATTCACCGATTGTCTTGGCATTCGCGTATACACGGTGAGACAGTTGTACAGCGACGAGCTGCACAGTTCGGCGAGAGGTGCCAGCGTATAGACAAGTCAACTACCCCCATTGTTTACCAAACTGTGTTAATTGTACGTTTCTCGCGATGTCAATAGCATTACAAAGGGAGACGTCAGCAGACAAGAAGTTTTGCTTGACGCCGCGCCGGGTAAACTTGCGTTGTCGTTAGTTGGCCAAGTGGTGTGGGAGCGTATCGCCCAGACGAACATAAGGCAATTATCCTGTTTGAATCGCGGGAGGCGCGAAAGAACAATAAGGTTGTCGAGCAGGTGGCAAGCAGTTCGCTTTATACGATCGAGTGGAACGGGCCTTTCAACTCCTTGGCCAAGGCAGAATGGAACGAGACTATTCAGGCGTAGATGAGTGCGGCGAATAGGATGAGGAAAGTTTCCGCGTCGGTGTGTCAGTGGATTCAGCTGTCTGTGATCAGACTCGGCGCCGAGACAGACAATGAATACATCTTAACGGAGATAAGTACAGAGAAATAATTCCGATTACGCAAGCATCGGGCGCGCGTGTATTATTAAAGCAGTTTTTGCGGTCAGTAGAATTGTACAGCCGTGGTCAGACATCGAGACGAAGCTAATAAATTCCTAAAAATTCAACACAACGATCTGCTCGCGAGTGTACAATTCGAGCCAGTCGACCGTCGCGTACTGACGCGTCGGCGAGCAAGTGCGAATATAAGTCGGCGCACTGTCGTACGAGTGCAGGGGGACAAGAAAACCGGCGCGTGCAGACTCGACAGCAATCGAAGCAGCGTCACAAGAGACGCGAGACGAGCCTCCGACGACAAGAAGAATCCTGACGTGGTGCATTATGCTCGCGTGCTGCATCGGAAAGACGCAGTCATCTTGGGCGCGCGTGTATTTCCCGTGAATATTCATGAGCGTATCGCGGGCGGATGGGAACGCTATTGTTAAGGGTAGGGGTGGGGTGGGGGACGAGTAGAACGGGCAACAGAAAATTTTGTCGCGTCACGAAACTCGGTTGTAACGTTCTCGTAACCACGTACAACGTTCAGCGTTCAACGGGGCGGTAAAGATTCGATGATCCGTCGCTTAAATCTCCGCAGCGAGCCTCTGGAAGCCGTTCGAGATCCCGGGGACGAGCGGGACAATTAACCGAAGCCGATGAAATACAGCGCGGAGAGGGGTGGAGTGGTGCGGCGGTGGGAGGGGTAAGACGATCTCTCAAAGGACATCCTTTCGTCGGATCGATTCGACAAGTGCAACACAAGGAATTCGGAACACGTACGTCTACCGGAAGAGAGGCGGCGGAGGAAGCGGGAGTGGGAGGAGAGTTACAAAACGGTCTCGAGACGAAAGAATCGTTAAGAGGAGAGACATCGGACGGGGCCCGGCCTGCAACGAAATAAAACGATCTCGCCGTCAACGACGACGTCGTCGTCGTCGTCGTCGCGGAGGATCGAATGTCCGACGCGGCACGCTTCTGGACATCCTTTGGCCGCGATGAGACTCCGTCGAAAGAGCCCCAGGAACAAAGAGCGACAAGATGACGAGCAACGGATGAGGCAGGAGTGGCAGAACAATCGGGAATAGCAGGATTGCGAGAGGGGACGGGCGAAGCCGATGAGGTCTTCGAACTATGCGCCCAACTACATCCTCCCCCTCCTCCTCCTGCTCCCCCAGCCCCCTGACCTGCCCTACCACCTTCATTTCTGCATCCTCCGCGCAGGGATTTCAAAGGAGGAGAAAGAATTCGGGAAGGAAACAATGTATCGTCGACGAAGGCGCATCCTGAATAACCCGCCCCGAGGATATCCGTTGGTTTCGGCTTTTCCTGGCTTTTTTGTCTTCGACGGTCCCGTTGCCTGAAAGGTTTGATCTTGAACGGCGAAGGTCCCGCGAAGGGTCCGCGGATCGATATGACAAAATATTCCGGCCGTCGGCGGATCTTCTCCGGGCTAGATTCTCGATACCGAGAAATGATTACCATCGACGCGCTTTCCTCTATATTCTCGCCGGTGGGATCGATGCGATGCTGGTACATCCTATTCAGCCTGGAATTCATTACGGTACTTCGAAAAGGGTTAACATATTTCCGAGGGAAATGAGTTTACCGGCTCGTGGAAGTAGCAAGGCTGGAGAATTGATCGGACAACTTGCGCGCGGGCGTGAATGATGGAGGCGGGGTAAGATTGCCCTCGGCTCGCCTCGAAGATAAGTGTAGTTCAGTCGGAATGACAGAAATAGCTCTAGGTAGCCGGGGAGAGTTCGAAGCAAAAAAAGTTCGGCGAATCGCCGAAGTAGAATGAGTTCGGGATTGATCGGACAATTTCGCGTAGTGTCACTTACGGAGGCGAATAGGATAAGACTGCCTCTAGCTCTTCGAAATAGTCAAGCACAATTCAATTAGAATGGTAGTGGTAGCTGTAATTGGTGGAACAAGTTGCTTCGAGGTTTAAGAATATAATTAGTGGAGTCTGCAAGTGGTACGGCTCGTTGAATGGTCAGACTAGTTCGGTCTCAAGATTCGAAGAAACAGCGAGCGTGGCTTATCCTAGTTGGATAGTTCACAATAAACCAATCGGAATTGTAGTGAACTCAAATAATACAGTTCCGTAGACACTGCAAGTGGAGTGGCTCGGGAATTAATCTTGCATACTACGAAGAATTGTCAACAACGGTAGCGTGCGACTGTAATTGCTTCTAATTGGTCGTACAGTGAAGGGTACGGCGATGAAAATTATTGTAAATTCAGCGAAGAGAATTTCATGGACTCTGAAAATAGAATAGGTCGGACGTTGGTCAGACCGATATTTTTAAACAATGAACGTAGTCAGGTTACATTTAGCTAGTTAAATAATTCTATATAAATTACTTAGGAGGATAGTAAATGCAGGAAGGAAAGTTTCAGCAATTTTGGAAGTGGAGTAGGTCAGCAATTGGTCGGGGGTACAGTATAAATTTGCGAAGAGTAAATGTAGAAGGGTAAAATTGCATTTAGCTTGTGAAATAATAGTCCCAGGACGGCAACGGATTCACTTAAACATATTTAGTAGACCCTCTAAGGGGACTAAGCGAAAATAGAAGTTCGGTTTCCAGCTAAAAGGTAAATATGTCAATTGTCCGGCGTCTTAGTCGCCGATCTGCGCTACTGGGCTCGCGAAGACGCCGATTACTCTGTGCGTCTTCTTCGCGGGGACCGACAATTAGAGTTTCCTTATAATTCACGATAAGTCGAGGGTCCTCCACCGCTTGAGAAAACGGGAACAACACAGTGTCCGCGAGTGTTTCCTTAAAATTCACGGCGAACCGAGTGCCCCTCCTTTCTTGAACAAACGACATCTCTACTTCTCGTCGACGAGCAGACCCGCGTCCCCTCTGTCAATAACAACAGATATTTTTCCACCGGTTACGGTGAGAGACGACATCCTCGACAAAGCACGATTGTTAATTCCCCGCGTAAACGACAGCGCCGGCGAACAAAGGGATCTTTTCATAGCCTCGTTTCTTATCCGGCTGAATCTTATTCCTCCAAGGTAACTGGCTTGTAGATGGCATAATAAACTGCGCGAGTCCCGCGCGACTATACAGCCCGCGATGCACGACATTACCATTTCAATTCGCCCTGGTTGAATTACAATCTTCCCGACGTGGGACGAGTTTCCGTCAAAATTACGAATTGAAAAAAAAAATCCTAACTCATTTATACCGTTCTGAATCAATTGCTCTTCCCCCCCTCTCTCTCTCTCTCTCTGTCTCTCTCTCGGGCTATAACAATTTGTCCCGTTTGGCCCAGTTTCGAGACTCGATGAAATCGCAGGGTAACGATTCCTCGGATCGTTTTCATTCAAAGTTTTTGGGGGCGGGGGTGGGGGCGCTTACAGGAGCTTGCGAGCGGGGTGGGGCCACGGCGTTAACGTGATTAATCCGCGCGACGACCCGGCCACCGGGGTCGCCGTCGGGCTCGCGACCCGTTAAACGGTGTAACCGACGAGCGGATAATTCGATGAAGTAATTCGGAATAATTGGGCGGCGAGGGCGCGCGCCAAGTTTGCCCGCGCGACAAATGCAATAATAAGAAAGCCGGGAACGCCGGGCCGGCTGCAATTAGCAGGCTCGAATCAACCGAGCCACCGGAGACGTCGTTAGATTAAGGAATTTCATTTGCCGCCGGCTGCCCGGCTGACTCTGCCCTCAATGGAACAACAAGTCGCCGACGACCCCTCATTCTTTGCCCTACGCCGGCCAACGTTCCCTAAACTCGTTTGGACGCTTGTACCGTCGAACCTCCTATACCACCCGCTTCTTGTATGTTCCGTTACAATTTTACCCGTGAGATAGATCGTGGATCACCACTTTTGGATTGGCAATTGAATAATTGCTGATTTTAAACAAGAAGCTATCGACAAAATCCGCAAGTATTTAGTTGCCAACCCAATATTCACCCCTTAGAAACAAATATCGTTATTTTATTTCGGTTCGTACGACTGCTACGTGTGTGCAGAGTTAGAATTTTTATGATTTTCTGAAACTTATTTTTTCATTTTTCTGCGTACAATAATAATAACGAGACCGACATCAACGGAAAACAATAATATCTAAAAGCAACGTTACACGGAATGAGATTATCCTTCTCGTGTCGAGATAATTTGGCGCAGGTGGCCCAGTTCGGGCGGAGTTCAGAGACAGCTTCTTCTGTCGGCGGAAAGTCGCCGCTGCTCACATCCGGGAGTGCTCCAACGATCTCGCGAAATCAATTCGAGGCAAACTTGGTTCGCGGCGGGACATCGCCGAAGAATATTGTCAGCTTGTTAGCGAACCCAGAGGCACTTAGAGTAACCGGAAGGAGGAGAACACCTGTAGTACTAACTTCCTCATAAGACAAACTCCGCGTTTACCGAGTCAATACTCGTGGTCCCTCGCAGTCAAGTTTCGCCTCCACAATTTGACTCTTCGCCGTTTCCCCTTCCGGCCTGTCCACTCTTCAGAACTCCCTGATACTTTCCCTGCGGCTCTGTCCCAAACGAGATCGCGAACATTCGCAAACGTTGTAAAACAAATTTCATCTACATACATCCTCTGCATACATGCTTGTGAATGTCCAATTTGTATTCGTTTAATCCTCGAACTCAAATTCAAATACGAACCTTGCTTCCCAAACGACTCTAAACATCGAAGGCCGAACAGTCCGCAGAATCATCCGCTGGAACGCTGCGCCTACGATTTATCTCTTCGTCGCGTCCACACAGCTGTTACCCTTCGAAAAAAAAACCCTTCGGCCCTTTCTTGTTCACGGCGTCAAACAGCCCCGAACATTCGAGATCAAATCGCTCTTTCCAGCATCTCGGAAAATGACGAGAAACGAACGAGATTCGAGAGCAAACTCCCGAAAAACAATCCAATCCTTTCAGTGGGCTCTGTCTCTCCCTGGGATCGTCCCTTTGCCAACGGGTTCGGGTTCGTTTCGAAGCGGATCAGGGAACCGCAGGATCCGCCGAAGAAGAAACCGAATGGAATTAGATCGCGCGACGGTTGCGGGGGGGGTTGAGGACGGAATTTAGAATCCGCTCGGCAAGGTTCGCGTCTTTTGCGAGGCTCGCGACGGGAAATCGGTTGCGGGGAGTACAGCGGGGGCGGGGGCGTATTCTCCGCGAGCATGGCTGTGTTTAGCGTGCTTTGTGTCCAGCTGGCAGCCAGGAGAACAGGGCTAAGACGCGTAACCGCAATTACCAGATTAAAGTCGGCGCACTTTATCTCCAGCTCTATTCTGTCCCACTTTTTTTTTATCCCGGCCCCGTGCTTTTGTTCCGCGTCTCCTTCGACGGCATCGAGCAAATCGCGAATATCGCGTCCACGGAAGAAAGAGCCTCTCGTCCGCGAACAAACACAAAACGCGATTTTCTTGTACCTCCTTTAGCTACTGTTCCCCGTTTCTTTCTCGGGTGGAATCCCATCCCCTCCCCCCTCCACGCCGTGCGTTCCGTGATATAACGCGGGGCGTTAAGGAGCGTCGGCATGAAAAATACCGGGCCGGTTGCAATTAGCAGATTGAAGTCAACAAAGTTTTCCGAGGAGCGGATCAAGGATGAAAGGGTGCGCGCACGCGGCCGCGCCGAACGACGACGGCTCGGATAAATTATTTTTTGACACGCGCGGGAATGCCCCTTTCAGGAAATTAGGGACGGGAGAAACGGGAAGGGAGGATACCGCCCAAGCAAGCACAATGGCTAATTTCGAGATTGGTTTCATGTTAATACTGCCGGGAGAACGACGGCGAACCGTAATGGCACCGGCGCGTTAATAATAAACAGACGGATGCCGCATTAACTTTTTTACCAGCTCCGATCGCACAGTGTTGTTTTGTGACCTCGTTCCTCTGTGATTGTAATCAGCATAATGACGCGTAGGCGTGTGCCTGAATCCCTTTCGTACTCGTTCCACGAGCAGAATTAATTAATGTACATTATTAATTCTATAAAATTTATTTTATAAGTTATCTTTATCATAAAATATTCGAAATTTTAATACCCGTTTACGTGTTACTTTCACAAGGTTGTTTATCGAAGTACAACGATTTTCGCAAACACATTCAGCGCGTTCATAATTCGTGGCGAATCGATCTGCAGAAATGAAATATATGGGATCGGCGCTTTGGAAATGAAATATAATGGCACACACTTGTTTCTAAAGGCTCTTTCAATTTCGTCATTCGACGGTGCAGAATCTAATTAATCTCGAACGGGGAAAAGTTAAGCACCGACGCACAGCTTCCGCCAGCGAAATGCAAGAAAATTGGGGGAGACCGATTTAATCGATATGGCCCATGAACGGTTCATTTACTGGCGAACGATCTCTCTCTTCGCCCGATGGACCGACCCCGGCCAATATAATTTCACCGGTGCGCGCGTTCGATTCATCAAAGAAATCCGTGCGCAAAGATGCGGAAAGTATACGGCGCGCATCGCGCGCGCTATAAGAAGCGGGAATGATGGGCCAAGTTCGGCGAAAACTATTACCATAAAACCGAACTCGGGGCAAACATGGAATTCCCCGCCGATCTCCTGGGCCGTCATGCTCCCGGAGAATGAGTCATCCGAGCGTAAAGTTTCAAAGCGACGGGCCGAGAAGGGGGTGGTGCTGGAGGAAGAGGAGGAGGGAGAGGGGGAGGAGAAGAAGAACGCGTGCACACGCCGAGGGTTGGATATCTCGAAGAAGTTTTATTTACCTTCGATCACGACTGAGTTTCAATATCGCGACAATGGGACTGGGGGATTGTTTGGTAACAGGCTGGGATACGGTGTCAGCTCTCGAGTCGTCTGAAAGCTTCCCCGAAAGCATAGCGAGCGTGGCACATGCGAATTCCGACGCGGATTTCACCTTGTTTGTCCTTCTGACACCCCTGCCTTCTGTTTGCCGGCGTCGGTTGTCCGTCCAAAAAGTTTTACATAAAAGCTATCGTTCTCAAACAAATTTTCATGAAACGCAATATCCTTTCTTTGAAACGTTTTTTCTTTAAAATGTAACGTTTTCGAACTCGACCGAGACAATTGAACAGACTATCCAGAATTTTTTCAATTGCCTATTAATTGAAAGTAAAGGAGGGAAGCAAGTATGCAGTAAACGCAAGACTGCAGTAACAGTCCATTAAAAATTGTAGAACCTACCAGGACGATTTGAGAATATACCTTGAACTGACAAGCATTCGGAACGGTCAGATACACGGCACTTACCGAATGATCCCAACAGAAATTCTCCGACATAACCCAGTTAAACAATTTTCCTCGAGTTATTGACAACTCGGGAGGACCCGAGAGCCCAGCAGGATCGCTACCGGAAGAGTATTTCAGAGCTGTCCAATGTGTGGGGCACGTTCCTGGCCGGCCTGGGATCCCGGATCGGCGGCATTAGGAGCAAGTTCAGGAAAGAATCGTTCGATCCGCGGAAGTGGCCGGGTTAAGTGGTCCTCGAAACGCGACTCGAATATTCCCGGTCTGCCCCGGAAGTTTCGGATCGACGTTGGGGAAATGGAGCTGGGTGATCGAAGGGGGACAGGAAGCCGGCGGCAACATGGCACGGGACCAACGCGTCCGGCGGGACGGGGATTCAAGAGGACCATTGGTACCGCCTCGTAATCCGAATGGGATCCCCGCGGGCCGGACAAAAGTCACCGTAACGACGCAATTCCTGCTGGCCGTAGAGCCGCGTTAAACGACCCCCATTCTAGGGGTTCCTGGTAATCCCCGGCCCTTCCTGCATCAGCAGATCCTCCCCCAGTACCTTCGAATGCCTAAGGGAGTTAACCCGGACCGGCATCGAATACGGCTAGAACTTGGACAATGAAGAATTTCTTAAGGGATCCCCGTTGATCCACATGGGATCGCATCACAGGTCCTACACGTAAAACCAGGACTACCGTAATCCACAAATAGAAGGTCCTCCGACGAGAGCGTTCAGAAGCCTCCGGATCGTCTCGATCGCTGGTACCCCACCCGAAGATAGAGGATCCTCGATCACCGTTTTCGGAAACTTACCCCCCACTATCAGCAGCAGGTGGAACAGAGCACGTCGCACTTTCCCGCACTTCCGTCGAACGTCTTTATCCATGCTGGAGCTGTTGGGCGCACTAGACCCCTCTCTCTCTCTTTCTCTCCACTGACTGTCGTCTCCGATGATCTACGGTCGATGTCAGCCGACACTGGTCGCGCCGGCGAGTGTCATCGGGACACCGTGGTCCCGGTTGCCGTCTCGCCTCGACTGCCGTGCGACGTTCCACGCGTTTATACTGTCAGAAAAATCCGTCGCACGAGGTACCAACCGTTCACCAACACCGCTGACAAACCGGTCGCCACGGTAGCGACGGATAGCGCACAGGCCACGCGGTCGCGACAGTTCCTGACTTGCAACTGACGAGGGATGCTGCACGAAGAGTTTGCGCCGGCCTCGCGCGCGCGCACAGAATCCTTACTCCCCTGCGCTCCTGGCACCCTCGGTCAGTTAGTCACCCCCTCTCTACCGTGCTCTTCTTTCCTTCTCCTTTTCACGGACATCGTTCCTCGAGTCTCCTCCCTCCTCCCCCTCCTCCTCCCCCGCGCGGCCATTCACCCGTTCGTATCGTCTTCCCGTCTCCTTCTCGATATCAACACCCCTCCCCCGCCCGTGACACCCCCTCGTTTCACGCAATCTCTTCCCTCTCTTCCCTATTACGCTTTTTCCGCTTCCACGCCGTACTGTCACGCGGGCGGTCGCCGCGTCTCTTTTCGGTTCGTTTTCACCCCCTCTTAGTTAGTTCACCCCCCTCTGTGTATATGTACGTATGTATGTGTGTGTCTTTCACCTATCCGCATCCACGTTTCTCTCTGTCGCAGCCATACATCCAACCTCACGCGCATCCTTTCGCCGGCTGTATCTCAAACACTAAAGAGTTTCTTAGGAAATTGAATTGGAACCCAACCCCTGCCGCTCCTCTCCATCCCTTCTCCATCGCTCGCTCTTCCTCTTTCAACCCTCCGCCTAGAAGGCTCTTGTTATTTCTCTTCTTATCCCACCGTTTCCAGACGCTTGTCCCCGGTTGTTTTGGGCTACCACCCCCCCTCCCCCATGACCGGACTCACCATCCGTCTTCGTCTACTTCCGCCCCGTCGCGTGTTCCAACCCCCAAACCTTCCCCGCCTACCTCCCCTCGATGGGCTCTCCCTTTAACCGCCCATCGTCACCTCCGTGCCGGTTTCCCCGGGTACTGATTGTCTCGCCGTTAAGCGGCAATTTATATGTTAACAGGGTCGAATCGGTCGAGAGTCATGCATACGTTTAAGAAAAGGGGTGCGGACCGGGAGGGGGATGGTTAGCAGGACGAGGGAGAGGCAAGGTGTACGACGCACGGTCGCGTGACGATGCTACGACGACGACGACACTTCGCTCGTTAGTCGAGCCAACGATCGTCCTGTTACGATATGGATCTACCCCCCGTTCGAGGTGGTACACTCCCCGAATTTCCAACCACCCCTAAATACCCAACCACCCCCCGTTCGCTTATCGGTTTCGGGGAAACGCGTGCTGCCGGTGTTGTTACGTTTTGTTCGAGCGGGGGTGGATTCGGGGAGGAATTGATGGCGGAAGGGGTTGTTCTTCGAGATCTCGGAACCAATTGGTGCACCTTAACCATAGGTATTTGTTGAGACCCGGATCGAAAGAACACTAAATTGATGAGTCGTCCGGTCGCGTTTTACCGGACGAGGTGAACGATTGGTAGGTTTAAGCTAATATTACGGATTGAGACCGATATTAACAATAACAATATACGTTTATTGATAAAGTGGCAGCGTAACGTTCTACTGCGTTGCTCGTTCAAATCGGATCTAACCTGTTTTGAGGCTCTTAAATAGTAACAAGAACAAAGATTGTTTTAAGGGTGGGGATGCGCGGGTTTTCCCGAACGGACGGGATGGTGACCCGGCGATGGTTCCAAGTGTTGAGCACATTTCGTTTATTGTACAAATTGTTATGGAGGTCCGCGATGTCGCGGACAAACGGTTAGGTTAGTGAGTGCAATAAATGGCTACCTGAATGCCTAGCCAGATGTCCAAGATGAGGGTTCGGCGTTGACCTCGCACAGGCGAGAGTCAACAGTATTAATTGAAGGATTTGATCTCTTTTGGAAAATCTAGCATTGCCTAGCAACCAAATGTCAGGTTCACGGAGCAGCGAGTTTGGAAGATTTCTAATCGTTCGGATTAATTGCCTCGCACGGCCAGGAACCGGAATCGATTTTCTCGGGGAAGAAGGACGCGAGCCACCACTTCCGGTGGTAATGGCCGTCGCGTCGGAACCAATGGGTAGCAAGGTGACAAAGTGACGGCGGGAAAACCGGCGGCGTGACCGGGAATTCAATTTTCTCGGAGGACATTGGTAGCCGGGCAACGCACGCACGCGCCACTCGCGAACTCACTTGGATTGCACGCAGCACTCTCTCGCTCGCTCGCTCGCTCCCTCGTTCTCTAGCGGATCAAAGCCGGATCGACTGCCGAATAGAGAGGCATTAGAGCGTCTGCTTTGTTCGAGACGCGCCTTGACACGTGTCCCCCACGTCTACACGGTCCGTCTGTCACATTTATTCCCTTTGGAGACCGGGGATTATACGTCTGGAGTCGCTCGATGCCAACCAATCAAATAATGCTCATGTTTCATGCAGACGTGACCCGGTCAAACCTCACCGTCGCGCGTTTCATAGTCAGTGTAGTTACTTTTTAATCGGCGCCTCTCTTTCACTACACTGAACGGTTCTGATAGCAGGAAACATGTCTCCTCGACCTCTCGAAAGAGTTCTAACGCGGAAATTATAGAAACGTAGCTCAATTCGTTAAAAAATCGAGTGAGCGTAACTTGGTTCGTTGAAAAATTAAACGAGCATAGTCTATTTGAGAAATTAAGCGAACGTATCTCGGAATTAATTAATGCATGGAGAGGCTGATGAAAAATTTTATACGGTATGAATGTTATGCTATGTCACAGAAATCGATTTTTGAGTTAAATTGACAGGATGATGGACAGTATGACAATCAAATAAAAGGCGCAGCTGACGCTGCATTCATGATACATGATGATGATGATGATGATGTTTGTAGATTAGGAATTAATTTATTCCATTACACACCGCGCTCTAATACCTCATATCTAAACTCCCATTTCTTTTACGGAAGTCGTGTTAATAATAGTTCTCAATTAGTTGTATTATGAATATAAATATTTTGATTCATGTTCTGGTTTATAATAGGAATAACATATAACGTGTTTATAATAGAATTTACAGCTATATTATGGTTGTACATTACTAATTAATTCATGACACGGTTCCGCTAATGGCTGGTTAAACATCGAATTGTTATCAAAATAATACATTTTCATGTAACACGTGTAATAAATCACGTAGGTTCCATTACGTATGTACAAAGGGCTATCACAGCTATCCTCAGTGCTAAACCGCAGAAATTCATGTTCATTTACACTTTCATAGAAAAATTTGTCAATGCCACTATGTAAATACAACTTTCTGAAAATAATGTCACAAAGCAAACGTATTTTAAAGGCACTACAATACTATTTAAAAAATCCCTCATCCAGTCCATCCAGGGGTTTCAACAGGTGGCAAAGACCTACCACCCCCACCCCTGCTCCTGAAAATGAGCCAATTTACCCGATCGCCCCCGACGACCCTTAGACACGACATAAACTTTGTCGAAGGAAAAACAAATACTCCTCGCAAGACCTCGTCGGCCACCCTCCTCCCGATAAAATCGAACATACACTACCCCTGTGATCGAGGCGATCGGAGCAAACCACCCCCGACGTCGACTAACCACCCACGCAGCGACCGCCACCGGGCTAATCGTTCCCGAAAATCAATTCCGCCGGCCCCGACGTCTCGAATTCGATATCCCAGCTCTGATCGACGTTCCGTGAGGGTGGTTTTTAATCCGCGACCGAGTCGGGGGTTTGAACCCGGCGGAATCGCGGCAAAAGTTTCGCCGCAATTGGCTCGGACGTTGACCACGAGGCAGCTGTTTTCGCTCGAGGGGTAAAACGTTTCGGGGATGCTTTCGAAAAGGGGTGGCTCGAAAATAACGAGTGGCAGTCGTTAAAAGTTGACGGGATTATCAGGTGAGTGGAGGAATGTTGTGGATTATAAACGCACTCCATTGGAGTATTTTCGCAGTTTCCACCCTCCGCACGCTCGTCTTACGTAGTTTCCTTGGTGTTGCGAACGACTTGGGCCGATCGGACTTGCTGGGAACACCCGCGGGCGAGTAATTTAACTTCTCGGGGGTGCAGACGTGCGCGTGCCGTTTCGACACGTCCGTCACATCCGACGGAATGGGGTCCGTGCTAGGGCGGGGGCTGTTAGCCGCCCGTTAATTGACGAAAGCTCTGCAATTGGCGATCCCACCCCCGGTACACCTCGAACGAGCTTTTCTTGATCATTCTGCTCCTGAAGCAGTTTCACTGTTTCCCATTTCATTCACTATACCTATCATTCCCGCGCTCCCGAATAATTCGGACTCTATATTAGCCGTTTTCTGACACCGTTGACTTCCCGTGGAAGGCCGCAAGGATCGCAAGGGACCAAGGTCGGGACAGTTGGCATAATAAACGTTATTATCGCCGAATACATCGAATAGCTCGAGCGATCCCGGCTAACCGTGGTCGCCGAGAATGCTCTGCAGCTGCGTGAAGCCCTCCACCCCCGCTGTTACGCCTCCAGAAACAACAATAGCGCGCAGAAATGCTTCCGGCGCGGCGCGTTCGCGTCGGCAATCTGCACGCGTGCGCTCGTGCACAACAGCAGCGTCGGGAAAGGACCACTCAGCCCGCGAGCTCCCCGGGCTAACAACTTTAAAAGTTCCGACTAAACGAGAAATTGCATTAAATTGCGTTTCACCGAGCCCTTTCGAACCTTCAACCTCCCCTCCTCCCTCCCCCTTCCGCAATGCCTGCGTGATCCACTGGTCGCGAAACGTTAATGCCGCCCCACACCCACGCACGCGATAATCCTTCTCGAATCGGCGAGCCACTCTCACAGTTGCCGATAGTGCGCTCGCCAAAGAAACTTCGGCCGCCTTGATCGTAGCGCGATCTCGAAATCCCGGCTCGCAATCATTAGGCGAATTAAGGGACCCTCGATCCGGCCAAATCCCTCTGTCGACGATTCGACACGCAAATTGGTCGTTAGCGCAGCGTCAAGTTTTCTGCACCGATGGCCGTCACGGATCTGAAAATGTTATGAAATATATTATATAATTATATAATTGCGAAGTTCCGCGGAGTGGCTTTTTCACCGACGATATTCCTGCGGAATTTATGAGAGGTTGTTCTTTTACTTTGGTTCGTATCTTTTCTTCTTTTTTGTTAGTGGGATTTTCTGAATCGGCCGTATGCTGTGTAAATATTATAACGAAGAGACGGAGTTTCCGGATGGAAGCAACATTTATCTGCAAGTTTTCTGGAAAAACCTAATGTGGGGAAGCTCGTTACTGCCTCGCAGAAACAAACTGTAATTGTTCGATTAATCAAACATCATTATTCCCACGAAAAATTGGTCTCTAGCTGGCGGCGAATCGAAAACCGAGGAATTTGTCGCTGATGAGTCGCCCGCGTTTTGTCCGCGCTCTATTTGAAGCAAAAGTAAAAATATTCGCTGAACAAAATCTAGCTTTTGATTGAATTTCGAGCAGACTGCAATTTAGCCGAGATTCGATTAAAAATTGACCGAAATGTGTCCCAGATTATGCACATAGAAGATTGCCAAAAATATAGCGCAGGTTTAATTCGAGCATCATCTCGGCGCCCGAACCGTATTTAACATTCACAGCGACCGCATTTAATTCATCGCAGTAAATTTAATTTTTATATTACCATTTTTCGGGGGAACGAAAAGAGTTTCGCAGTTCCGGTAACGGCGTAATTAGAAAATACGTCGAGTAACGGAGCACTCAACAATTATAAAATAAATTTCGTAGCGCCGCCGGTTGATATTTTAAAATAAATCTCGTGTTTAACGTACCATTAACATCCACGCGAGCCCAAAATTAAAGAATACATTTCGCGGGCTCGCATCCCAGACTACTTGCAACACTTCCATTAAAAAAAAAAAAGAAAAAACGAACCGGCCACCGGTACGCATGCCCGCTGTCGGTGCAACGAAAATGGTCTGTAAAAGCTCGTCGTCCAAAAACCGAAATGAAAAACCTTAAAGTTGCTCCTCGTAGTCGGCGGTGCTCCGCGACTATAAAGGCCCGGGACTGGAAGAAATTAATCGACGAAAAAAACCGCGACCTGCAAATGCACAAGAGTACGTGGACGCGAAACGGACACTAATTGAAGTTGAAAAAGAGAGAGAAGAAAGCTGGAGGTTGAACCGCAGATAGAATTATTTCGGTATCATTGTTGCCTCTTTAATAAGAGAAAGACGCCACCGAGGCCGGCCGGATGCAACTGCATAAATGCAGTTTATTAAAGGGCTGTAGCGAACAGAAATTCCGGCGGGTCGCGTTCATTCATTCAACCCCGGTGACAAAAAGTTTACGACGAATCTGAAATTAACTTCCTTAAGCCGTCTCCCGCCCACCGCCTCCACCTCCTCGCTCTCCACCTCCAGCTACGCCGCGCCCTTTGCTTTCTTTACGGCGACTGTCTCATTTAAGTCTTGGAAGTTCATAATGAATCTAAACTCGGGACTCTTAACCCCTTAACTACGGCGAAGTGAATTATCTTTTTTCTGATGGCGGTTTATTTTCATTTCAGCCGGGGAAAGCATGGCCGTCGCGAACTTTCTCGATTCGCGGGGCAACAATGCATCCGGGGGAACGGAAAACCCTTTGCTCGTCCACGAAATTGCAGCCAATTTTCACTGGTGTGCCGGCGACAGCTGGGAACATCTTTTCGAACGTCTGAGAAACTACTGGGTAATTTTAGAGAACAATTTATTAATTCCAATCGAATGATACTAACGTAACGCGATGAGGAAGAAAATGCGCTGATTGGTTCTTGCCGAAAGTTGCATTTCCCAATCAGCGCCCTTTTGTCTTTGTAGGCCTCCTTCCTGTAGCTCTGAGTGAGACCTTGGAAGGAGGCGTGGGGCTCTACCTAACCCGGTCGACGATGGGTCTCGGTAATATAAACTTATCCTTGACGGCCGCGGGTGGTCGTTCGGAGGGACAATTTTATGGCACATTGTCCTTCAAGATATACAGAAAATCTAAACATCTGGCAATGTCTAGAATGGTCGCTGAATGACCCTAATTTACGAAATCTTCGAGGAAGATTCTTAGTCACGAATGCACTCTAAATATTGTCCGACAGAGAACCACATGGACTGTTCCTGCGTGACGGAACACTCCCCTTTGTAAAAGCCTAATAAAATAGAATCAACCCTTTCAATTTCAAATTCGAATGCTTGCAAGTCAATCGTTTCAAATTCTCTGACATTCAATGTCAACAATCTCGTACGATATCTTCGATATTCGTGTTTGGTGGGTGAGGGATACGGGTCGGTCTCTGGGTTCGACGGTGTACGACGAGCGAAAACGGAATCACGGTGATTGATAATGATAACGAGTACGAAATGTTCGAATGTTTAATGAAAGGGAATAACGACGGAACATCGAGCGCCGCGAATTACCAGGTACCATTGGATCGGGGAGGGCGAGAACGAAAATCGAGAAAGAACGCGAGAGGAAAACCCGGTTTTTTTGCCCGGCGCTTTTTCCTCGTGGCTTTCGAGCGCCAAGCCACTTCCATTGATTCAGTTTCGATGCGGGATATTTGCGAATAAACGTTGATACACGGCTGCCGGAATGTTTAACAAACAGCGACGCGGAATGGTGGATATCTGGAAAGGTAATCGCCGATAGATTTCCCGTGGCCTCTCTAGGGTTGCTCCGTCCCCTTAGTTTTACCTTATTAAGTGAATCCTTGAGGGTCAATGTTACTTATCTAGCCATTTCTAAACAGGGACGAAACTCGACGTGATTCTCCGAAGATCGAGTACACGAAGTTCGAAATTCCTTTCTGAAAAAGACATCGAAAATTCAGAATCACAGGGTCCACCGGTCAATGTCCAGCGCCCATCCCCAACACCGAGGGCCAGATCCCGGTTTTTCCCCGATGGGATTTATTTATTCGTAACTCTCGGGGCGGCGCCAGCTTTATGGATATTAAGAAGGGAGCCGTGACGGAAGCACGGGATTCCGGCCACCCCCTCAAACAGTCGATCCGACGGAATTTATGTGCGGCCGCATGGCCGAGATTGCGTTCCGTGCTCCCAGCCCCTCAGCGCTCGTATTCCTTTGGCCTCTCGGCGAACCTATTATGCGAGCCGTGTACCGGCTTGTATGATTATTGTATTTCTGTCGAGCACTATCCCGCTCAGGATATCTCCCCTTGTCCGTATACAATCCGTCCCCCCCAACCCGGCAACATCAGAAACCATAAAGAGGGGGTTCAAGAAGCGTTCGGTCATCCCCCCGCGGAAAATGCAGGCAGCTCGTAAACGTTCGGGACGCTCCCTATTTTTTTCAAGGGGTGTGTTTCGAGCATTTGGCACATGGACAAGGTTGATGGCCGGCCGAGTGGATTTTTAAGGGTGGTTTTAGAGCACACGGTGGGCCGAAGGTGTGCGGAACCTTCGACGCGGATTCTTCGGGCAGTGGCCGTAGCGGGCAACCGCTTTTTATTGAGACTCATTTTGGGGTTGAATAACGGCGTGCGTGAGAAAATAAAATTCTTTAGCCGCGACCGACTGGCGGACACGGGATTAACCGGTAAGGGTTGCGGAGTTACACGAGTCGTTACTCTACCGCAGAAAATATGGCGTATGTGCTGAGGCTGGCTGGTATTGTGCATGAAACACAGCAATTTTTTTCGTAAAACTTTTTACCTTCTGCGCATTTTTTTTTTTTTGAGGACCTCCGACAGGACGAATATAGATCTGATCGAATTTTCGAGTGCTTCTCGTTTTACGTCTCGGCAAGTTCGCGACAGTAGCTCGCGCAGTAGTACGAGTCCGATATTGATCAGACATCGGAAGCCAGTTAGCCAGAACAGATCCGTCGCTGTCGAAATTATGCATATTACGACAGACAATATAAAACAATTACCCGCGATACCGACGCGCGTCTGTACTCCGAAAGGGATCGCGAAACCGTCCCGTCAGATTCCTCGTAATTTCCTTAATGTTCAGCTAGGATCGCGACGGTTCTGTCGGCGTGGCGACCCCGTGAAATTCGCCGTTCTGCCGGCAGAACGGAGGGCATTAAAGCCAGACACGATATGCATTGCCGTATCCACGGTGTAATAGATGCGGGGTGCAATAACAGCGATGGCTCCGTCGGAATTAGGGGGCGGGGGCGCGTAGAGTTGCCGGGCCGCCTGCAAAAATGGAAGATTCGCGCGATAAATTTGGCCGCGGGACGTCCTAGCGATTTATTCGGCCGGTCGACGCCTCGACGTTCGGGGGGGCGGTTCTGGAGGGGTGGTGCACCCCTCCCCCACCCTTGGGAACGTCGATGAAAATTGCGCCTTTCCCATGACCGTGGCCTACTGAATTTTTCGAAAAAAAAACGACCGCCCAACCCGATCGGATTTCCGGCGGTGAATGGGGGTGGTTTCTCGCGCTACCCCACTTCGGGATCGATCGACGAGCGGTTCAACGCTTCGATATTCGTTACGAAGCCGCCGCGCGAATTCAATGAAAATTCCGGAAACAGTTGTTCGTTCAATTTTCCATTCGCCACTCCCCGCGGGTCGGTTCCCACCCCCTCCCTCGCAAAGTTCGCTAGCGTCTTCGCGCTGGAAAGTTTTCCAGCGGCCGGCAACCCCGGTTGGTAGATTCCCGACCGTTCTGCCGTTATTGAGTTCCCATTTTCTTTTGTTTCCAGCAGAAACGTAGCGAGATAATGGAAATTATCTTCGCTCGAGGGGTGAAGAGAAGAAACGCGAGGGGTGGTTTAGGTGTTGGGGGTTCGGTTGGAAGTTCGAACGTTTCGATGATAATTCCGGGACCGGTCGAAATATCCATTTCGCCGGACGATTGATTGCGGTGCCGGGGTACCGATTTTGATGAGGCGGTTTTATTCCCCCCTCCCCCAACCCGGCCGCGGAAACATTTATATTCCGCACGCTTCGCTCGTTCGGTGTATCACTGGCATTCATATAACAAAATTCGACTTATTGATTATACGAGACTGGCCGGGGGACACCCTCTGTACTATATACACCCCCTCCCGCCAACCCCGTTCTAACCCCTCCCCATCCCCGCGATTTCCGTTAATTCGTAGTTATAAATGCGCCGCGATTTCCATCGGGCGAAGTTAATTGTTGTCGCCGGAGGGGCGAGGGGAATGGGGGCGAACGATCGCACGTAGAAGAGATCGAGGTACGTAGAATTATGCGCGCAGCGCCTGTTTAATGGTTCAATTATCGTTCTTGAAAAATGTGCGGTCCGCGTTGCCCGCTCCGCCCGGTGAAAAATGGACCGCGGTTTTTCATTTCACAGAGTGCAAACAATTTTAAAAACCGACCGAGCACCGGCGCTTAGTGAAAATTCTATGGACGCTCGATTTATCTTTAATTCGCCGCGCAGAATTGCGAGGTGCACAAAGGTTTATGCTATTTCTGTCTCGAGCTTCTCTACCGATAGGGTCAATTCCAAATCCTGTGAAAAAATTGAGTATCGCAATTGTCGAGTATGATGTGGATTAATTTAGATAGAGATTGAGTGTTAGAACGCAATGGCAAGTGTCAGTGATTTACGGCATTTCATTTCAATGATGTTGTCGTAGAAATTTATGAAATACTTTAAACGAAACCGTGCGTGAAATAATATTTTATTTAACCGGATAGAATAATTAATGGGTGTTATATATTTTTTACGTTTTTTTATTTTAAATAGCAGTGACACATTGAAGAATTTATATACATATTTACACAAGAAAAATGTGTGTTCAAAACGGCGAGTACGCAGTTAAGCAGCTTCCCTCAATTTTTGCTAGTCGACTCTGGTTTATTTTTTAAACAGCTTCATATTAAAATTAAAACGAAAATACTAGCGGGCGAGGTAGAAAGAGGGACGCAACTTTTGCAGCTTTCGTAAAAAAGACGTGTAAAATTGAAAAGGTCCATGAAACATTTAGCACCGTTTTCGGTATCCTATATCAGCGTCAAATAAAAATTTCCAGCCTCTTACACGTTCCATGTACCAACAAGACGCCACGGGCATTTATTCGTTGAAAACCACTGCGGCATTTCGAGTAATTCAAAGGGGTGCGCGTCGGTCTGCCCAATCGTTGACATTACTACTTAAAACGTTCGGGAACCGTGTTCGCAGGGTCCCCGGCAAGGAAAACGGTTTGTCAGGTGACAGTCGGAGTCGCGTGCACAGTCAGCACAATCACAGAGCGCCGCATTAATTCCATTATCTGCAGACTGTCAACACCATTTCGAGATGATTTCGTCCATTGATCACGGGGCGCGGTGTTCGCCCGGCCCGTGTCGACCCGGTAGGTATACTTTTTCCGTGGGCCGTGTGTGCATTTAGAATTACGAAGTGTCACGTGCAATTTGCGCGCACGTCTGTTTAGCGGCAACATCGTGACAAACAAGTAATTAACAATATCGGGGAAACGAGGGGGCGAGGCTGGGCGGGCAGGGCGCGGCGTGGGAGGGCACCCGTGGAAGCGAATGTAAAGAGCAATTTGACCGTTGAATTCGGTTTTAAAGGGTGGCCCCGGGTGCTCGTCCGCAGTATGTGCCGCTGCTCTCTTTTTTTCTGTCGCGAGGCCGCCGATTTTTCACCTCTGTCGCACACTTTTTTCCCTCCTTTTTGCGAACAATTTCCGCGCGTCTGTTTGGACTGCAACTCGCGTGCGAAACGTAATGGGCCGTAAATAAAATATAAGCCTGCTCAGTGGAAATCATCGGATCACCGGGAATGACGGGCCGACAATACCTTTTTCAGGGCCGCTCGGACCGACAAATTGGCCCCGGAGCCCGCGACAGCGATAAGTTGCGATTCCAATTATCGCGTCGACGCAGCGCCGCGCCGTGCTGCTCCCCCAGATTCGTGTTGACGAAATTTTAATGGCTCACAATTGGCCCAATTAACACTGCGCCCGCCAAAGCAGTCGGAACGATGGCCCTGTAATTTCGCGACGAACGTTACTATAATTCGCGCGAGGGCGCCCCTCCCCGCCCTCGGGTCCCGAGAACACGGGACACCATTGTAACGACGACAAATTAATTAGCTTATTTGTCCGTTTGTTTTACGAACGCGACGATTATGCGGCCGACCAGGCGAAACTAACTTCGCGCGACTTGTCACCGTGCTCTGTTCGATAGGTAGCTCTAGAAATTATTCGAATGTTTATAACTTCGGGGGGGAAAACTCGTACCGCGATGAATCTCGACTTATCTTAAAGCTCGAAACCTCTGCTTTCCCGCGCCATCGTTTATTTTCATCCAGAATTTTTTTACATCCTGTACCAAGTGCAATACGGAGAACACGTTTTTCTAAAAAAATTCCACCGATTCAAATATCTCTAGGAACGTTGAAAATTTCTTTTCCTGAGCGAAACTTGCACGAATTTGTAGATTCGAGCTTCCTCTTTCTAACGAAATCAAAAAATTGATGTACGATTTTTTTTTACTGTTCTATGACGCAAAAGCGACAGGCAAGTCTGCTTAAACTCCTCTGGTGCGGTATCTCGTGTAATTGTAAAATTGAGAAGTTCCAATCGCAGAGGAATGTATTCTTGCACTCTCGCAGTAATAATCAAATGATTTTGGATTGGTACTCGATGGATCAAAGGGGTACGTCTTGCGTGGGTCAGAGGTGAGAAAGGAACAAAGAATAAGCACAGGAAAGCTCTTTGAAAAGGTTACATATCCCGAGGGAATAATGGTGAGTGGGTGGGCAGGGAGGTAGGGAGGCCTTGGTGGATCAGGAATAACGGCGTTGTTTCAATTTACTCGGAGCCAGCTGGGCGGCGGCGGTGTCTTTCGGCGAATAAGGCCGCAGAAATCCGACTCGTGGTTTTGCGAGTTGGCCTCGCGACAAAGCCACCTGCGTCTACGCCCGACAATGATTGAAGCCGAACTTCAGCGACGCTTTTCACGGTTACGCTGCTCTTTGTTCGGGATTAGCGGAGAAAATCGACGATTGTTCCAATTATTCTTACCAGGGGTCGCGAGTTTCCAGATCTTCCGCGAGCATTGATCTACCAGATCACTGCCGTTCGAGATTTGTTTCACAAGCAAGGATGGTTGATACAGCCTATACAAGTTTGTTGTTTTACGAAAGAAGATATTACGTACAAGTACGTTCTGTTAGTCTTTGCATTCAGTATTTCTTGTCCATCGATCAGGACATTCGCGCTAAACTCTGCGTCGCTTAATTCAATATCCCTCGCGTGCGCTGGCGTATAAGGCAGGACCTGCTACATCAGCCTTACTGATGAGTCCCCTAGCAGGTCCGGGACGAAATCGTTGTTATATATAATCGCTCTAGTCACTGAATCGGCTGCCCAATATTAATTTGGCGGGCAGTAGCAATCGTGCGAGGTTATTCGCGAGTCGACGCGTCCGCGGTCTTACCGGGCTCAAGCCGTACAACCTTGAGTGGAGATTAATCCGCGCGTCACCCGCGAGTATTCCTCAATAAAGGCACGACAACGCAAAACAGGGAGAGTGAAAATGTTGTGGTGCACACCTAAGAAATTTTCCCGTCTCGCGGGGCGAGCGTGGGGCAATGGGGTGAGTGAATCGGTGGCGGGCGATTTAAAATTCATCGAAGCATTTAGGGCCGGCCGAGTCGGGTCGCGGCGAGCTCGATAGGCGGAAAATTAAATCGAGCATCCCTGGAACTATGCCGGCGCGGCAATAGAATTTCCACCCTCTGTCGCTTTGAGCCGGACGCACGCTTGTCAGCCCGCAGGGATGACTCCTGACCGGTACGGTCGCGCTGAATAAGTTCGAGCTCGTGTACGAGCCTCATGCAAAACGCACCGGCACACACGAGCGCGCGCGCGCGCATTCGAAATACTTTTAGTTCCCGGCGAAATTGATAAATAGAGATACTCGATCCGGCGGCGCGTCGGTTCGATTTATGACGCCACCGGCAAAATAGCATTTTAATTGAATACTCAGCGGATGGAATGTTTCAAGGCAGTTCAATTTGCCGATACATATTTTATGCGACAAAGTTCGAGCGTTGCCCACGCGAGATTCGATCGAAATCGATCGTTCCACGAACGATATATATATGTATGATATAAATGTATATCTTTTTTTACACGAAATGCGGAGACGCTGCGTCCAACGGCGCCGCGGGATTCGTCGCAGATAGCACGAGCTACTTAATTCTCCGGAGACAATTGGCTGTGGCGAGTCGTTGCCGCAACGAGACTACGCCGCGCGCCCAGGCGCCGTGATAACGCTTATGACACATCGCGTCGGCGATAAGGCGACCGTTTGAAAAAATATTACGTCGCGGCCGGTGTCGTCGGCGTCGGTTCCAAAGAATTACGGCGATCGTTCGCGGAACTGGAACGTCTCTGTCTTCCAGCTCTAAGTTCCTTTCCGAATTAGCTTTCTGCCTCGCTATACGTTCACCGCTGCCCCCATTCCGCTAGCAAGTACGGAGGTATTGCAATGTAAAAATGCACTGATCGTAAACATGTATAAAAATTGTGGATCGTTCGCGTACGCGCGAAGAACTCTAAATGCTCGGTGCAGGCCCCAACGGACGAGCAAGCAAAGAGGCAAGGAAAAACCGTGTGTATTCAGGACGATTTTCACCGGGCGATCGACGTAAAGCGATCCGTGACAACAGGCGTTTTATTCGCTCGTTTCAGAGATCATTTAATTCCGGTGGCGCGGGAATAATTAAGCGCCGAGCTGGAACACGTGGTGAACATTGTGATACCAATCGAACGGGAATTAGAAAGCATTATCCCCGGTCGCCGCGCCTGGTGAAAATTCAATCAGCGGGCGTAGAGACTGTAGAGAGTCGATCGCATGACGTCGGGTAATTGAAAGGTTGGCTCGACGGAAAATTCGACGCGGACGTTCCCGACGTCGAGGAACGCGATCGAGTATGACGGTCCGGAGCCCGTGCAAATATGCGACAACCGTACCGGGATCGAACCCGGCCGGCAAACGGTAAAAACACCGGCGAGCGCGCGCGCGAACGCTCTCGCGTTCTCTCTGCGGCTGTCCTCGAATCCATCGTTCGCCGCGATCAAACCTTTACGAGGCCGGTACCGCTCGTTAATTAACAGAGACAGTACGCCGACGTTCGTGTAATGCGTGTCCCCGGCCGGCCGGACCCGATCTGCGGAACCGTTCAATCGAACCCCCGATGAATGCCCCGCGAAATTGTTCGGAGGAAAACCCAGACCAACCGGGCACCGATTTTACATGATCGATTTTACGCGCCGTCTACGGTCCCGGTTTTATTTCGGCCGAATACCCGCGGAACTCTGCAAATCTTTACCGGTTCATTGAAATTGCGGAAAAGTTTTTTTTCTCCCTTTCTCTCTCTCACGCGCGTATCAAGCGTAGTATCGTATTGTAAAAGAGATACACGGATTTTTCGTTGGACGTTTAAAGCTAAGCTTGCACCAGTAATATTTCTCCATCGAATTGAAAGCTGTTCGATTTTTGTTCATTATGTTTCTTATTCTTCAGGTTGTTGCATTTTTACGATTTTTATGCACAACAAATACTATCCCTTAACGATTCGAATACGTTTCACTGTTTCGAACTTCGTCTACTCGTTTCCGCAGCGAACGCAGCAAATCTGCAGCTTACCTCTGTCAATTAGACTGCGAATAATTTGCAAACACTAATCTGCAAGAGGTAATTGATGGAAAGTGGAATTATCGTAAATGGAAGCTGCTTCGCTTCACTAAACATTCTACCGTGCTCCAAACGATACACATCAACATCATTAGTGACTCTTAATATTGTTACCTTATAATAAGTAGAAGGAAATTCTACAAACCATGAATCCGTCGTATTCACAGTAGCAACGGAATATTCACTAAAATATGTAGTCCTAAATTTCTTAATTGTACTCCGAAATTCTTCCTGGCAAAAATGCAACCCATACGGTAAAACTATTCACACGGTCCAAGAAAACTTTCTCCAACTTCAGCATACCATTTCCACTTTCCAGTTTCCAATTACACCAGGCTGATTACCAGTCCACGAGCTATAACCCCTACGATCAACTTCAATGGCGAACAATCTGCTCCATCCAGCATTATCGAAACGATGAAAGCTTCCATCTAATTTTGACCTAGTCTCAAATTTTCACCCCTTGACGTACAGAAGATAAGCTCATCAAAGCTGCATGTCAGGTCTGATTGATGACCACTCAAACAAAGAGTATAATAATTAAGCTCAAAAATCGGAGTTTAATTTTCAATCCTCGATTCTTCTGAAACTCACCCCCGTACCTCTTCCTTCATATGTATGGTCCAACTCACCCCCGGTGAGGGTTGGTTTGTCGAAAGGCTGGAGGAGAATAAAACGCAGCTCTCCAACACGAATTATCAAAAAGAAATTCCGGCTCGCCATAATTATCGCAGGGTCCGTGAGCGTGCGCGAGCCGCAGTTCGAGGGGTAGGCTCCGTTTCTTCGGGTCGTCGTTGCGACGTCGTCGTCGTCGTCGGCGGGGTGGGCGAGCGTTAACTTTTACATTCCGTCGGGCAGCACAAAGACACCGGAGCGCCGGATTCGTGGCGGGGAACTTTATTACGCCAGAAGCCGGAGGACAAATAACGCCCGGCTGCGGTCTCGTTGTAATAATGTCTCGATATGAAGGTCCATTAAAATACACGCCTGTGCTGAAGGGGGTCGAGGGAGGGGGGGTCGTTGGAAAAGAAAACGACGACAACCACCGGCCGTATTTTCCCCCTTTTTAAAAAGTTTCGCGTGTTTCTCCTGTGACTAGGATACCGGGGAACCGTCGATTATTCGTGCCAGGGAGAAGGAAATCTTAGATTATAATCCGACGTCAGTATTTCGAGCATTTTGCCCACGGAACCGCTCCCCTGTCCAATAGTATCGTTTATCCCGAACCTGGCTGCCAGCGACTATATTATCGATTGCTATACTTCTTCAATTCCGTCCCGTTCTTTCCCTCGTTCCCTTCTGTTTCACTTCGTTTGTGAAACTGCTACATTCTTACCAGCCTTTCTCCTCACTTTTCTCAGAAAATCCCTAAATTCTTTCTTTTTGTTTCCGCACCGGATTATGTCCCCTCTATATTCTCCTCTTTCGTCCTTTTTCTTTTTCTTTTTTTTTTTATTAAAATACTACGTCTATTCCCACCCTCTCACACTCCGGATTCGATCCTTTCTATTTTTCTTTCCGAACTGCAGTGTTCGTGCTCTCTCTACGTTTTTCCTCTGATTTTCTGGTTCTTTGTTTGGTGCGTTCTCCGAGTACTTTCTGTAACTTCCCCTTCTCAAGCTCTTCAACGGCGAAACGCTGAAACAAATTTGTGAAATTTCCACGTGGGTAGTGACTGACAAGAATTTACATAATTCACGCTGGAGTTCGCTGCCTCATTTTTCAATGTGTAATAGAATAATGGAAAGTGATTCCAGCGGTGTTTCAACTGTGTGCTTCGTCAAACCTCCTCTCCCATCTTCGAACCGTCGATTTCGGTTGAGAAAGTGGTGGGGAGTAATTGCGGTTTTCTGGAAGAAAAATTAATATCCCTGGGAATATTATTGCGGAGCCACAATTACAACAACCGTGTCCCGGTTTTCAGCGACGGTGTTTCCGGAACTTACGTAAAACGAGTCTCCGGCAACCCTCGAGACCGTCTTGCGGGTCCCGACGACGTAACTCCGTTTAATCACGCAATTAGAGAACATCAAATCTCGACGTCGAAACTCGAAATTACCTCTCTGATCAAGCGATTACGCGAGCGATTATCCTCTAGACGCGTCTTCCGGCGCCCCACCCACCAAACTTGAAGACCGCCACCCCCGCAGGGGGAACAGAGATCGTTCCGTGGACAGTATGGGGTGGCTCGCTGCTTCTGGGGATGACTGGCAACATCGTCATTCTCCCAAGAATGGAAAACAACCCTCGTCCCGCAAACAGACGTACAGAGCAGCGACCGCAGGCCGCGGGAATGACGCGCGTCGTACACTCCCTCGCAGAAGTCACTCTCCCTTCCGAAACACGACGTGGGAAGGTACTCGAAAATGACAGGGGAATTACAGAAGGCTAGTGATGTTGCGTGCCCTGTGCAAAAATTAAATCGGACAATTAGAGTCTGGGGAACGGGAGAGGAAATTCTCTGGGAGACAAAACTACCCTGTGGGATCAACCCCGACAAGCTACTTGGTTTTTTGGCTCGATTACAGCGTTTTTGATCATTTATATCTTCGTGCTCACGCGTGAGGTAAGATTTCTCTGTGTCTAGAATAAAATAAAATATTCCCTACAAGGTCACTGTGGGGCCCAAGTGATGTGCTCGTAAAGAGGAGCAATATTCTGTTAAAAATCGCAGTGAACGAATCAGAAAAATTTGTCTAAAATGCGAATGTACTGAAAATATTCGGATAACGTCGACGAGCCTCTCTATGAGCTCGTCAGGGGGCCGAAACGATGCGCTTATAGAGAGGCATTTGGAACAGTGTCGGAAGCAGGAGGATGATTCATATTTTCCCCGAAACAGGGTGCTGTCCGGTGACTTATGGCGGACAGTGTACGCGTGTACTAATGGTACTAGGCACGGCTTGAGAATGACATTAAACAGCAAGTGCAGCGGAGTGTGCATTGTCATTCCCGCTGGATGTCGTCGTCGTTGCACGCCACCCTCATTCTGCGGCGACCTGTGGTGGTCTGCCCCTTCTTCGACCGCCTTTCTTGCACCCTTTTGCACCCCTAGTCGATGCCGCCACCGCTCCCACGTTTCGTCCCCACACCCCGCTCTTCGCCGCCCTGTCGCATAAAGCCGCAACGCCTCGACGTCGTGATTTGTTCTGCGATACAAACACGGCCACGGGTCTCCGCACACTTGGCGCAATAACATTACGATGAATGCACGCGCCGCAGGTATTATTAGTTATGCATTTGCATAAACGGCCGAGCAATTATTATGTGCTGGACGATTACGAGCGCTGCGGTGTTTGCGAGCAACCGAGGGGTACAAGCGGGGCTTGTGTTTCGAGCTGTCGCGCGGATGTCTGTGTATGAGTGTATGTGTGTGTGTGTCCGCGGATTTTTGCCCGTGTTATACTGCCTCGTTATGATTTATTGGGCGCAATTAAAGCAATTATTGCCGAATCGCTGCATCGACACGCGAAGCACCCGTGTCATACACTGTCCACAGTGTTTCCCAATCGCTCGCGCACTTCCCGAAACACCGTGAAATACTCCGCTAATAGGGAACTTTAACGCTGCCTCATTTTTCCGGATGAATTTTTATTAGGCGCCGGTTATATGAATTTTTCACAACAGGAGAAAATCTCGTACATCAAATTTCTATGGCTCGTTCTAAAGGAGATGCTTCGATCTGAAATCTCACTGTGATTTCAGTCACACCTTTCAAGCGTCGAACATCACCAAGCAGTTATCAAAGTGTGCATGAATTACGACCTCAAACGAGCTCAAACACGGTCCAACCTCTTGATCTAAACCGCAAATAGTTCCCCCGTGCGGAGAATGGTCTCCAGAAACGTGGAAGAATGATATTCCTGATCGATAGCGCCTTTCTTAAAGGCGCTCAAACAAGCGCGAACGCTTGCGCCAGCTAATTAGAAGATTCTCCGAGCTGGTTCGACGAGGTGTTCGCGATTTAGCGGCGGATTTTTGAAGAATATCGACGCGATGGCACGCTGCTGCCGCGGAACTCGCAACAGGATAGTGACAGAGTAATCGATGACGGTGTGACGAAGTTGCAGTCGCTGGTGCGCTCCGGAGGCGGGTTTCCCCGGAGTTTCGACGCGGTATGTGATCTTCGCGGCGCCGATGGCAGCTAAGGTTAAAGTAATTAGCCCTCGACTGTAACTTTTTCGCCCGTATTCCCCGCGCCGCGCCGGATCTTAACGGCCGCAGATTATGGTACGCGCCGCGAATATTTTTGCCCAAGCTCGTTCCAGAAACCAGCTTCGGGAATTTCCGCTTCGAAAAGCTACGGGAATTTCCATCGGTATCCGTGCGCAACAAAAATATATCTGTCCGGAGTTAAAAGAAAATTTACGTTTCATTATATTTCCCATTTTGATCGCACGCCAGTCCCGCTGCAAAAATTTACAAATTTAATAATCGCGCCGCGCGTTCGGTTTAATGCGCTCCGCGCGCGAACTTAATGGAACGCGAAGTGGTACTTTGCATTCAATTCGACGTTCGATCGAATCTGAAAATTGCGCAGCTGTCCCTTCGCCGAATTTTTTAGCTGCGAGTGATTTAAATACTGCTCTTTAATTCGTACATATTTGTACTCTCTCTCTCTCTTTCTTTCTCTCTATGTGTTCCTCTTCGTTTGATGTCAATTCACGTACCGAGTAAAAAGCATTTTCATCGATACAAACATCTAAAATTTATATTTGAATAATTCTGCTGTATTATTCGCCCCGACAATTGGGAAATTTTAATAGCTTGATGTTTGTTCGTTTATAATGCACATATACAAAATTTCACTGATTCTGTTTCGAACGGATAACAGCGAAAAAAAATTGTTTCCATTGTCTGTACAATTGTTTTGCGAACCTCAGCTTTTTTGCACACAACCGGCCAATCATTGTAAAGAATATAGGAATCTTTTACAGCCTTCATCTTAGCGCGATAAAAATATTTTTCAACAAATATTCGATAGGTAGATAATTAAAAAAAAAATTGAATTTGTGGTCGATCCATGGAACAATATCGGATCATTTATATCCTTTTTTTTAACATTGAGTAGAGCAATGTTGGCAATCAATTTTCTCGTAAAATGTTTCAGCACCAATTTGAGAATATTCGCGTTAACCAACATCCTCAAATATTCCATTTTTTTTAACGATATTTACAGGTAGTACCGATTCCAAGTGAAATATCATCGAACATTTCATGCAATATTTTTCTATAAATGCGGAGCGATCATAATATCGCAGTTGAAGCTGCAATATTTCTTATCAGCATCGCACTGATTGCACTGTATTACATTGAAAATATTTACATCGTCCGCGATTCACAATGTTGCGTCGAGAGTTCGATATTTAATCCTTGCGCCTTGCTCCGGCAATTATTGCGTTAATATTTTACGAATTAAATTGGATTACAGTTGTCATTCGATTAAGAGGCAAGACGCATTTGTTTTGCAATTCGTATTTTAACTGCGGAAGCACAGAATATTTAAAGTGGGCGCATCGTAATGTAAACGTTCAAAATTAATTTGTCGCAATCCTGCGTATCCCCGGCTCTTGAAAAATTCAAATTAACTGGGTACCGTTAACCCATTGCACAATGATTTATTTAAATGTCGCAGCCATTAATAATCCTCTATGTTGAACTTGCTGGAGGAGTGAGAAATTACGACAGAAATCGCTGAATAAAAATATATATACCCTGCGGTAGAAATAAAATAAAAATTCAGCTAATCTTTGCGCAAAATTCGCCATAAATGGACAAGGGCCACAGGTCCATTAGCATCGCTCCGGTATATACCATAATCAGTTGAATATTGTTTCGTGCGCATGCACGGAATTAAAAAACAAAGGTTTGCTCTTTGGCGTGACACATCGGGACAGCATAGAGAATTTTTGCAGCGTGGTACCGGCAGACAACGGCCACCGAAAAAATCCATTTTAGAGGATGTCGCTCTCTACGGTCGGTAGTGTCGGCGGGACGAGACAGAGCCGACACGAGAATTAAATTTATACAATCCCGAGTACATCTCTAATATGATCACTTACGGTGATCCACGCGGGAATTTCGGCAGGGCGGGTCGCCGCTCGTACATGAAAAGCCGGAACATCGCGCTTAAACTCTTTGCGATCAACTAGCCCGTTGAAATATTAACGGGGCCATTGCCGGATAAAAAGCGGCTGGCTGTTTCTGTGTGTGTGCGCGTATGCGTGTGGATGTGGGAAATGTTTAAACGAGTCGATATTGCCGACGGGAGCGGGCGTCGCGTCGATGGGCGGAACAGACAGCGAGGCAGAGGGGGGAGGGGGGAACGCGATCATCGAACCGATAGATAACAATATCTAGCATTCGAGATTGCATATCGCGTTACAGGAATCGGTGTGTATCGGCTGATTGCCACCGTGCCCATTTATGACGGCAATTTCACTATTGTCTCGATACGTCCGCCTCGGAACACAGAGCGTGCGGACGAACAGTGGTTTAGAAAACCGTTCAGCCAGAAGGAAGAACGCGAGACTGTACAAGCTAATGTTTCACCCTGTACACTATTCAACCAGTGCAAGCGTATTCATTGGGAAATTGACGCATCGCTTTCCTAACAGAATTTTTATTACTCGATACGTCTGCGTCCTGTTCCAATATAAAATGGAATAACACGGTGGAAAAAAACTCGTACGTTGATTTTTTAAGGCTTGTTGCAAAAGAAAATTTTACAATCCCTGTAGAAATATTTTGGTTTTGTCACGATTTCGACGAGGAGAAATGTCTTCAGTTCCTTGATTTTTTCTTCAAAAAGTTAGAAACAGCAAGGATATTTCCACCAGGATATTCACCGAATATCATCGATCCAAAATAATTCCAAAAATGCGCATCTAATTTAGACAATTTAGTATCATTAAATTTGGAACGAATGGGTACAATATGTCCCGAAAAGATGATTTTAGAATTTATCCCCTGTGGTAGGACGAGCCCTACCATTATGGGGCAAGGGTCAGAGTTCCATAGCGTGGTAACCGGTAACCGTACCGGGGAAAATATTTGTCTTCTGGGCCGAGACCGGATTTTCCCCCATGTAAATGCCTGTGAAAGATTAAAAGAGCCGGAGCGAGGGCAGCCAATAAGAATTTTAAAAATGCGCTTCGGCCCTCCGACCCGGTTACCGGTGGCTTTGAAACGGTCCGCAGTCCCGAGGCAGCGTATTTCCCGGCGAACACTGCCGGCCAGAGACAGCGCAACACCCCCCTTTTTAATTATTTCGAAAGCTGCTTAACTTTTCACAGTCGCAGTCGCGTCTCGGTTCAAAGTTCTCCGCGAGCCATGCCTCTAATGACTCGCGGCACGGCTCCGCGCCCCGTGAATCTTCGAAACTTTCTACCAGCTACTGTTCCGTGATCGCGTGATTAACGACGGAGAAAGTACACGTATATCCCTCGATCAATTAGGTATCAATCGTCGCCCGGGGTTACGCTTGGTACCCGCGTTTATTTATTTATGGAAATTCGACACAATTAATCAGACGACGCGTTCGATTTTCGGTCGATGGGTCCGGGCACAATGAATCTTTGAACAACGCGAAAATGTTGTCGTTATCTGGCCGCGGTATTTGCTTAATGCTGTAGCCCGCTGGGTCCGCGTGTAATTAGTTGATGATTGATGCGACTGGGGCCTTCGAATTTAAACGATTCCGAATGATATTACCGCTGCACCATGTTAAACGTATTGCAAAATTGGAAAGATTTTTGATTTTCTCGAAATCGCCTCGTTCGCTCCAGAGTGATCCCTTACTAATGAACCAAGAAAGCAACCTTTACAGTTTAAACGCACAGGAAAAACATCCTCCCAAATTCAAACGAGGATCAACCCCATCGCTTCGCGTCCCTCCCTAAATTCGCATGTACCAAAATATTCCGTCGTTGCGCAAACAATCGTCCCCCGCAGCGTCGCGAAAGTACGTCTATTTTTCTTGCGGCCCGGAAGCAAAGAGGGTAGTCCTTTCATCCCTTACGACGGCGCAGACACGAGGTAGCCGAATTGGCGCACGTGTACTATACTGGTGCACGTGTCCCAGGCGACGGTGCTCCAGCAACGAGGCGATACTCCCAGCCGGATTCTCCCGTGGGGGGAACCGGAAGTCGATGCACGGACACGCGAAAATTCACCGTTCGGACCGAGCCGGAGGCCGTTGAAACAACTACTGACCCGTGGCTTAAGCTGTCCCCCGTAATTCGGCACCGGGGAACTCCGGAGAATAGCTCGCCTTTCATGTGCTCCGTGCACGGACAGGCGCGCACACCTCCGCAGAAACGATTCAATTGTTTCAAGAACGAGGAACTCGGCGACCCGGCCCGGTGACCCCCTCGGAATTGAAGGTTCTTCAGGGCCGGCGCTACCAAACAGCATCGATCGCGAAATCGAATCGATGCCTCGTGCAAAGCGAGTCGTCCACGTTCCTGGGAACCTTAATGTACCTGCTCAACCCTTTTTCTTCTCCGAGAAGGTAGAATTGAGACCCAGAAAGAAAATTAAATAAATTCGACGATATATTGCAAATAACTTATCCAATTGATCAAAGAGGGGAATAAATTTTCTACGTGCCTGCCTTGCCTCTTGTAATCGACCAAGAAAAATTGTAAAATATCCGCAATCTGATTATACATTGGCGGATCGGAGCGTACAAAGCTGTGAGACCAATGCGCTAATTCATCCAACTGCTCAGAGAACGGCACGCTTAAGGGGTGTCGACATTTTCCCAGCGAGTAATCCGGGCGAAATATGAAAGAACAATTCGACGAGCGCCGGGCGGAATCTAATCTCGGACGTCTCGAATCTCCAAAGCGTCTACGTGGATGGCAAAGAACGTCGCAATTCCGAGGGGCCGATCGTCGAATCACGACCCCGAGATCCGGGTTCAGGAAACTTTCCCTCTCGTCGCGCCCGATCACCCCTTATTGCTTTATCTCTTTGTTCCAGTTAAGTCGCTCGATAAACTGGCACTCACGATTCACCGGGAATTCCCTGCGCCTTTTTCTCCCTGTTCCATCGGGAATCGGACGGGAAGGGGCTGGTTCGGGGCAGAGGGTAGGTCTCTACGACTCACTCAACGGTCCTATCTGGGTTTTCCTTGGCCGAACCGGTGCCCTCCTGCGGCGGTTCCCGGTTATTCTTTGCCATTTGCTTAATTTCTTCGAGTTCCTCCTTCTGTTCCGCTCGGCTCCTTTGTTTCCCGAGCGATTGCCTCGCGAACCTCGCCACGAGAGAGCGACCTACCGATCGACGCGATATTCCCACCCCCTTTCCACCCCTATTTCATCCTCTTCCACCACCCGATTCCACCCCCCTTCCGACGCCACTTTCGACCGCTTTGATTCAACGACCCATCGACGCATTCAAAGCTTTTATCGGGTACCGTTTAATTAAAATTTATTACAGCCATCGATGGGAATGATTTTACCGTTTCCCCTCCCTCCGCTACACACCCCCGGTATGCTCCGCCGGCTGCCCTGCTGTTCTCTTTCACCCACTCCCCTCGCCCCGCCTTCCCACCTCCCCCCACTTTCCACATTTCGACGCTTCATATCATTTCACGCTCGACTTTGTTTTTAATACTATTGAATCGAGCCTTCAATTAACGGACACCGATTCGCCAAAGGGTTTCGACGTTCGAGGATCGGCCAAAGCTGCGAATGGCAGCCGCTTACGCGCACCCGGAAGCCGTTCGAATTCATTACAATTGATCGGATGAGGGAGCACCGGTGCCAAACAGTAAATAGATCATCAGCTATCGGAAAAATAATCTGATCATTTTTGCTGCATTGTTGCCTTTGACGGAGATGGCGAGTGCAACCGGAATTGGCGCTGACGCTCATTCGATTGATACGTTCATTAATATCCGCTGGTGCGGTGTCTCGACGCGACGCGACCAGAGAAATCCGGACGCGTAATTCGAAAATTCTCGGCACCGAATCGAAATTTCATTCGGTCGTCGTTCGTCACGATTCGCGACAGCTTGTACTTTTTAAGACGGTCAATTTTGTCAAGCTCCTCGGTGACGTTCGAATCTATGAAACTGTCACAAACGAACCTCTTCATTTTTCCACCTCCGCATCCGGGTTCACAAGCACCCTAAAAAGAGAAACGAAGGGTGGTTCGAGTACAGAATTCACCCTTTCGAATAAGCCTAGTTACATGGTCGTGGCATTACTTCCCTCCAAGTTACGGCACAATTTACCGACCCATATACAACCTGCCTTAAGTAGTATAACCCGTTTCTGGTCAGACACAGGAGAAATTGCTGGCTACCTGCAACGGCCCCGAGAAAATTGTGACTCCTGCAGAAGCGTCGTTATCGCGGCACAAAAAGCTCCCCGATTTACTCAGCATCTCCCCAGACAATGTCCAAACCAAAAAAAAAAAAACAAAAAAACAAATTCGGCGCCGTTCCGGCAACCTGTTCGAAACGGGACTACCTGTTCCAATTCCGACGCATTTGGAACGCGGGCATCGGGGTAGTTGCCGTATCGGTTTTCTGGTCAGCCAGCTGAGCTTGTATCGCTGGAACTATCGCGCATCGGAGAGCGTTCGAGTCGTTCTCGAATCGAGTATCAACCCCTCGGATAATTCTCCGCGCGAGCTTTCAGAACTTTATCCACCGTGGAGGGAGGGACGGTTCCTCGGTACGTGAAAAAAAGGTGAAAGCTGTTCGCTGTAGCCCCCGGACGGGACACCGGCGACGCGGATAGGGGTTGAACCAACGGGGGCGAGAGGGGGTGGGCGGTTACCGATGCAACTTGAAATTTTAACGAACACTCGACCGCCTCGCTCTCTGAATTCAGAGACCGAAGGCACGGCCGCGTTTTCTCGTCCTTCCGCCCCTTTTTGCCCGGCTCTAGAACTCTGGATGACCCTGGCGCCACCACTTCCAACCCCCACCCCCCACCCCTCAAACCTCTGCAGACCTCTTCCAACCCCCCAGCACCCTGTTACGACCGCAGAGACCACCTACGGGGACGATGGGATGGAAGGCACGCCGCGCCGCTCCAGGATCGGGAGCACCGAAACGCTACGTGCCTCGAATCCGTGCCCCGGACTCATTTACGATCTGCCGAGTGATAAGAATTTAATGGCGTATTAACATAAGCTGGCCGGTGGAAGCCGCGCTCAGAATTTGCCAAGTTTTCTTGCGCTGCTCGCCTCGCCGCCTTTGAGCGCCCCCGATGCTCCACCGCACGGCAGCAGCGAAAACTCGTTTGCTCGGGATGCATGACCACCGGTAAACACGGTTTACAATATAGCGGAAAAATCTGTAATCTTCGCGCTGCATCTTCGAAGTAAGTAGACGTGGTTTGTCGATGATCAGACAAATCGTCGGGTGATTCGATAATGTTTCTACCGTTCGAGCGACTGCCAAGATTTATCGCCGGACTCTGAAATGCATCTGAAGCGCACTGGAAATTAAAATTCCATTACGGGGATGGAAACCACCGCGTCGGGAACAAGAAGCTTTCTTGAAACCCGAGCGGAAGGGTAAAACGCGATTTCGTCAGGTGGAACGGCAAGAAAATGCGGTTACCTCTTGAACAGTATATACAAAATGGTCGTGCAGTTGTTTCCCGGGTAGCGAGGGGTGGGAGAAACGCGGAGGGACGAGGGGAAGTCGAGAAAGTAGTTGGGAACGGTCAATATGGGGAAGAAGATAAAGGGAGACGGAACTCGGCAATGTAGTTTTCGAATATTCTGTACAGGAAGTATTTCTCTTTCTTTCGATAATCTTATTGTCACTGCAGAGAATCGTTATTTTTCGTGAAACTGGAACGATTAGAAAATCGTGTCCAGTGTTCGTTACAAGGTGAACACGGGCGCACAGTATGTTCCTATAACGAAGTAAGGCGGTATCGTTCGAGTTACGTTCACGGTGGCGAAGTTTTCCATTATGATCGAGCTGCTTATCCGTTCCACGGTTTAATCAAGAAGAGTTTCGGCTTTGTTTACGGGCACAGGAGAAAGGATAGGAATAAAAGCGGCAGACGCACGCATATTCCGCACGGCTCTATCTAAGCTGGGAAAGATTGCGGGTCGGGCCCTTTCAAGCTGTCTCTTTAACGACACCATCTATCATTAAACGATCATTAAACTTTCATATCTGGTTAGATACACCGGGAACGCCTACCTTTCAGGCCGGCTCTCCCGCCATAAATTACGCCGCCGGAATCCCGTGAGTTCTTCTATTTACGAAGGGTTAATCCTCTGCGTAATCTTCCGAGACATTAGCGTAAGGAGGACTGATAATATTCGCGACGTCACGCGAACCCTCCCCAGATTGCTGAATTTATCGTCGTCGACGCAACTCGCTCTGGCGCGCTTTCGCGACGACGACGACGACGACGCGACGACGCCCTCGCAATTCCACGCCGGCCGGCAAAAAGCGAGATCGTCGGAAACCATTTCGAGATAATAGCAATTCCATATAATTCTGCCAGGATTCTGTTCGGAAAATTCCTCGTTGTTCCGCGCTTGCAATCCATGGTCGAAACGTCACGTTGCCCCAATTAGTGCACCCTTAAAATTACCACTCATTTACCGATTGATTAATGCGCGAGCCACAGTTCGCGGGAAGCTGTTGCATTTGTTTGCTCGAATTGCGGAGTCCTGCCACAATTTGTGCAAAAAGTCTGCGGCATTAGACGCGGAAATTAATTCGGTAGTTCTGCGAACCGAATTTACCGTGATTTCGCGTATCGATAATTTGTAAATGTATTTACCACATTATGTCAGTGTTATTTTACGAAAAGTTCAACTTCGAAATAGTCGATCGGTCTAAGCGAATCGAAAAAGGGAGCTGGAAGTTAAGAGGGGCGGTTAAGGAGGTTGCAGTTAAGGGTTAATAATATTTCCGGAGCGTGGTAGCGGTAACGTTGTTATCGAATTAAAAGAAACGCCCCGCCGTCGACGTATTTCTCTGACCGTTCGTTCCTCCATCCCCCTGCGGCGTCCTCGCTCAAACACCCTCTGCGTCTTAGCGGTTCAACTTCGCGAGGGGTTGAAACGTCCGGGGTTCGCGCCACCGCCATGCTACTCTACTGGTAGCTGCGAGGCTTCGTGAAACCGTGTAAATATAATAGCCGGCCCGGCGGCGGTGAAATTAATTTGTGGCCGACTTCATCGAATTTGTAAGCTAACTTTTATCGCTTTATCGACGGCACTCCCGATGGACCAACTTTACAGAGAGTGTAATTAATGTTCCCCGGATATTTTTTATCGCCCCTTTTTTCCCGACCATCTGTATCGATGAAATGTTACCTATCGACAATTTTATCTTCCCTGCGAAGCTGTCTCGTCGCTGTGTTGAGTAGAAATTCGATGGTAGAAATTAATAATTATTTAATTGCACGGGGTTGTAGCGATCGAGTCAGTCACCTTGCGATCACCTCGAAGACATCACATATTCGCCTGCCCGTCACTTCGGGCGATTGGACCGACAGTTTAGGGAAGATCAAAGGATGGATTTCGCGAAGGGGGCGGAACAAAGGGATGAAATATACGCCGGTGTCGAAAAAAGGAATTCTCCGTTTGAAAAACTACCCCTTGTTCTGCGAACGACAGGGAAATATGTGCGGAAGGGACGTTGATGTCCGGTGTAGCGCGACGTTTGTATTAGTAATTTGTTTTTTGACTAGAGCTGGAAAAAGAATTTTCAGCTCGGCTACACCCTCTCGCCGCGTTCCGGTTAAAAATTCTGATCCTTTTTCCGAAGCCGGGCCGTGTACGCGAGCGCGCTCGAGAGCACCGTTTAAATCGCCTGTCCGGCCATTACCGGCCATTTCCACTTATCCGCGAAAATGTCGATGGTATTACGTTGTTTATTCTTCGTTCCGACTTAATGCAGAGTAATCGCCGGAAGATAGCTGGATCGATGGATCGCAGGCCGTGCGGTGCCCGTTATCAATGTTTAATGCCAGTGGAAATGGCCGGTAATAGTCGGACAATGCTGGCCGTATACGATAAAATATTAATCTAGGTTTTCGGGTGGCCATATTCGGCGACTCTCTACGCGTTGTGCGACATTAAACTAATTATTCGCGGAAATTGTGATTTGCCATTTGAAAAGGGGGAGGGGGGAGATGCGGAATATCGAAGACGGAGAAAAAAAAAACTCAGAAACGGAAATAGCCCGGTAAAAGGCACAAGCAAGTCGAAGGCGCATCCAGACATTATTATTCTTTCGTTGAAGTATCCGGAACTGAAGCCACCATCTTGCTAGAAACACCATCCCCTTCGAAAGGTTCTCAGTGGCGAAATCAGATCCTCCGTAGCTAATTTTCGAAGTTCCGAAATGAACGAAAGGAATTTTCGCGGCGAACCACTGCGGAAAAGAATAGCGAAACTTAGAAATAACCAGGGAGTTCGATTGTACTGCGGGAATTGAAATTTTTAGGATAATCGAATACAGTATCTCGCGTCGATGTGTGTCAGTATTTGCTAGTTGAATTTTCGAGGTGATTTTAGAACGAGACTCTCTCTCTCTCTCTCTCTCTCTCCGCGCTTCGGGTTGAAATTGATCGATGGAATGTTTCTATTTGTTTGAGGATGTATGTGGAAACATTTCATAGAAGAGGCGAAGGAATCTTTTTGACATCGACGTACGCATAAATCTTTTTGTAACGACAACGGGTGGTTTCGGGTTCTATATGCCAAATATGAGGAGCAGAATATGGCAAAATGTCGCCATATTGTTCTCGAAAACCATACAATCCTATGTATTGTAACTACTGTAGAGAAAACAATAGAGTACCCCCGTATGGATCGAGGGTGCGGCGCACAATGTTCATTTTAAGCTTCAGCTCAGCAGTAATTCATCTCCCGCGAATTAAAGAATCCGCTCCATCGCCGAACAAAACCGAATTGTCCTCGATTCAGCCGACATCGGTCAGAGACAGTTCGCTCTGGTGCTCTCAAAATATACAATTTTTCTGGAAATTCTTCGCTTTTACACGAACGAATTTTCTCCGTTCAATGGTAACATTATTCTAACCATAGAAGCACTAAGAAAATCCCCTGTTCTTAAGACAAGTAGAATAAGCCATTATTGATCAGCCCTCTATTCTATTCCTCAAAAGCTAAACATTTTAACAATGACAGTTTAAACCTCGATTCTTCTTTGCTATCGCGCTGAATATAATTTCTATATAATTCCATCAAGCCATACAACCCCTACAATTCCGACTACCACGGATAAAACAAATTCACTGCAAATTCAACCCTCGATTTAAAGAACCATCGCTCACCGATGGAGAGGAACAAAACCGTAGCCTCGTCGATCGGAAAACATGATTTTCCAATAAGGGCGGTTACCTCGCTGCACGTCCGGTTAATTTAATCCACCCCATTCCAATTACCGGAGGGGTGAAGTCCGAGGATCGGACTCGGTTGACCGTGACAGGAATAATGGAACACGGTTCCGCGATATTTGAGTCGATCTGTAGCTGGTTTGCCGGTTAGGAGGAATAAACAGGACCAACGAACTCACCCCAACCCCATCCAGCATCCTTTCACCCCAGCCCTTTTCTCGTGTTCGAGGACCTCCTCCACTCCCGGCCTCTTTTCGGACAAATCGCGAGAGTTAATCGACGAGTATCGACGAGTATCGACGAGAACATCGACCCCTATAACCTTCCTTTCATCCCCTAATCGGACCGTCACGCCAGGAATCGGATATCTTTAGCCGGGAACGAATTAACAGGGGTGCTTGTCGAATTAGGAGGGTTGAATGGCGAGAGTGCCGCTGTCGTTCGGATCCAGGGGATGAAGAATATCGCGGTGAATTCTTTCTCCCGTCGTCTTCCTCGGGTCGGGTTTCGAGCACCGGGGATCAACGAGTGGAAAAAGTGAAATTTCTCTCCTATTGCATTCTATCCGACTCGCGCGTAACAGAATCCCAGTGCGTCTAACGAAGTTGAAGTTCGTCCTCGGTTTCGGTCGCCGGCGAACTTCCAGCCGAAGTACAACGGGGCAGGTTCACGGGGCGAGTTTCATGTACCGGGTGATCCCGCGTCGAAACGCTTCCTTCTCGAAACTTGCGCTGGAAAGCAACTTTCGGGACATTGTGTTCTGCTCTGTATTAACGGGCACGTAGAACAGTGTGCCATCGAAAACAATCCTCCAAAATTTTGGAGACATTCAGCGAACTTCAGAAATTTGTCGATCAAACTTCTGAACATTTTCCGAATGAATTGAAATTTAGACGTTCTTCGTCAGCGGATTACAGTTTATTCGGAATTTCTGACAAATTAGAAAGGTTCTCGACATATCTCGAAGACGCGTATTGTTCGCAAACTCTCGCGTAAAAAATTTGAAATCTGGACACCGTCGATCACTATTAAGACGCGGGTGTTTCGACTCGGTGATCGCAAAATTCGTCTGACTGACGCTGATTATTTACGTCCGAGGAATATTTCTACAACGGACGCCGTTGACGCGGACAAAGCCCGTCGTCAGCGTCGAATTAATCTCGTCGTCGACGACGGTGCCCGACCGGGTTCATCGGGGCTTTATACGCCGGAAAAAAAGTTGGACAGTTCTTGGACACCTAGCTCATTAAACCGGGAATTTCGAGCGTCGACCGAGTGCTCGCCCCCCGGAGTTCGTCTAATATTTACCGAATTTTTTGCCCACCGCCGCGAAAACTTCCATCGCCCCGAGGCGACCGGAACACCGGATTTCCTATATTGTATACAAATCACGCGACTTCCTGTCGTTCCCCTACCGTTAGCCTCTGGACTCCACGGGATCGAAAAGATTTAGACGAAACTTTCTAATTCGCTCAGATTGGGAGAAACTTCCTAATTGATCGCTGACAAACTCTTCCGCGAGACGCTGTAGGTGGCACTTGCACCGAGTCGTTCGTTATTAGCGATCGAAAGTAGTTAAACTCTTGTTGAACGCGCTTTGGATCATTCGTCTGATCATACGCCGACTAACTCTACTTGTATTACTACTTGAGAATAACCATAGCTAGAATTCGAATAGAATCCGTCTGGAGGAAATACATATTTCAAAAAAAAGGTTGTTTCATGCTTCGACGAATTTGTTTAACGCTTATTTAACACTTTAGAAATTGACGTTACCGTTCTCCCGGAATGACGACAGCGTGCGGTTGTCTAACGAGCAAGGGGGCGACGCTGGGAGAACGTCGATTTTTCGGTATCAACGAGAAAGTGTTGAAATGCCGGAAGCCCGAAGTGGTAGGTCGAGTGAAAAACAGCCACACGGTGAAGTAGCGTCCGCAAACACGAGGTATTGGTTTAGAAGAGCCCCGTGGAAGTTGATTCAATCCCGTTGTTTCGGTTCGAGGTACAATAACAGGTGGCTGTGGGTGAAACTCTCTTCCGAGGAAATTGATATTACGGTTGCCCGAGAAAAATGGCGGACGAGTGAGCTACGCACGCCGGTACGTACATAAGGAGTTTCATAAAGTCTGCAAATATTGACGCTAGGAGATTTCTATTTGGAGCCGGTAGCTTTCCGCGCGACTGCCTGGTCTAGTTTCCCAATTATTTACTAAATTAAATCGATACAAACACCGGTTTTGATCCGGAATTAGGGGGACTGCGGTTCTTGTTTGCGGCATCGCTTAATGGTCTCCGATGAAAGCGATCTTTACGCGATGAAATTTCCCGTGAAACCGATATTACAGTAATCTTGTGGCAAACATGGAGACGAGAGACCCAAATTAATTTTTGCAGACAGTAGATACGGTCTGTACAGGTCAGACGTTTCTGCAGACGAGTTCTGCAGCTCGTTGTCAGCCGGTTAAAAATATTTGCGAACTCTGTCTGTCGTTTCTGTGTTCCTTATTCCAAGAAGCAGTGCTATTATCGCTAGACAGAGACCCTCAAGGATTCATTGGCACTGCAGGCAGCGGATTCAGTCGGCATCGATCGGACGCTTCCGTGTACTTCCCGTGGAGTTCGAAACTTCTCTTGAGTGCAACCTCGAACTTCGTTCTTCAATATTCGCAACAAACCGTCTCCCTGTAATTGAACAGAGATTAAGAACAATCCGCCGTCCGCCGAGCAAGTAGATAAACCGTTCGGCTGGTCGGACATATATTCCGCGGTGGCAAGAGGAGAGAAAAAATTTTTTACAAACACCACGGCAACCCTTATCTCTAGCGACTGTGGGCCCGCGACAAAGTACGACATTATAATTACACTATCGCTGTTCCGAACCGTAAAATATGAAAGCCCGAGCCCCGAACTGCGCGGAGCAACGTCGAAACCAAAAAGTCTCGAGCACAAAGCTCGAGGGAGAGTCATTGTCCGCGGCACAAAGTGGCTCATTCAAGAACAATTCGCCTCCTCTCTGGCCGTTAATAAAGATAATACAGCCTTGAGAAGACGAAACGCCGTAACCAGCGACCAGCGAGAGCATGATACAGCGTCGCGGAGTGCACGCTATGCTCGCTCGCCGGCCGGGATAAATATATATGTGTACAATACATACATATATATCTCGACAGCGAGCGCAGCGCGAGAAGGAAATGAAACGAAATGGTAATTTTTGCACTGGAAGGAATTCGGTGCAGGATTTGTCCTTTGACAAGCCTTCGTTAGCTTTACATCGTCGTTGCACCGGCGCGATCCCACTCAAAGGATCCGGAGCTCGATCTTTTGCCTCGCGACCGCGCGCTGCGGCTGCGGTGCCGGCTGAAAAGGAAGACCTGCTCATTAAGGTCTTAGTTAAGCAATCTTGTTTGCCCGACGTCGGATCCCCGTGTTTTTCGCTTTCCTATTTACGCGATTCTAGTCCTCTCTCCCTCATAACTCGCGAATCCACAGGGTGGATCGGAAATACATTCGCGAAACCACTTTCTTAGATGGTCCACCGTCTTGAACCACTCGAACCTCTTAATTGGACGGCTTGAAAAAATTCCTAGATCGATTTTACGGTGCCGTTGCGAAGAGGCGACTCGACTCTCTAGATCTACCGTGATTTCAGATCAGAAAAAAATTTTTCACAGACTCCAGACATTTCCGAATTTGCAAAAATGTCGAAAACCAGAGACACCAATTTGGACCCGTTGCGCCCGTTCGTTCAAATTGTAGTAGAACGGCAGGAAAAAATCGAACAGCGATTTTCAAGACGTGGTTTCAAAGGGGAGATCTCGATCTTCAAGTTCATTGTGGTCTCGACGCGGGCGAAAATTCGTCAAACCTCCTGGACACTTTCGAGTGGGGAAAATTCTCTGAAAGTTTGAATACAGTCGCAGTTATGAATGTGGCCCGGCCGCAGTTAATAATTCCGGCGACCGGCAAATTGTACCGAGCCGTTTTCCCAGGATCACCCTGTGCATACGCAAATCCGATTCACTTTACAACCCATATCCGCACGGTCATATATTTCCTTGGTACAGGCGTCGCGGCGTTCGCGTGTGCATCACGAACAGATTTATGGTGGACATACGCGCGATGCCGCGAGGTACGCGACGTCTTTTTACTCGCCGACCACGTAGACCACTTTTCCCGGTATCCCTGTGTACACGGGAAAGCCTTATCTCCCGTTCCGGATGCTCCTCGAATCTGAAAGGGCCAGCTCTCTTTCTCTTTTCCCCGAGGTTTATTAACGACACAAAGAACGCCGGGCTAGGACAAAAGTCGGGCAACGATCGGGGGATCGCGCACAAGTTGGTATCGTCCCGTGAAAAAAAAAAAATAAAAGAAACTGCGGCCACAACCGACGTTAATTAATACCGTCAGCGGCGCGATAAAATCTCCCGGTTCTCTTCTCTCCATTCAATCCCCAGTCATCTGCCGGCAATCGTATTCAATGAAACTCTTTCCCCCGTTGTCCGGTTCCGATCTAAATGCGGCGGCTGCTTGGCTGTGTTCTTCAGAAAACGTAATTCCGGACGATCTGGACTTCAGTTTCGAGAACCTCGTACGATGTTCAGGGAAATTCGAATACTAAACAAAATATATTTTTAAAAAATGTATTTAGAAAAATAATTTTTTAAATATTTTTTTTCAAAAAATTTCTGTACGAACGTTTCGTGTCTTGGTGAAAGCAGCATCAAACACGGACGAGGGAGCACAGTCCCGGTGCCCGAGAGTTTGCCCGGTATTTGTAGATGTAATGCTCCGGACTTGCTGGCGGGTATCCTACGTTAATTAATATCGTTAGAGGCGCGATAAGCCCGTGAATAAGACGACTGTTTCTTTCCCCCGGTTCCTTCCCCCGGTCGCCTCTTAAGTGCGACCTCCGAGTAAAGGCAACCCCCTCGGGGAGCTCGCGGAATTTCCGGCCGAAGCGGAGGCGAAAAATGGTCGACCGGGTATGCGGCGAATTTTATAATTGAGCAAACATCGGTGGTTTCGCGGCGGGTCTAACGAATATATCCTCGGGCCGGCGGGTTTAATGAGAGGGGTTGCCGGATTCCGGGAACCGCCCCGTCGCCCCTCTGCGCCGAATTTCGATGTTTTCTGCTGTCCCTCGGAGTTCGTGTCGCGCGAATTATCGCCGCCGCTGTTACAACAGGTTCGGCGGCCATCGCGAACCACGTTCCGCCCTAAAGATTCCACGAAATCGATAAAAATGCTAGAACACCGCACGCTATCGGTGGGAGAAAAAATGAAACGACTTATTATTCGAGGGTTTTAACGTTTTGCAACGATACTGCGTATGACGCGGGAGAATTAGTAGGAACATTTGTTCACAGTTTCTCTGCCGTGCAACCATTTCATTTTACTGCCAGGACCCGCTCGAGTTTCCTCGAGAATACTTAGGCGTTCAATTTCTTTGCCGGTTAAAATTTCTTTGACGAAAATCGAGATTCGTCGGTAGTACGAGTCAATAACTGTACGGACGAAAACGAGGAATTCGGGGGATCAGTGTATTTTGATGTCGTTACGGATTCGTGCGTTGCTCAGTAGTAACTAGTGAACGGTTCGAGTGAACTGTTTCGGCGGACCAGTGGTTGTGATTTTGGTGGGCAACACGAGATATTCGCCGTCACCTTACGCCGGCCAGTGACAGCCGTTTGACCGGTAATGAAAATACAAAAAAGTCACGTTGTGGAAGGGTGAATGGCGAGGAATTTACAGTCGGCGGTCGGGTGTCGCGTACATCACGCGTCGCAACAATCGCGATCGAATTGGTGGACGGGCGGAGGGATCGCGCGTTGTTCGGCTATCGGACGGACGGACGGGCCTCTGGCCCACTAGTTCGCGAACAGGAAAACACAAAGAGTGGAGAGCGGGAACAAGGGAAAAACGGAGAAAGGGGATCGGAACGAAACAGAGGAGAAGAGAGAATAACGGTGTGTGTGTGTGCCGGTAGGAAAAACCTCGTCAAAAAGTGTAAAATGTAATTCACCGGTTTGCCCCGGCACGTAACCCTGTGACGAGCGTCAATGCGTTCCGGCGGGAGCACGGGGCCGCGAGCACAACATTGTTTTCAGGGTTATCGGGGAATGGAAAAAAAATGCAGCTGCCGTTATCCGGATTATTCGATTCACGGCTGGTCACCTGCGCTTCGCGCGTTCCACCGCTTGGACAGCTCGGACACTGCGATGAAAAAGCGATCCTGGAGGGTGTTCCGATCGGCTGAAATGTTCTCCGCTTCTCCTTCTGGCTTTCCTACCGTTCGCTCTCTCCCGTTCACCCTATCTCCCGGTCTCGACATGCTCCGAGACATCGTCGATGGAATTTCATTGGGACTTTGCGACCGCCTAGCCATGCGAGCAGATTATTTCTCTACATTCTACAAAAAGAAAATCCTCTGCCGCTACCTCTCCGGCATTTGTTTTCAGATAGGGACAGACTTTGCACGGCTCCGTGATTCTGCCCGACTATTTTCCGAGCTGTTCCACTGAGTCTCGAAGTATTCTCACTTCACTGTTCAACTCTCCAATTTAAACGGAAGACGAGATTGAATAACAGACGGCGCAACATTGCACTGAAAATAATACAAGGTCTCAATATCCTCGAGGATAGGGGATTATTGGTTAACCAGCACGGGACTGCGCGTATTCCTCGATTATAAATTTACGAGCTTTCGTTCAGCCCTTAAACTCTTGGCGGGGGTTCCCCCGAGCATCGTTCGGCCCCGTTCATAATTTTAATGCGATACTTATCGCCCGGACACTGATTTATCGGTCGGTGAGTTCGCCCCAACGAAATTATCCCTTGAAAAGTGGTGCGGGAAGGAACGGCGCGGCGGGAAGTGTTCGGAAAAATTGTTGGGAAAAATTACACGGCTCCGAATCACTCGAGCCGCTCGGTTTAATAGAGGCAATGGGCCGGCCGTAACACCGGTTATGGCGTCATTACACGAAAGATGTTCGCTGCGAAGTGAAGAAACTCGTTGGTGGATCTGATTTACGGGGAAAGGGGCTGAAGATACCGTGGGAGCTAGTTTTCGGGCGCTGGTATAATGAGAACTTGAAGATACGGGGGGCTGTTAGCGGTAATGGATCTGTTCTTCTTGATCCCTTCGCGCTCACGGCAACACCGAGCCGCGCCGCGCCGCGCCGGGGCCGATGGGAAATACGAAAATACGTACAGGATGGTCCAAATCAGCTGGAGCGAGATTCAGAGGAAAAAGCTGCCTGAGGAAATAATTATTTCTCGGCTTTGTGAAACGTCTCGTTGAAATATCTCCGCCATACATTCCGGAAACGTTACAAGAATTTAAACGTAAAATTGTATTATTTTCAACCTACTAAACATAATAATTCCAGTTTCTCCCGATTCATTTGAGAAACTTTTTATATTACAAAGATTCGCACCAATACATCCACTGGATACCAGGCTACAAATCTCTGCGCATCTCCCAGTCCGCCGGTAATTAGCGATCATCGCGCCGAACGGCAGAAAAACGACGATCCCGAGGGCGGCGTGTCTGACTTACGACGGACTCGATCCACTGCGCACGAGTTCCTTTCCCGCGTTCGTCGTTGATACACGTTTCCATAATTCACTCTGCCCGCGGAGGAGCTGATCCCTCCGTTTCCGCGGGGCCGATCCTCGGGAGAAAACTGGCGCGAACGCAGTAAATTTCACCGGCTGATAATCCGTTTATGCCGGCGGAATCTGATTTATGGGATCGTTCGGCGGTCATGTTCGCGCGGTATCGGCCCTATCTCGCGATCTTAACACGGCCCGGGCCGGGCCGTGGAAAGTGGCGCGGGCCCGTAAGACTCTTTAAACGCTATCCCGGTCGTCCCGGATCGTTGATTGTTTGTCTCGGCAATCAATTCCCTTCTTACGGATTACAAGGCAACCCCTTCGTTTACAGCGCTCGCGTGATAAATAAGGATAACGACCGGGGGAACCGCAACGCCCGCCCTCCGGGGAGAAACGGATTTCGTTTTTTACACAAGACTTCCGCGCTCGCGCTGCACGCCTCCCGCCCCCTCTACGAATGTTAATTAAGCGTCTCAAATATTTACTTTGCTCGCGCGGCCAGTCACCGAAACAAAAACCCAGACGTTATTCTTCGCCGTCGCTCCGCCCTCCCGGCAATCTAATTAATCGCACACGTAAACAGCCGTTTAAACGCATCGAACGCATCGGGCCGGATTTTTCGGGACGATGTTGCTCTAACGTTGGGAAAACGTTTAAGTAGTATAAGCCGACGATTCGCGGAACCTGCACAGCCTCCAAAGACATTCACGCGTCGCAGGGAAAATTCTCTGTCCGAACCATCATACGACCATTCTCGCAGGAATCCGCAACATACCGAGCAACCCTATTCGCAATTCTGGCACACTGAGCAGCCCGCAAGCCCCGCGTAACAAACTGAACAGTCAACTTGCCGGCCATAATTCGCGTATGGTTGTCGCGCGCGTGCCAACTTCTCACGCGCTCGCTGCCTGATCGAAGCCTCTCCGGGCGGCGTAAATCGGTCTGGGGCCAACGCCCCGCGTCCGAGCGATTCATTTATGGCACCGAGTCGCCGAACGAATTGCGCCATAACATCTTGGATGCGTTTCAGAGCGTCGCGTCGAGCACCAAACGGGCGTAGGGAGAGGACAACAGCGATCCGAGCGGTGGCAGACGTTCCGCGAGTAGAATGGAAGGGTGGGTGGGTGGGTCGGGTTGCATGGGAAAAATCGCGGAACCACCGCGGGTCCGTTGCTCGGCCGAGGCGTTATTCTCTCGCGCCGAAATCCAACGGGAGAGGGTGCAGAAAGTCTCCCATCGATCCCGGTAGCGAGCTCCGCGGCTCCCGAACAAACGAGCAAATGAGATTCGCGACGTAATATCAAGCACGACCCAGTTGCCCGGGGAGAACAATGCCGGGACGACCGTCTCTCCACCCTCGTTCTCGTCCTTCCATCCCCCGCCGCCCCGCACCACCCCCTTCCCGTCACCCGGCAGCCATGCATCCGCGTACACACGCCGTGTCGGAGGGTGTAACATGCCAAACGGGTCGGCGAGGAGAGCCGGAGAGGGTAAGAGATACAGAGGAAAAGAGGGTGGGAGCGGAGGAAAAAAAAGGGGAGAAGCAGAGGACAAGAGTGCCGCGCGTATGGCCTCACAGCTTGATTTCTTAGCGGCGCCGCAAAAAGGCGCGACGCCATTTCAAGAAACAAATCGATCCGACTGCCTGCACTTACGCGCCGTCTTTCTTCTCGCGCTCCGCAACCCTCTTTCTACCCCGGGCTTCATCCGTCCCCGCATCCGCACACGCTCGCCCCCTCGGCAACTGGATGTTCTTCCAGCTCGACGTGTTACAGTTTTATTATTTCTGCAGCTCTCCGGGCCGCGGGAGACAGCCCGAGGTGCAAAGTGTATTCCCAGCAGCCGCCGCGCACACGTGGAAACGCCCCCGGCGAGAGCCGGGAGATCCCGTAATGGTCCGACGTTGTTTTTAAACGGACTCGAGATATGCAGACGCGTTCCGGTCGACTCCGTCGACCTCCCACGCGCACAGACCGGTACGTTCTCCGCGCGATTTCAGGTGTTCCCGGATGATTAATATCTCTCGCGTTCCGTTACCAGTCTGATCGTGCACTTGCTTGCGCTGCTGATCGCTGTCGTGAACCTTATGGGCTTGTTTGATCGGTTGTCTGATCAATTTTATTGTTATACCACTGAAACTTAAAGTAGAAATGCGTTATTATTCCAGTAGTAAACAATAGTAAACTATTCTACTAAAACTTCTTCTACAGACCTTAACGCGCCATAGATATTGCCCAACATAGTTATTCCACTTAAACTTCTTTGTGCTGTTGAGATATTAATCTCGAATAACTGTCCCGCTACACAAAGGGTTATTCTACTGAAACTGCTTTACGGTTTCACTATGCTATTTTAGTCGACGGTGTATGTGTGTGTGTGCGTGTGTGTGTGTGTGTGTGTGTGTATGTGCGTGCGTATGGGTACGGTATTTTACTGAAACTTCTTTGCAGTCCCTAATGTATTATTCTCATCCAATTGTCTGACTATGTACATGTCTGTTCTACTGAAACTCCCATGCAGTTTTAATGTGTTGTTGTAATGACACATTCGCCATATAGCTGGTTAAAACACTGAAAGCTTATGGCGCGTCGTTTCAGATTAATTACCTGACCAGATACGTGGTTATTCTGCTAAAGCTTCTTAACATTTTCCAGACAGTTATTCCACCGTATCGTTCGCGCTAATGCGATGTCTATAATCGATTGTTTGGCTATGTACATATATTATTCCATCGAGAGCTCACCTTGCGCCTTCGATATATAATATTCGCAATCTACGGTCTGACTCTGCGAGAGGTTATTCTAACGAATGGTTTTCGCGCTTTTAATGTCCGCGATCGATTGTCTGACTATGCACACGGCTATTCTACTGGAGCCACGAAGCACGTCCAATATATTTGCTATCGATTGTCTGACAGCGTGCAGGGCCGTTGTACTGAAACATTGAATACTCTTTCACGTCTGCGTTCTTCTCGGCGCGGCGCGAGACCCGATGGTACCGTATCCGACTGTCACACTGTTACCGGAAGTAACAGGAACCGTCGCGAAGATTGTAAATTCGTGCCTGGTAGACGGAAATCGAAACGGCGAAATAATTAGAGGGAGAACGAAAAGCGCGGAACGCCGCGCCGAGCGCGTCAGGCTAGTTCCCCCATGAATAATTCAGGGGCAACAAGCAACGAGACAGTTTTTAATTATCATCGTGCGCGTTAGCAGCTGTTTTGCCGAGGGATCGCGCGTCGAAGCGCAACCGGTATACGGAAGCACCGTCGTACATTTACGGTCCGAAAGAGCCTCATGCCGCGAGAAAGTCTTGCGAAAGGAAAATTGTCTTCCTTCCGGGGCGGCCGTGGAACTTTTCGTTCACTTTGCTATCGCTTCTTGAACGTTTGGTACGTATGAAACGAAATTGTGTAATATTAAAGCGGCGAGGTCCGGATCCCGGCGGCGCGAGCTGCACTGTCTACCTACAATTTATGGGGCTTCTGTAATTCAGCCTGCATATTTGTGTTATCAAAGGAGAAACAACTCTCGAAGTGTCAACACTGGCCGTAACGACGCTGCAAATTTCATCTATCTCGGGCTCCGCGGAATAATCGACTGCTCAAACAGAAAGCTAATTGCGTTCGGAATTTGCCAGCGCTGTCTCTTAAAAATTCCCAACACCGTATATGCTTTTCTTTTTTATCGAGCATCGTGAATTCCGATACGGTTTTCAGAGGTTACTTAACAGCGTTTTCGCGAGAATTTTTTTCGAAACATTTTTTCCCATGATTTTCGCTATGTACGACGAGACAGATTTTAATATGAAACATCGATCCGCCCGCGTCCCACGGTCTTAACGGCTCGATTCTCCGCGAGGCAGAGTTCGATGAGTTTCCTCGGAAGCTGAGCTTTATATCACGGACGCCGAATAAATCGTGAAGCCGGCAGAATCCTCCCCCTATGGCGACCTTATCACGCTCACGGTTCCGGCTTATCGGCTCCTGTTTGTCTTGTAACGCCGCGACGAACCCCGAGCAACCAGAATTTGAATTTTCGAGCTTTCCGGGGCTGGTGGGCGCGCGACTGATTGAAACGCTTCGGCTTCGATCGAGGCTCCCTCGGAACCGTCTTCGAAGTCGTCGGGGAATACTTCGAAATAATATCTCGCAAACAATGGCAGCCCTGACGCAGAACGAACACAATTTAAAACGGAGACGATCCAGCGGAAATCATTAAATCGAGCCGCGAATAATTTCTGTGTTTTCTGTGCATTCCCATGCATGGCAACAAGTAGTTGCAGATAATGCGGAATGCATAATTGTGTCAGGTAAATTTGTTGTTTATTTTATTGATAAATAAAACATTGATTTATGACTGCTCAATTAGCACATTGACCGCAATGTTACACGTATGCGGGTGAGAGAATCATTCCTCTAAATTTGATAATAAATTTTCTATAAATTAAAATACATTTGAATTTTTCACGTTTCATTTCGTTCGATAAATCATTTTAATTTTACTGACTATTTGGATCACACGTCGAAACAAGGGATGAAAAGTGGATTGTGCGTAGACATATTTTTCATAATTTTCCGCAGCTTTGAACCTCGTTGAACGTCATATTTTTATAATTTACCCTTCATCGTGAAATTTTAATGAAAAAGCAGTCGGAGGACTGTAGTGCCAGGGTATGGAAAATAGAATTTATGTTCATCCCCTCAAGTAACAGGCCCTCGAGTAGCACTTTGTAAACAACAATTAACACTTTAGCTGCTGGAGAACCTATTAATAGTTTTAATGGCTGTATCCGAGAGAGCCGTTCAATAATTTTCTTTTAAATATCAGTTTCAAAAAAAAGCCATTACATTTTAAATATATCGCTCATGATAAACATTTTTACTTTTCGTTTTGCAAAATTCGTATTTGCGATTTGCATAGATATCCATGAAAACGATCGATGCTGTGAAAAGATTGAATTTTTTGGCCGGTTGCTAGAGTCTGCGGTAAGAGTTAAAAGGGATTGAATGAAATCGATGAGGAGGCTGGGTATTTCCGGGAAACGGTAGCCCTAAATCGAGAAAGCCAGACTGTGGGATCTCGAGCAGCCGTTGAGCTCTTTCTGTCGGTGACAGAATCGCGGCGATGGGAAAAGCAGGGAACGGGGGAGGGTGTTCTCTCCTTCGCGGGTAGTCGAGAGAGGCCGGAGTCGATTATCGCGGGCTTTCGACGCGATTATTGCGCTACACGATGAGGATTTTATTGGTTAACGAATTTATGCGGCGCCTGCAGCCTCCAGTAAAATCTAATATAACGAGACACAGTTGGCACCGGTTCGCCACCTCGTAAAACATCGCGACGCTGCACTGGCTCGGCGTACGACGCCCCGGGGACGCATGCCGGGGCATTTCCACCCTTGGAAAAGGCAGACACGCGTCGTTACCCTTCTCCACCCGTTTTCCCACCCTCTCTCTCTCTCTTGCTTTCTTTCTCGCTTTCTCCCTCTCTCTCTTCCTCATTTCCCGCAACTGTCGACGACCCACGCCCGTCTTTTTTTTCTTAAGTCAATGTGCCAGCACTCTCTGCTCTCGCAACCCTTCCACTTCGCGGGGGGGTTGAACAGATTCTAAATGGCCCACTTGACTATGCGGAACCGGGGACTTTGAGTTTTATTAACACTTTGTCCGTCAACCGGGACGCACTTCTGACTTGCCGACTTATTGTTCGGAAATTCCACTGGATACGAGGGTGTCAACCTTTCTGTCTTCCCGCTCGAGATCCTGTACAGCACCCTTTCCCCCAATGGTTTTTACCTGTGCTTTCATTCGCTTCTCGAGCTTCGCGATTTAACTCGAACGAGTCAGACTTGATCTTCGCTTGTACGTTAAGAAAATCTAGGTCACACCTACCTGTCGATATAATAGAACGCACAATTCACCTGTAGCAATTTCCTTCGAAGAGCAGTGTTCGTTTCGCTAAAAAATACAGAAATAATCGAAGCACGTCGACAACGCGAGCACGGAATACTTTTCAATGTGCGCGGCCTTGAATGCAGAGCGTTTCTTGTCGAATGAACGAGTAGGGATCGCAAAAAATGTTTGCGAGATGGCCCGTTCGGCGTGTAGGACGCCCAGACGGTCATTAACCACGAGAAACGGCATCGCGTGTGAGCCGCAATCGGCTCAACAGATTTCCCGGTTTTTTACCCCTCGGGGGTGGGGGAGAGTAGGGGAGAACAGGGGAGGTTAGAGGGTTCCAATTTCCACTCGGCGGGTATAACAATATTCATCGTTGTTGGGAAGTCGCGTGCTCCTCCGGCGAAGTAGCTCTCACGAACGAAGATGGAAGAGAGTTCTCCGGAGTTCCATTAAGTTAAGGAGTACCCGCTCGCCGGCGCGCAACAAAGAGGACAGACACTGCGGACCGAGAGAGAGAGACCACTCGATGGATACGAACAAGAAATTCTCACCGCAAACTCGTCTACGATGCTACCAACCCCCCACCCCTCTGCTCTCCCCCTTCTTCTCGGCCCGCCCCGTCTGGATCTCTCTATGTGTCATTGCCTGTCCCCTTTTTTCCACCCTTCCGCTTTCTCGCCCCCTGTGTATCTGTCTTCATCCCTGTTTCCACGACCTTCCAACAATCTTTTTTTCCGCGAAGGCCACCGGTTCATTCTCGACGCTTAACCCTCTGCGAAATTGTTGCGCCTCTATTTGTTTCCCTTATCTACAAAATTTCCGGGGGGGTGGCGGATTCTAGTAGACACCGTCAATTTTTTCCGGTGCGTCCTGTCAGTGCGGAAAATTCGAACAAACATCTCTACAGTCCGAACATATTTTGCCGGAAATGATATTGCGACGGCCGACACCCTCGCAAAGTGCGATTCATTTTTAAACGTCTCGAAATTATCCGTTCTCCGCTTCCTCTCGGCAACCCCTAAAATTAACTCTACAAGCGGTGCGCAGGAGTATTCTCGCGCGGGTACCGCGAGAAAATATTGTTTCCGCGACGGAGCACAGTTTACCGGGTAAAGTATTCGAGGCAACCCCTAGAAATTTCGCGCCGGTTCGTTGAAATTCCATCGCCATCGAGCGAGAAACGCCATGCCCGGGTTTCGCGGGAAGACACTCGAGGGGTGAATGAATTTCCCGCGGTCCCGGCCGATGATTCACGGAAATTCCGAGCCACCCTCGGAACAGCCACCCTCGCGGCGGCGAGAGGAAAGAACTTCGCCGCAACTCGACTCTCCCGTTCGAAGTCGATAAATTAAAGACGCGACGGTCGCGACCACGAGCTCTACTTTCTATATAGGTGGCTCCGATTCCTCCCGAAGACGAACGAAAAATCCGCTTTTCCTCGTGTTATAGAGACTGTGGGACGAGGGGGTGGAAAATGGGGAATCGGTTTGCTCGGTGCATGTTAAGCCGACGTCTGTCTACACATCGACTCGTCGCTCGACGCGTCGTCTAGCACGAAACTCAATACCAGCGAAGTTTTAAGGGTAGAAAGCGTTTTCACTCTCAGTATAATTTCGGTTAGAAAGTATTTCTAGAAAAAAATGCACTGCAATATTCGATTCAGTGTCCGATGAATGACATCCTACTCCCCCCTTAGACTCTGCAAAAGAAATATTTTGGGAGCGAGCTCGGATCCGAGCCGAGCCCTATCTCGCTCGGAGCAGATTTTTCGCGTCATCGGCCCCGAACCGACGTTTCCTCTGACGAGCACGACGACATAGCGAGCGGGAATGGTTACACAGGGGGGTGTTGAATTTCATCGGCTCTAACGCGTCCTGTTGTCGAACGGTCACCGCGATTTTTCCAGCAGGAATTCTCCGCCTTGCTAGTATCTAGTTGCCAGGCAGGATTAAATGAAGTTCACGTTCCCGAAGTCGCTATTACCTCTGACACGTAGAAAGTTTATGGTCGTCGGTGCCGGATCGATTCCCGGGTTCGCCGGCTTTGAGTTCGCCTCCCGTTCAACGTCTGTCGTCCCCGTTATGTATAAAACGTTTACCCGGAGAGTTTGCCCCGGGAAACAGCCCCGAGAAAATGTAATTCCATCGTACAGTCGGCCCGGGCAAACTTTCGGGTTTAACGTTCGCCCGATTTATCGCTGGCTACGCCACTGTCGTCGCCCAGTCCCCAACCCTCACCTCACCCCCGAACCCTCTAAACTCGTCCCGCTGCTTTGTCGCCCGGCGAGGACACACCTTCGATGAGCCCTAGGGCCCGAGGCGAGCCGGGTAATCTCGGGGAATTGGTTTCTTTTTAGAACCCGACGCTTATACCGATTCCGGAAACAGAGAATTAGCTCTCGTCGTAATGTGTCAATCGAGTGGAGCCCTCCTCCGACAATCTCGGACTTCTATTCTGTCCGAGAGACGTTCTCTCGTGGGGAATTCGGAAGATCTTGGATCACGAGAAATCTCTCTGATTAATATATCTTTTCTACCGTTATATTGCTAAACAATCGCGAACATTTTATCGCTTCAACTTCTTCTCAATTTGAGAATTCTGTGACGTGAGAATATATGCTTGAGGGTACACGATTTTTATACATTTTTTTCATAAATTTTCAGATTCAAGCTCACCCAACAATTCATTCTCAGAGCTCGGCAGTTCTACGGTTAAAAAGGGAAGGGAACGTAACCGCTCGTCGACAGAGACGAAGCAACCGTCGGACGATACATCGTTGACTCGTACTACTGACTAACGCAACCGGCGGGTGAATTATCGACTTCCACTACTGCCGAGAGAAACCGGCCACTTTCTCCGCCCTTGTGCAACTCGACCCGTAACCATCCCTCATTTTCTCAAATTAATTTCACCCTCTGTATCGAATCGACGAGATGAGATTCAATGCAAACATAAACAATTACATCGGAATGGCAAAAATGTGCTCAAACGAAAGACGTCATTCTGTAAAATTAAAAATCGCTAGACTAACGACGCAACCGATGAACAAGGGTTAACGACAACCCGTTGATGCCAACTCGAGGGTAGTTCGCAATGCGTGGTACGAGGAAATGTCGCGATGGGGGCGGTCGTTGTCGGAGGGGGTTTCCTTAAAATTTTCCGTCGAAAATTGGACGAACTTCCTCCGCGACGAAACAATTCGTGTAAAAGCCCCCGTGCCGGAAGCGTGACGAGTATTTACGTCTCGGCGACGTATCCGGGCGTGTTCGAGGCAAACAGTCTTCCTCGGACGGGCTCGCGTCGCTAGACATTAAGTTCCCGGTGTTTTCCGGCTGAATGCGTTGCATTCCAGAAGCCGGGCTTTGTTAAGGGGCGGGGCTGCGTCGTTGGGTTGGAGGTGGGGTGGGTGGGTCGGAGAATAATGGTTACAAAAATATCCGTTCCATACGCGGAACGTCCAACTGTCGTCGTACATCTCGAGCATCGCGATCCTGCGACCGGGTGGTTTCCGCGAGGGGGTTGAAAAGAGGAGCAGGAGCAGGAGGAGGGGCAGGGAGATGTAAGAGGGGGTTCAAGAAAAAGAAGGCGGCGGGAAGAAAAGTTCCGCGGAGGGAACGAAGTAATTTAAAAAGTTTCTGCTCCATGACATCTCGCGATAACAAATTATCCCTGCCCCATTATCCACAAATGCGATTATGATAAGAAAGAACCGGGGCTAAACTTTAATGCAGTGAGCGCCCAGTTAGCGGTCCGCGGGGGAAGAATCGCCGCCGGTTGGATATCGTAACGTCTGCGTGGACGTATCCGTGCTATCCGCGGAAAACAATGGCGCAACTTGTCGGGCCTCATCCAAACAGGAATATGAAGAAACGCGCTTCCTTGTATTACGAACAAGTCCGGAATAAGCTTCTCCGCGCGAACTTCCGACTATTTTTTAACTAGCTCGCGCACTGTGGGGAGGCGTACCGCGCGGGCTTGTTCGTTGTTTGTGGGTAAATGGAGTGGAAATGCTGTTGGTGCATCGCTCTGCAGTTATTTGCTCGCGCACCCGTTATCGTTGCAACCGGTGCGGCGCGGCGCGGCCCGGCGACGCCATTACCCGTCGCGTATCGAGCCTCGAATCGCGATGCGTATCGTAAATTGCAAAGATCCACGAGATTTCGGTGATGACGGATCTGAAATCTGGATGGAGCGGAATTGGTTGGTTTAATGAACAGCCTGAGAAGCCGTTTGGACGGTTCCACGGACGTTTTGTGATCCTGGCGTGCTCATTTCCAATGATTCGTCGCTCCTATTCGACGACGAAATTACGCATCTATAATTGGGCATGAATTTTCTGGTTGGCGATTAATTTTATTTCACCGCTCGGATATTAATTTCATTGAACGGATTAACGAGGATTTAGCGAATTTTTAGGGGGGGGGCAGGCTTAATTGCCGATCATCGTATTGAAAGAGAGGCCTCGCAGCGTCACGACGTAGTCGAGCGCAAACAAAACTTGTGCGCGCGTCGGCTCCGCATACCTCAATTCCGTGAGCCGTCTAAAACACGGAATTTAATCTGACCGGATACACACTCTCGGAACGTATTACGCGTACAAGTGTCTGCGGGCCGATTACACGTTGATCTTGTTTGCATCACGTTCCGTCCACACGCGCCGCCCGATAGCTCCGGGCTTTAAACAGCAAGTGCCGATCTTACGCGATACTAAGCCCGCGTAATACCCGAGCGATTCCCTGGGACTGCGACGGTCCAAGAACGAAAACGGCGAGCGCCGTGAAATAATTATCTTTCCACGCTCAGCTTGATCATAGCGGTAATTAAGGATGAGTACAGGACCGCAAGGACAACACCGTAATAAAGGACACTACGGAGCGCCGCTCTCGCTAAATCCGAAAGCGGATGAAAAGAGGAACAGAGTTCCTGATGGCGAGCGAGGGGTTAAAACCCGCGAATTAAACGCAGCGTATCGGCGGGAAGGGATGGCTGTAGCGAAAAGGGAAAAAAACGGACGGGCGCACGGTTAATTGACGAAAAAATCGTCGCTCGTCGCGAGAGGAAATGGATAATCGATGGGGCCGTGGTATCGCGCGCGTGTTTGCCGCGATAAATCAGGATAAGTGTATTTCTGAACCGTGGCTAATCATCGTCAATCGAACAATAAATTTCGCTTGGGGTGAGCCGACCGGCAAATATGTGTCCCGTTTCATCGGCTATTTTGTCGAGGCTGTGCGAATGTGTGTGTGTTGTGTTTCCGCGCGCGTGCCGCACCGGTGTGTGTGACCGCTTCGACAGCAATTTTCGCGCAGCCAGATCCGAATTGCTAAACAATTTTCCCCGGCCCGCCGTTTCCCGTCTCGGTCGTTGAACGGCCCGCGCGACGCTTTTAATGATAATTGGACGCGTGGCGGCGGCCGCTGATTAGCGACTCGGAATCCCGACTGTGCGGCGACTCCTGCGACACTCGATCTCACCAAGGATTCTCATTGAAAAATTACTATTCGAATTTTGAAGGATTTTTGGAAAGATTGACTCATCATAATTCCTCTTTTACCAAAAAAATGTAGATAATGCATGATTATAGTCTCCGCCACGCCGAAACGCTGTCAGTGCACAGTACCTGCAGCTCCCTTGTTGCTAGTACGAACTGCTAATTGCAGACGTAATTGAAGTAATTGACTATACCAGATTTGATCCCTGAAAATTTTTTCTATCGCAGATACTATTTCTGAATTTCCAAGATCCGGTTCGAACTTCTAAGTGGCCATTAAAGACACTGGTAAGCATCTTGGTATCCGAGAAACGTCATCCAATTACAACACACTCGGAGAGACTGAGGGCTTTGTGGACGCAAGCCTTATGTAACCGTGTACCGCGTACTGAAAGAGCCGCTATAGTAATCTCGTTGCACTCTTAACTAGAAGGTCACTCGCCGGGGAGGCAAGTTTCCGTTGAATCCCGCCGATCGAACGTCTGTGCTTCTCGGTCAATTATCAAGCTGCCGACTGAAAATTGACTTGTGGATCATTTTTATCGCTTCGAAGACGTTTCAATTCGTAAAATTGTCGAAGACCGAAAATTTCGATTTACTTTCGAACACTTTTTGTAGTTTATTGGTTTTTTTAATTGATCGAACCGTAGCGCCAATAACACTGGAAATTTATTATTAACATTTTACGATCGATATAACGAAACATATTTACTTTTTGTAACGTTTGCGCATAATAAATTGCACTCGAGTTTCTCGGTGCTTCTGATGCTAATCTCATGATAAAATTCTTCTCGCCGTCTCTCTGTCATCCGAGAAAGAGCACAATTCAACGTAGAATAGTCAGAAATTCCGAGACCGAGGAAAGCTAGCGCGATGTCTCGGAGCCGACGGTTTCCCTCGCGATGTCCCGGATAACCGGTGATGTTCTCGCCGCGATGTATCGTTTCTCCATCGTCTGTAGCCCGCGTAAACAGCCCGCGGATGATTTATGCCCGTCGCGGCCGCGTTCGAGCGTGCACAAAGGAAAAAGTGCAGAGAGAAGGAAGAGGCAACGCGGAGAGAAAACGGAACGGAACGTCTCGGAGTCCGCCCGGTCGCTAATTTATGTCGACGTCGTGACATCGACGAACGGGGAGAGCTACCCAGTCGGGAATAATCGAAGTTCGACGCGCCGAGAGTGATACTCGAACGGAAACTTTGCCATCGGCAGCGAGTCGGAGCCGCGTCGATCTGAAACCCGCCTAGCGAAAGCTTTTATAAGATTCCAGGCGGCTGCGGTACGCTCGCACGTTCGCGGTTACTGTGGCCGCCAAATCGAACCACCGTGGTTCGACAGTTACTTTTATCGATGGTCGACTGCGCGCCTGTTTCCGCGAAACATCCGAATTCTTCGGCGGATGATCCCGCGAGAATGCGAAAAAATGTTTCGACGTGAAATTTTCGATTTGTTTTTCTTCCCAATTATGGATATGTAAAACGTAATCTCTCAACGCACCATTTCAACGTCTCCGGAAGCGTTGGAGAGTTTTTTTTCCGTGAGTAAAATTGTCAAAAATTTTCGGAGACTCGATTAGCGGAAAAAGAAAGAAATCGTAGACCAATTTTTGAGGTGACGATTGAGCGAGACGACGAGAAAAAAAAAATTGACAAGCCCCGATGTAATATTTTAGAACAATCTTTTTCACCTGTTGCATGCGCGGAAGAGTTCATGAAATTGTTGATATCCGACCGGTTCAAGAAATGTGTCCACGTGAACATTTCGTTACGGAACATTCTCCAAATACTCTGAACGACCACAGCAAAACAACGCTCAAGCTATTGAAAGATATTTCTTCGAGGATGAAAGACAATTTAAGGCGACCAAGTAAATTTCGAAATATACCGTGGGGCGCGAGGTTTGCGCAAAAATTGACGTGTCCTCGCAATAGGGTGACATCGAGGACCGTATTTTGCAAGCGGAATACATTACCGAGGCCGGAGAAATTTTTCGAGAAAAGTCTGCCGGTGAGCTAGAAGAACGAGGGCTGTTGATAATCGATTTTGTTCGAAGTCGATACGTCAATCCGTTCCCGAGTTACAGCCGGCGGCGTATGTAGCGTTTAAAATGCGCGGCGCTGGGGGGTGGGAGGTTGGGGGTCGAGCGACGGCCGAAATCCTGGAAACGTCGTGACCCAGTTTTTCTTCCAGTCGGAATACGCCTGCTGATAGCGGTAGCGATAGTGGTAGTGACAGTAAAAAAAGCGCTGACTCTGCGTCCGTCGCTGACCAGTTCCCAGGTGCCACGCTTCGGATAGGTCAGAGCAAGAGAGGAAGATGAGGGGGTCTGAGAACGGGACGATAGGGGAACGACGAAAATTATGCTTCGCTTTAAGCAACGATATCTCGGCTACGCAACGTCGCAACGACGCTGCACAAAATTCATTTTAACGGGTAGCTCTTCCTCTTTCTTACGACCCTTGAAATAACATTCTGCGACCACCACCTCGCGAGATACGGCCAATTAAAGTCGCACGAATTTTTTATTTGTTATCTTTCAAGCATTAAGAAAATAATTCGACCGAAACAAACAGAGCGAACATATAAAATTGAAATATTTCAAACAACTCGAAACGACTGTGACTCAGACTCTGAACGATCCTGCAAGGTTTCGCATAATTCAGCAACCGAGCCAGCGACGATACGACGGCAGAACAAGCAGTTGACGCAGAGTTTAAACGGTGGACGGAGCTTTATCGGAAATCTTTGATACGATACAGAAGGGGCCTGATAAATCAGTCGGGACGCCCCGGCGCAAAAACGAGACAGTTTCCGTTTTTACGACGGGCGAAACTGTGCAAAAAGTGCTTAAGCGGAGCAAACTGAATTCTATTTCGTCTCACTTCACTCGTCACCCGCCGGCGCGGCGCGGCGCGAAGCATGAACTTCGCCGGGTTATCAACAGATCGTCGCGCCATCAGGAAACTTTTTTTACAGTTTCAATCCAGCCGTGCTTCGCTGTGTTCAAACGTGAAACGACTTTTTGCTCCCGGCTACTTCCGCGGGATTGATTCGCGAAATTAGGTAGACATTTGCGTGTTCATCCCTCTGACTCGGTATTACTTTGCCGAAAGTCATAAAACTCGTTAAACCTGCCGTTTTAAACTGTGATCGAAGTATCGCGGAATCTTCGATGAAATCGCGAGTGTTCGAGTTGCTGCAATGTTGTGAAAAAAAAGAATTTTTCTTCAACTCTACAGACATTTTTGCACCAAATATGCATGTAATGATATTTGGTCCCCGCAGGGTTTCAAATCCATTCCACCACCTCTCCTTTTACCAATCCTCAACTATCGCCTAATTTCAAGCGGGACCTACTTTTTATTAAGGTGGATTCCGAACCACCTATTTTGCCAACAACACGTGAAACGCACCCAGAGGGCCACCTCTCGGTTTTTTACCGAGCGGTCACCCATCCTAGTGCGTCCCCCGCCCTACGCCGTTTAACTTCGGTGATCGAACGAGAACCGGTATTTTCAGCGAGGCAATGGTCGTTGACTGACGGGAAAAATAATCATAGATCAATCTTTGAGATATCGTTGTACAGGGGAGAATTCAATCTTCAAAACGAGTCTAGATACATTTTTTCCATAAAGTTATAACAACCTGAATAACAAATATCCACTTCGCACATAAAATTTTCCGCTGCGAGCACGGGAAAATTTTCGAACAACACCGGACTAATTAGTAATTTGCAACTGTCTCGGCTGTGATGAATGTTTAAAAATCGCGGTGCGACAGGATTAAACACGAAGAATTTCTCGGCACAGAGAGGATCCGTATCGTCCTCGTTCGAGCGATGTTCGCCGATACCGAATGTCGACGAACCACCCCTCGGGCAGGGGATGGCTGCCACCCTCGCGACACGGTATCAGTGTACACGAACGTAACGTCGCGTACTACGAGCCGTGAAATGGACGAACACCAGCGGATACTCTCGTTCCACGCGAAACGCTACATTTCGCAGCGACTCGTTTTTTCTTCTCCCCTCGGCCATCCCCGTTTTCTGTCCTCCCCCGCGGAACACGTTCGTGAGTGGCGGGGGGTGGGGGGGGTGGGGGAGATGAGAGCAAACAAACGACACGTCCGCTCATCACGCTCCCGGATATCCTTTCCATTCTCCTTTCCGGTCGCGCCGAACGTCAGCCGCCCTTGCCCTCTCGCAGACTGCCACCCTCGAAACCCATTATTTCGCGGCCCGCCAGCTGAAAAATCATTTCCACGACGCGTTTCCAGCCGATCTCATCATCCGATGGATCCCCGTCGCGGCCAAAGACGAAAGGGTTGCGTCGGAGAAACGGATCCTGATATCCACACCCTTCATACTCTTTTCTTTTTTTCAAATTCGAACCGCTCCACCCTACTCGACGCGCAACGCCTCTGATCTTAGGGGACGAGCTGCCCGCCGCGCCGTAGGGCGTCGTCGGGACGTTTGATGTCTGATAGAGTTCGGCCCTTTCTTTGGTCGCTCCCTCTGCGATCACTTTCACTGACGCGGCTAGTAGGATGGGTTCTGACGTTGCGCGAATAATTCTGGAATTATTCAATATATTGATCTAGGTTCTCTTGCTTTTCACTGGAAATTCACACGTAGACTCGAAGACCTTGCCAATCGCGTTTAGAGGAGTTGCCGTCGCTGGGTATGGGAAGTAGTGCGAACAAATCGCGGAAACGGGGGGCCGCGCACTTTATCAATGAAGGTGGCGGCGGATATCGCGGACGAAGGAGAAGGATCGGGTCGGAGAGGTTGTGTGTCTCGTCGGGTTAACCGGGCGGAAAGACTGAGCCCGCTTGAGTATCGAATTGCTCGGGGTTTCTATGGTTGGGTATCAACTATATGTACAGGAAGTTTCCGGAACGAGGCGAGCCGGGGGATGCATCGGGAGAGCACAACATATCCGAGGGAACGAACGTCTGCGGGATAGAGGTCCCCCGTCGAATTCGACTGATATTATGCGCGGCGGGGAACGTGAGAACGCTGACGAACGTAATCGCATTAAGGCCGCAACAAATTTCGACGCCGCGCCACGTTGCGCCGCTCCGCACCGTCTGGATGATTATTGCTTACGTGAGCATCCCCGGATGCATACTCGAACGGGCTCTACCTGTCGGCGAACTGCGCCCTGATCATCAGACGCGACGAGGCCGCCTCGCGAAATTTCAATAGCGACATGATTCGCCTTAAGCTTATTACCCGGCCCGCGTCGTTTCGCTCACTCGTTGGCTCGGCCGTCGCGTCGCGCGTCGATTCCATGGGAAAACGCGACTCGATTCGATCCGCGCAGAAAGAGAACAGGCGTGTTATTCGCTTGCCGGGTATTAGCCGATTTCTGATCCAGAGAAAACACTGCAAGAAAAAATTTGTCCAAGTCCACAGAGTTAGTGGAATTTTCGCGAATTTTTCGACGGAGAATCGAAACGGAAAATTAGTTGAATAAATTATTCACTTTGGAATGAATTGGGAATAAGACGGGGCGAATCGATGGTGAAAGCGCGATCCGATTCCATCCGAATTCGGGCGAAAGAGAAAATGCAAGGTAAATTATCCGCTTGTCGCGATTAAATGATTTTTGCCCGTTCGATGGCCGTGGTTGGAATTATCGCGAGCGAAAATCCACGAATAAAAAGCCAATTCTACCTCTTTATTTGCCTCGCGCCGGGAATGTATAACAGGTGCTCGGGGGAGGCAAAGAGAGAAAAAGGATTAAAGGGTAATATTAGCGGCTCTGCGAGAGCTAATGGACGCGTAGTTCCCTCTCTCTCTCTTTATAGGTGCGATGATCGGGCCTCTGCCGTTCGTTCACGAACACGGGGACCCGATTAGGCGACCCTCTCATTGGCGAACCACGATTTTCCCTGTGTACCACTCTATTTCGCCTGATTGAGTCGGCGAATCTCCGAGAAATTATAGAAATTATAGACGACGGATTTCAATTGGTTTTTAACTCGATGCAAATGGTAATTGTTATGAAACGAGAATTTCACGTAAAATTCTCCGCAGTCTATGAATCATCGTAGAGAAAGTAGTCCCGAAATTCTTTGAAATCTTGTAGGAATGAATAGGAAATTGTACCTGCTGGAGCGAACGATCAAAAAATCGGTCGAAGGGCCACCGAGCAGTGACGGTGCGACGGTAAATTACGATGGAAACCCAGGCATTCTTCGAGCCCTGGGAATGGGCCGCGTGCATTTTATGAAATCTTCCTGGCTAATAGGTAAGGACGGCGGGATAGATGCGGGCGTCTCCGGCCTCGTAAAAAGGGAAGACGACCTTACGTTGCAGAGCCGCGATCCTGCTACAGAGAAGAGAGGCTGCGAATTATCTGCCGGAGAAACGCCGCAGCGGATTTCGATGAGGGATCGAGCGTGACGCGCGCGTATAGTCGCGGCGCTCTTGTTCCTTGCGAATTCCCAGGCAATTCAACCGGGAACGACTATTAACCTCTGCGGGACCGTTACCGTTACACTCGCTGCACCCTAAATAATTCACCCGGCCATCATTTCGCTCGATTGAACCGCCGGACCCACACATTTTTAATCGCAATTAGACCGAGAACATTCTCTCCGCGAGTCCCTGCACGCTGAAGACACGCGAGAGTTTCCTTATATATTTATTTATTGGTTTTAAGAGACTGGAAATTCCGCATCGGTACAACCGAGTCTATTTTCAGAAGAATTTTTAGAATTATTTTCACGCGGTTGTTTTAGCACGTTTCATTCATTTTCTCGTAGGAACTATTGTTTTATCACCTTCTATTTTCTCACGAGATTATTTTAGCAGCTGTTATTTTTTTACGCGGTTGTCTCGGCATGTTTTGTGCGCTTTCGTTGTTTTATTTACATTTACGTGCTTCCCGAGCACGCTTTTTCGCGCAACCCATCAAATCATATTTTTTCCACTGTTTTAAATGTCATTCTGTTATAAATGCGCAAAATGCATAAGCAGTTTTGTTTTTTGTTGAGTCATAGTTTGTTCGAAATCAATTTACCAATCAGTTTAATATTATCGCCGAAATACACGGATTATTTCGAGCGATAAACTCATACGTACGTTTCTTGCGCGAGCCGCCGCGCCGCGCCGGTGGAATATCAGCTGCTCGAACAACAACAGACGATGTGAACCATCGCAATTGCAAACTTCGTTGCGTCGAAGGCGCGTTCACACCTCGCTGTTGTTGTCGCATTGGCCATCACTTCTCCTTCTTTACAAATAGCTATAGTGTGAGTTCATCGGAAAGACGCAATTTTTAGTAGCTCGCAAACGAATTTTAATTATTTCGCGTACTTTGCGAACATGGTTAATTTACAGTTTATTAATATCGCGTTAGGATAATATGTAAAAGTTCGCAGCGCGTATTCCGCGTCAGAGAATTGAACATCGCGTAAATTTTTGTTTGTCAAAAATGGTACACCGCGGAGCTGTTCTGTAATTACCAACGGCTTCGCCAGGTAAATGTTTAATTAAAACCGACACGGAATTAATATTGTATCACTCATGCTGCACGATTTCATGAAGATATTTTCCGCGATCGCGTTCCCGCTTGCGTGAATTTATCAATTCTACAGATTCGTTGCTACTGGACGCAATGACAAAATCGGAAGTCACTCGATAGAATTGCGTATTATGCGATTATTCTGCAATTCTCGTGGCGAATGAAAGAATTACTGAAAATACAAACGCATCGGCTTCGGCCCGATCGTTCGCCTCTTCGTTCTCTGATCCGGATAAACAATTTTATCTCGGCGCGCATTCGCCGGTTAATTACGTAGCTGTGTTCATATTTACCGTTTCATTTCGCTGTCAATTAGGGGACCGGCGATTTCGGGAATTCCCGTTGGCTCTATGGCATCGATCGGATCGCGCGACGCACGACTGGCAACGCGGCGACAATGTTTGGCCCGCGAGCATAACCGAAATGAGCAAAAACGCGGGTGTTAAACGGCGCGAATCGGCTCTTAGCCGCTGCTCGTTTAACCGTAACCACCGTTCTCGACGCTCGCTAATCGGTCGAGGGCCTCAACGACAGTACAGCGTGCCGCGTTTAACCGGCGGCGGCAACTCGATGATTTTCCGCGGATTTCCGGAAATCAGCGTACCGAGAGGGATAAACAAACGCGATAAACTGCCCCGCGAACAAACGGAACACGCACCCGCATAATGAAACGCTTCCATTGGCTGTTGTTAACTCGTCGGGGCTGTTGTACAGGTGAAATTGAAAAAAAAGAAAATGTGTAACTAACTGGCATCGAGCCGGATCACTGACACGCGCGCAGTCAGTGTGTATTGTGTACAGTGTCCGCCGAAAAATCGATTTTCCCGATCTCGAGAGAATATTCCGATCGAGCGAAATTTTTTCTTAAACTTAAAGATTGTTGTCCCTTCTACGCAAGGATTTCGATAATTTTGCGAATTCAAAAATCCGTATGGGGACCAAATGATTTTTGTGGCGCAAAATCAGCGCGATCTTGAAGCTAATTGAGACGAATTGATGTTAAAAACATGATTTCCGCCGCCAAGAAACCTTATGACAACAGCGAAATAATTCCGCGAAATTGCGCGAATATTCTCCGTTGCGATATCCAGGGGGTTGCAGGTGCATTAAATGCATAAAATGCACGGTCTGCGCGCTGCACCGGGAGCGAACGCATTCGAGGTATGCGAGATTCTCGGGACACTTTGAGCATCGGCAGAATGTAAAAAAATATGCGCCCGTCGTATCGTGTGAGCGTCTACGTCATATTCTACTTCAAAGAAAATATTTTCCTCTTTATTCTACCGAATCGAATAGGAAAATTCACGCTGTTTCGGTACGCGATTCAATTATTGGCTAACGGAAACGAATGATTTTTAAGAGGGTTCCTTTTTCTCGATTAAATTTCCAGTCGACAGAAAACGGAGAAAATAATTTTTTTCAGAATTCTGTATGAATTTGTAATATTACGAACTAGACCGGACGGATTTTTAATTATTTGCTTGCGGAAGCGTCACGCAAAAATGAAACGAAGCTCCGGTTTAAAATTAGCTGTCGGTCGTGCAAACATAACATTAATTAGTCCGGTTCGTCGGCATCGACTGCGGAACGATTTTTAGCAGACAGAGATCCGAAGGTGTTCTTACGTTTTAATTAAAATCTCGGCTTCCGCTCGAGTCGGGTCAGGGTAATTAAAATTTCAGTTCCGTTTCGCCTGAACGAAATCGTACAACTAGTGTATTCCGAACGCTCGGCGGTCAATTTCTCCAAAAACGCATTGACACGGAATCGAGCGAATGAAACTCCTCCCAGTCACGAAATCTAATTAACGTTATTAATACGCTGTACGCGAATTTCCTATTGGCTTTATAGCTGCTTCGGTGGTTTAGTTCGAACGTTTTCGTAAAAAAATATCTATGCATCAACGCGAGACCAGGCCCCGGCGGCAATTAAATGAAAACCTATGCTAATGAGGATCGATCTCGATGTATGGTGGACTGTGCACACGTACCGGGCAGGTGTTAATTGAGGCATAGATCCGTTGGTCAACCGGGGGTGGGCCCGATCGATTGGCACGATTTAGGCGGTCCGTTTGTTCGGTTTGTTTGTTTCGCGTTCCTGCGGCCGTTTGTCGCTTCCCTGCCGTGTCGTCGCCTCGGGGCTCCAGTGCTTTTCAATATCGATACCAGACTATCGAACCGCTTTTCTACCTTCTTCGACTGGGGAACTGGCCATCGACCTTTTCCACTTGGCTATCGAATTTAGGAAGCAACGCGACGTCCATTTCTCCCGATTCATACTTTTTAAATGGAACGTTGATCGTCCATCGATTTTTTTCTATTCGCTTCGGCGACCTTTGGCAATTTTTAGATGGAGAATTTGTTTTTAGAGATTTGTTAGAAATTTTTAGTTGTTCCTATAACTTCTTTGTCCGGTACTGGAAGAGTTTTATTATTGTTAAAGGAACTCGGTAGAATAATTTTCTTGAACGACCGTTCCTAAAACAGGTTAACAACTCGGTCTAGAAGCACAGAGATGCGTTTGTGTGGCTGCTGAGCGAACAACAACCGAATGGAACGTTATCAATAAGAAATATAAAGTTGGACATTTAATAAAGAATTTTTCGCGAAGCAAGTAGGAGGTGGAGTCGCATTTGGGAATATGTATATTTAAAGAATGGGTAGTAAGACGGTCTCTATATTGGACGGGAGAATAGAATTAATTTGCATTCGGGGATACAGGAATTCTCGTACGGAACGACTGTTTTGATAGGAGGGTAGAAGGCGGGAGGCCATACACGTTTCGCAACTTCCAGCCTTGAGCACACCGAATGCCTCCATACTCACTCGTTTACTTGTAGTTTCTGCCTTGTATACCGAGTATCTGTATGCGTGGTTGCGACTACCGTTCCCACGTACCGGGTGACGTCAATGTAATCCCTTAAAATGGCCCGAGCCCGACACCACCACCCTGGGATATTTCTGCAGATAATTTCTATTAGCGAAAAATTCGTCCGCGAATTAACCCTTTGCACCAGATATTTTCGTTGCTTCGCTCCTGGATAAGAAAATCTGCCTGCTCAGTTTTTTTTTATCATTTTAAAAGTGGTAAAGGTTCGGTACGCTGTGCGGCATAATTAAATTATGTCCGAGACCCTTAATTCCTAATTAAATTAGAGACTGTTCGCAGTAGTAGGTGCGTTACAGGTGAACTGCTCTTTTTAACTATTATTTTTCAGCATGTTTAAATGTTTTATAATTTTATATTTTATTTTATTAGCATATTCCACATTTCGGTGAGAGGATTAAAATTTTAATAACTGCCACGAGAAAATATTTTTTTTCTTTTATATTGTCTGTTTTTTTTTTTAAATCCATATAAACTGTCAGAATATTTTCTCGCTCGCACCACTGTTCGTACAAAGTTTCATTTGTCAGTTTCGTTCTTACGTTCTGGCAAGGGAAGGGATGGACGTATAGTCTCCTAAGGGAGGAACCTATAGTCTCAATGCGGACAGCTGTTGGTACGTGATAGTAGTCTTGAAAAATGGTTACAGTTTTACTTGGTAAGGAAGAACAGATTAGGCCACGTGAGTTTGTCAGAGATCGATTCACGTTGAAAATCGGACAATTTGTTTTCCACAGAAAGCATAGACATTTCAGAAAAAATATCTGACACACTGGTCGATCAGAAATATTATACATAATCTCTAACACTGAGAGAGTTGAAATATCTGGTCGAGTGGTCCAGCGTGAAAAACGCGACAACAATTTCGATTTTTTTCAACAAATCGATGCAATCGAAAGAACCACCCTGTATACACGATGAAGCAGAGTACCCAAGGCTCCCTGGATGCCGTAGAAATACCTCGGCGAGGACAGTTTCCGCCGCGGGAATGAGGAAATTCCGGATCCTTAGCCTTGAACAAACCGCCCCTGACGCGCGGCAGAATTCTAAACGAATCACGCGACACCGAACGAACTAATTGGCTGTGAAGATGACAGATCCAGAATGATGGAGTCCAGAACAAAAGAGTCCGCAGACCGAGGAGACTCAAGATGGCGATCGGAACCGTCAGATTCACGTGTCAAGAGAGAAAACGTCTTCACCGTTTCCTGATCCTCGGGATCTTGTCGATCGGGCTCATTGGGCTTGTTCTATTTACCATCGGAGTGTTGATCATGTACACTATTGGCGGACAATTGGGATTCGAAGGCAGGAATTTATTCGATCTAGTGTCGAAGACGTTGACAATGTACGGGCTATACGTTTTCGTTCATAACCTGATGGGTCTGAAGCTGTGCTATAATTATTTCCACTTTGCCGAAGGGTAAGTTGTGTTGAAAAATGTTGGACAATGAACCTCGAGCCTATCGAAATTTAGATCGAAATTTTTTTAATTCATGCAATGAGTAAAATTGTTGTGAAGAATTGTTTTTTTAACATTCTAAATTATTCTTATCTTGTACTCGGGTTAGATTTAGCTCCTTTCAGGGTTACTACTTTGTAAAATCGACACCTGAAATCGCCAGCGGTTATAGAAAGCGTGGTTTTCGCCGAACCAAGTAGAATAGGCGCGCCACTGGTCAGACGTCCCCAATAAAATCCGTAATTCATTCCTTGCAAACTGGTTTCAATGGTTATTGTATTTTTGATCGGAATGAACGTTAACAATGCTTCTATAAGGCTTTCAAATATTCCATTGTTGTACGTAAAAGTATAATTTAATATGTAATTTTTAAATGAAATCATTGAAATTGCTTTGGAAAATTGCATTTTAAAGAACAGTTGCAAGCAACGTTTTACGTGACTTATGATGAATTTAATTAATTTTTCTTTTGCACAATGATCCACAGTTTAATTACTTGTACAATTATCGAAGGGAGGCGAGTCGTTCTTTCTGGAATTTCCTTAAATCGAATAGGAGCATAACGCGCGTTCGTTGCTACATTAAACGGGCAATTATCGCGGGCCGATTATAGCGCTTCCGCTGACAAGATCGGAGAGTTGCTCGCCGAATGGGCGTAATTGAAGTGCGTGAATGGCGGCCGGGACAAAGTGCGGGAGAACACGCGGCGCGTTTACGCAAAATTTCGTCGCAGAATGCCGGGCAAATTGCGAATCAGCTGGATCGGGCCCGCGACTCGCCGCGTAAATCGGTTAATGCGAGCGCGGAGAGACCGAGCAGATTTCTCGGCCAGGAAACCGCCCGGCGACCAAGTGAAATTCACCGGCCCCGAGAGCATTCATTAGGGCGAGTCAGGCACCCGCGAATGCAATTAATTGGCAGGTCGGGTATCGGGCCTTCATGAATTTACACGGTGCGCATCCCTCGAAAGATATCCTCCCCAAAAAACCCCTAGAAATCCCCCTAGAAAGAGTGCCGAACAATTTTTAGAAGACAATCGCACAAGGACCTGCAAATCGAGTGGCTGGACTCGAAAATTTTTTCTAATTTTTTGTAAGATGTGGGGTTGAAATGAACCCTCAATTCTTAACAGATTGTCATTTAAAAAATTTTACAGACTGTGCATTTTAAATAATCGGAAAGCGGCTCCAACCATTTTTTAATAACCAACCAGATTCGAAGTAAAAATAAGGATCAAAGCAGTGATAAAATGATAAATGGAAGGGAGACTTTTCTGAAAAATGGACGGGAACGAAGGGAGGGTGGGATCAAAATTCCCGAGCGATGAAAACGGAAATAAATAGAGCGAGAAACGACGAATGAAAGGAACGGTAGGGCCAAGATTGCGGCAAGGGGTGAAAGGCTCGTTTCCAACGGTGTTTTTCTTAATTCCAAGGGTCGTGAACAGCGACGGCCGCGGATTGGAAACGGACCGGTCGCCGAAGGCCAATCGATTTGTCAGAATTTTCAAAGTAATTCCACGGCGTCGGCGGTTCATTTGTTTTAATTAGCCGTGCCTCGTTAACGTATCTTTGCGGTTTCGTTCGCGGGCAGAGATTTTCGCGCCGCCTCTCTCTTTCTCTCCTTCTCTCTCGCACCCACCGTAGCTCGATATACGGCCTCTGGGAAATTGGAAGGGTGGCGGAATTAGTCTTGGTTGGTTTTAAATTAGCTCCGCGGAGGGTTGGAAACGAACTGGTGCTAACGATCGAGCACCCTTTTGCTTTCTACCATGTTTTGGGCAACGGAATTCGATGCTTCTACAACTTTATGCAAATTTTCCCTCTTTTGTGGTTGTTCTGTTAAAATTTGCGACGAGGAAATAGTAATTCTAATAATTAGAGGCTTCCTTAAGGTAGAAATAAAATTGTGGATTGTAATACAGAAATATAAAATTAATAGACTTCCCGGGATAATGGAAAAATTTTATTATGCGGTAGAATGTTATTAAAATCGGCGTGCGAGGTAAAAATTTATTTCACTGGATAGTGACTTTTTTAATTTTACGCGGGACTCAATTTTATTTAATCCTTTGATATTAAAATACTGAGCAGCAAAATGGAAAATATGTTTCACTGGTCGTGTACAATGAAAACACTGCGGTGGCAAATTAAAAGATTATATCCAGGTAATACCTTGTTTTAAACGTCACAATTTTGAGAGAAAAATTCCATCTATTAGAACGTTTGAAATTAAAAAAGAAAAAAAAACAGGAATTAGCAAGAATCACTTCACAACACACTCACCTACAATTTGACACGTCCCGTTGAATTTTGTTTAGGGCCCACAGTATAATAAGAACATTGCCGGCCAAGAACGTGGGATTTATATTTATACCGGTTGGGGTGAGGATCATTTATTTTTCCAGATCCTGGAACTTGAGGTTGTTTGTTTGGACAATGATGGGGACGTTGGTGGCACTGATGGGGGTCTTCGTGGCTAGCATTTGCTTCTCGACTGCGGAACAATTGGTGCTACAGGTTCGGGAGACGCTTCTTGAAGGTACGATCAATTTTTATTTACCGAAACAATTATTTATTAACTGCTAGCCGTCAGTAAGAGCTCCGTTAAAATTTCCGTGGAATAACGAAACGTATCAATGGCATAAGCGTTCGTAATTATTCAACGGAATCTCGTGAACGTTTTTCTGAGGGATCACTAATAGAAATCGCAGCGCAGACCGGCGCAGCGTAATCATCGAGAGATCATCAGACTGTATTTAGCTATCAGCGATGCGGTACGCGAGAGCGTCAGAGCGTAGTTCATCGCGAGCAAACGTTTCGAATTTCGAAGAGAATCCAGTCGTGCCGTATCTATTCATTAAGTAGGTAGACACTAAACGAGATTTCCATCAGTAATTTCCACGGGACGTACCGGGTGTCGGCTTCGACCGCCGATTTGCATATTATGCCGGGACACTACTTCGCGGCGTGCCGTTTTCACCATCTGTCTGCCGTAGAGACGATCGGTGCGTTCTCGTGCATCACGTTAACGCTACACGATCACGCTTGCCGTTCTCGTCTATCCAGAAGATTTTGCGCCATGATTATTACCAACGAATCCAAACCGTCTACTCTCTCTCTCTCTCTCTCTCTCTCTCTCTCTCTCTCTCTTTGAGTTTCCATTAATCATTCAAATCTCGATCAAATGGTTTCCCGTCATAATTTGAAAGCGAAAATTAATCTAGAATTTACTGGATCGCTTTGAGCCATTCACATTTTTTTCTTTTTAGAGGAGGAAGGGTGTGCCCGATCAATTTAAAACTCATTGTATATTTTTATTATAGTTTCGTTAAAGGGGTACAGATTTTCGTAAATAAATAATTTCAGGTGAATTAAAAAGCGAGCTCCGGGCGCACGAGAACGAGCGGCGCGAGTATAACGAAGAATGAGGTAAGGGTATCAAGAAAAATGAAAGACCGCGGCACACCGCGTGCGATCGCATGAATCTCAATTGTTCGGCAATGCCACTTTATCTTCCGGCTGGCGGTGAACGGTATTCACCGTTGAAACGCTATCAAATTTCCGACGGGACCGCGGTCTGGCTTGCGGTAATACACACGGAATATTTCACATTAACGTATGACTTTCCGATATTTTATATCCCATCAGAAATTCATCAGCGCAGGAAACCGAAATTCCGGGTCGCACGCCGCCGCTGCGAAGAGTCCGAGGGAAATCGAAATTTCCGTACCCGCGGTCGAAGTCGCGGAGCCATCAAATTAATTAAAAAGCCGCTGTCGAAATAATTAAATATCGACCATGCCAATTATAGGTACGTGCCCGGAACGGACACGTGTCCACGTGTTTCCACTATCGATAATCGGTAAAGGGAACGCCGCGGTATCGCGCCCTGTAAACAAATTGCTCGCAGTTTTATCAGCTGTTCTTGTTATTAAATATTTTACGCGTTGTTCGCAATGTTTCGTCGATAAAATTCTGCCATTTTCAAAAAAATTTAACAGTAGACGAAATCAACCATATGTCAGACAAATCGGTCGAACTCGGTGAGTAATTTTTATTCAGCAAAATACTCGCTTGTGGTTAAAGCTACGCGACCAGTAGCATTGCTATGCTAACACAATAATTGCAGATTATTTTCAACCCTTAATTTATTTCTACGTTCTGATTTTTTAAAATTTCGTGGCACGTATGACCCGTGTTTAACACCGTAACGAAATTGACGACGATACTTAACAATATCGAATAGCTCGCGAATGTTGTCGAACGCGTCACAGAGCACCGTCGAACTCCACCTGCAGCTCCGGTTAGGTGCTTTTCGATGCAGTCTCTCCCGACGTAAATCTCGAAGAGACTCACTCGACACTCTCTAATCGGCACTCTCTATTCTCCCCGCAACGTTCCGCGGCGCTTAGGATTCTGTCGCGCCGAAGAACTTCGACCTTAAAGCTCCCTTGCAAGCCCTACGAGAATCCGGCAGGCTCGTCTCCCTCGCAATCGCGCACGTACGCGGCTCTTCGTCGCGTAATTAGTCGCAGATCGCATCGGGAACCGGAACTTCGCTGGTTCGGGACGCTTGTCAAACTCCATCGGCGCGCAAACCGTCTGAAACGAAACATAATTTGTACATCAGACGGATATCTGACGTTGGGAACGATCGACTTTGATCCGTGGTCTCATCGAGTAATCATTAGCACTTAGAACGGCCACGTATTACAGACAAATTCAGCCGTGAGTTTCAGTCTAGTTTTAAATAATTTTTTTGGAGGAATAAACTAAAACTAGGTAATATTTGGAAATTTATTGTAGGATATTTATATAACGTGCCGTTAGAGAACTTTTTCCAATATGTTCAAGCATACATAATTACAGGCTAATTTTTGCTGCATATTGAATTTAATGGCTCTTATTACAGTCTACGTATAATACAATCATTGAATACATAATGTATGCAATTCAATATTAAATCAAAATCTACACTAGCTACACGTCATTTAATTTTCCTGTAATAAATTAATTTCATAAATTAATTACAACACGTTAAACAAGCAACGAAAATTGATCCACTGATAAATTCCTAAAAGTGTTCGAATTGTTCAATTGTCTTGATGGTTCTAAACAAACAAAAAAAAACAAAGTTGTATTTTACGATCGCTTATGTTCGTTAAAATTGATTGAATTCGCATCGGAAGCAGCGTGAAATGAAATTTTGCTCAGGAGCCAAGCATCGAAATAATTATCCCAGAAATGACGACCGCCATTCTGTCAACAGGCATGAAAAGGTACTTCACGGACGTGACGTGGAAACGGAGGATAGACAGTCTGCAGGTGCACATGCGATGCTGTGGAATAGATTCATCCGACGATTGGCACAAGACGTACTGGCTGCGGAGGGAGCTTCTTGTGCTAGATTCCCCGGATATCTTGAGGTAATTATCAGTTAATTATTCGGGGACAATCGGGGCTCGGTATCGGTGCAGGCATCGACATTGACATCATAAAATCTATATATCCCGGGCCGTTCTTATCGGCCATTATCGTTCCGCTTGATTTCCACGTCTGTGCGCAGTCGACGGCCGTCTTATCGCGTGGAATTATCGACGCAGCTCGTCGATCGCCGAACAATTAGCATCAACGAAAAAAAATTCATCTGAACTCTTAAGATGTTACTCGACGATTTCAATAAATTTTCATAATTTAACTAACCGAACTAACCAACGAAGTTCCATAGGCAATTTTTCGTCGAAATTATTAAACGAAAATTGCGAACGTGTCGGCCATCTTGCAGCCTACGATAATAATTACAATATCTCGCGGCCCCGACTCGGCGCGAATTTCCGAGGAACTTTAATGGGGGCGCAGAAAGTATGCCGGGATTTTAATTACAACTACACACTCGCCGGATAAGAAATTTTCACGCGTGAGGGGGTGCCGCTCAGGACGAACAGGGTGAGAATCATGCTTGCGAGCATGGTTTTCCGAAAGCGTTAAAATACCAGGATCGGTTCTCCTTAGAATTTCATCGGGGAGCTCTCCGAAAGGAAGCCAACCCTTGGAGCGCAGAGGGTGGAAACGAGACAGCAGCCTCTCCGTTTCTCTTCCCCCGCGGAATCCAACCCCCGTCCGACAGTCCACGCCTTCCCCGCGATGGAAAAGGATTTAAAACGCTGGAGGCAGAGTGCTCCTGGATTATTTTCACGTGGTCTGGTGCTCGGGCCCTCAGCTTCCGGTCCCCGGACCCCTTTGGATCGTTTGCGAAGGGGGCTGCTCGTGCTTTTACGCGATCCACCCCTTTGGGTACGCCCACCTGGAAGTGTTCTCCATTTGCCATGTACCTGGGAAACGATAACGGGGACAGTGATATGTTACCCAATGTATTCCTAGCCCCTTCTGCCCACATTTTCAACCCCTCTTCCCGCTAAGTAGCCTGTAGGGGTTGATAAATTTTTAGGCGTCCGGCTAGAGGCATCTGGACCCACCTCGTTTCGTGGTTTATCGGAATCAGCCTTCTAGACGGGGTTGGAAGATTCATTTGGATAAGAGAACCTCTAAAACGTTAATTATTAAGCTGTTTTAATATTAATCACTGTAAAAAGAATGAATAGTGTTTCAGTGGTAAAATTAGAATTTTTAGCGTCTATCTTTTCAGTTTCCTTTTTTATGGTGATCACCTTAATGGAGAGGGCTGGAACATTTTTACGGTGGTCGTGAAGTCTTAAAATGTATTTGTTCGACGCTTTCTTAAAGCTGGGTACTGTGGGTGGGGTTGATGGAATATTAATGATAAAATTGGAGACTTCAGTTTTTTTATAGTAAATTGTCTTTGTACACAGTGTTTAGACAGTATTCTAGCGATCGTGAAGTTTCAGAGTTCTATTATTTCATCGTTTAATAATGATAAACACAACAAATTTTTAAAACACATTTTCCCAACGATCCCACGAATTTGTAGGTTTCCAGCTGAATAATCTGCAACAAATAAGCTGCAGTCTTCCACTACTCCGCTGAAAAAAAAGTAAGGAGCGCAAGGTCCCGAAACAATGACGACCGCTATAATTGAGAGTGTACAGAACTCGTGATTACCTTAGCAGCAAGCAACGAACTGTAGCGAAAATATTAGGTCGCCGCTTTGTACACCTCAAAAGCCGGCCAGAAATTTGATTAAACTTCCGAAAGTTCGATAACGTTGGCAAGTGAACACCGTCGGAAACGTTAATTTCGAACTTTCTGCTTATTACCGAGTGGGTGTGAGAGTGGGGTGGGGGATGAAGGGGGTGTGCGGTTTATTGGCAATTTTTATGGAGTAACATGCTAGCAATCAACGTGCTAATGGACGCCGATACCTCGCGGCCAAATTTTAATCGAAACACGCACGTGCCAATGTAGATATAAGGACTAAGAAATAATTGCTCCAGACTGTACTAGACTATTTCGAACAGCGTGAAGTCACGCGAACGCGAAACAAACAATGACAGCGTCGAGTCGAATGGCTCGATCTTGTGCATCCCCTATATTCTTCTTGACACTCTGAATCCCGAGGCGTCGTTTACTGTGCAAACCTGTTTAGTTTTCGATCGTACCGTGTTGCTCGCTGTAGTTACCCATTAATTGCCTAATAGTTAGGTTTCTGGATACTGATGTACGCGCACATCATGTCCCTCGCCTGCCCGTATACTCCACCCCTCCAGAGCCCCGCGGTAATACGTTCAATAATAAAGGGTTAATAGCGCGTTCTGAACAGAAGCCTTTGTGTCGCGGCTGGTAATCGCAGGTAGAGCAGTGGGTTATCGATTTCTCGTTATGTTAATTGCAGAATTATACCTCGGCATGGATCGATCCCCGGTCGCCTCCTCCTCGACACCACAGCCATACCGAAGTGTCAATCGCCGCCGTCGGACCTGTAAACTCAACAGATATTATACTATACCGGGTGACCGCCGAATAACATCCCGAAAGCCAGATTTTCAACTCACCGAAACCACAAAAACCGAAGTTTCGCTTCTTTCTATAAATCGGTAGAACGGAAATAGGATTCGATTGAGAGGCGGGAGAACACAAACGAATAATCTTTTGCGAGAACGATGGAATCTCCAATTATGATCGAAATTAAGTTGAGGGAAGCTGTAAGAACATGACCGGCGCGCTGCTATGGACGAGAGTGGATCCGCGTGGCAGACGATTGGGAAAATTCGTTTCGGCGGGTCTAAATGAAATTACGACACTGTGCCGGTACAGTTTTATGAACGGGGAAACGATAGATCGATGGCGGGGCGTTTAATCACCGGAAACCCAGCCACCGTATCGGACCGGAGAACAGAACCACGCGCCCCTTTTCACCGAAACGAGAAGTTCGCCGAAAGCCACCGTAGAGAAACCGGGGCCGGCGCGGCAGCCGGCGGGACACGCGACACGGCTCGAAGCTCATTCCAGACTTCGCGGACATGTTCCGCGGACAAGTTCGGATTAGCAAGTTCAACAACTTGCGGAATGCCGATCGGTTGGTCGTCTCACGGCTGCGCTTCGATCCGCGGAACTGTCCTCGCTGCACTTTGCACCCGCGGAAACTTCCGATTGCTCGAGTGGTCTCTCATTGTTTATTTTCTTGCACGTGACCCTCGCCAAAAAGTAAAACTCGCGCGTGCAGATCCGCCACGCCGTGATTTAATTGACTTCGACCGATCGTTCGACGGTGGTTCGAAAGAATTCGGATATCGTAGGTTTCGATGACAGAGGCTCCGCAGTCCGTTCGAGCACAACACGTACCACGCGGTGCTTGTAGCAGTACAAAAATCCACAGTCCGAGACGACGAGGTGTGCGGCCGAGCTGCGGGCAAACTGCGAGCGTAGTTTCCAGGATGTTCCCATTGTTGCGATTCTTTAGAACAAGTCCGGGGCGTTTGTTTGGCTGGCCGGAGAAGGAGGGAGGGTTCGGAAGGGGGCAGCGGCAGCGCGGGGAGTTGAAACGTGATCACGGGATGTGACACGTAGGAATCCTGTTTCAGGTACGCGGAGTTGGACGGTCGCGTGACGCCGCCGGTGGTGCCGTGGAGTTGCTGTCGATCGGACGTAAAGGGTCCCTGCTATCACGATCCTCTTCAGCTGCCAAATCCTGAACAGAATTCCACTTACGAAAGCCTGAACGCCCGGGGCTGTCTGATCGTCATGAAGACCGTGCTAAACGGAACCTTCTATTCCGCGGTGCCGTTGATCGTGTTTCTGTTTGTGTTGCAGGTAAATCAATAATAACGCCGGTAGAACGCTCGGCAAACAATCGACGGAATCAATCATTCGACTCTCTCTCTTTCTCTCTCTCTCGCTCTCTCTCTTGCCCGAAATCCGTGGCTCGCACGAAAACCAGAGGGATGAAAGACTCTCTCTCTCTCTCTCTCGACGACAAGAAACATGAATTGATGGGGTGGGTCCGTCGAAAACCGAGAGTCACAGACCGGCTGTTGGGCTTCGATCGGGACAACGGTTGATCGGTTATTTTGTTGCCAGCGAGAATCGGTGAGTTACCATACGCGTTCCAATGCACAAAAGCTAATTCATCGAAATTCTTGAACGATTCCCAGACTCCGGATCTTCACGCCGAATAAAAATTGTTTGCGTAATGCTAGTCCCGATGAAAATAAAATTTACACCGTCCCCATCAACGATCACGACGCGTCCGAATCGTTGAATGTTCAGAGGAACCGTAAACAAAACGTCCTGCTCGGAAGAAACTATCGTGCCGTACGCGAATGCACTACATATGCGAGGAACGGAAATGTTTCTGCTGCTCGCGCGGCTCAAACTAGCTAGCAGAATATCGTTTCGGTTGATATTTTTATCCGGAGTTTATCGCGTTGATATGCTCATTCTTTACAGTGGCTCGTAAATGTTTACACAGGCCGGTTTATTCTCGAAAACCGAAATTAACTACAAAATTTATTTGTTCGATTAAAAGCTGACGATATTGCGTGCGCCGAATAAAATTCGTTTACGATCACTCTTCGTTTTATCGTGTCCTGTACGGCCGGTTGCATTATAGATAAAATTGACAACGATGTTACGAATAAACTATGGCAGAATCACAAGAAGTCTCGTTTAGCTCGAGTTTTTCACGAAACGTCGAAAATCGGACAGTACGCTCGGCATTCGAATTAAACGGATTAACGAATCGTTTGATAAAGGAAAAACTTGCCGGCGGCATAGGTTTAATTAACCGCGACTATTTGCCGGCTTAATGATATCAAGGCACCGGCCCGAGTGCCCCGGCCACCGAAGAATGGTGGAAACGGAATTAAATTGGAGAGGCGAAACGAGCCTCGGGCACGCGAGCTTCCCTGCCCTCGGATAGTTACTTTCTTGTCCAACCTATTTTCGAATCTATCTTGGTTACGGCGTTACACGAGCTTCATTAGACAAAGAAAATATTTTCTGATTGGTCCGCGAAATGCGCCTGATCGATCCGCTACGTTGTACCGTTCATTCTTCTCTTCCCTCATTTTCTCCGTCTGGAAAAACAGCCGCACGGTTCGATAATAATCATCATTCTCTTCTCGGATGCAGTACAAGTAATATTCTAAAGACGCAAAGCTTTTTAAAATTTTCTTTAATGTTAGACAGACGCGTATTCCATCTATCAGAATGATATATAATTCGATCATGATGATCATTAACTTTTTAATTCACAGCTAGACCGAGAGTCCCTATACGCTTACGGCATGAATATTTGTTAAATTCAAAAAATCCTGCACGCCAATAAAATTTAATATAGTTTGCCCAATTTATTTTCACCACGGGGAGTCCTGTATTCAGTCGAAGGGATTTTTATGAAGAATACTTTTTTCTCTTTCTTCGTTCGTTTTATGAAGATTTTTAATTATCAAGATTCCTGATTGATCTATCGCTCTTATGTTTTTTCAGACTGTCTCGGAAAACATCGGTCGCTAATTAATTAACTAATTTAATTCATTTCGCGAAGCTTGTCCCACTTTACTACGTTCCGTTTCGCTCGAATGGTTTTCGAAAAGACAAAGCCGGATTAAGAATTTAATTAAACGAACACCATAGTCATTGAACTTTTAATATTGCACATTCGTGTTCCATGAACGAATAAGATTAATGTAAAAACAACCCAGGGGGTCCTGTTTGATCACCATCAATCGACAGATTCCATTCAAAAATTCCACAGATAATTGAATTTGAATCGACGCTGAACGGATCGATCGCAATAATCATGTCGCCGGTGAGAAATAGATTGATATTAATTCTAAACGCATGGATCGTGGGGGTGTATTAGATGAAATTTAAATTGCATTCGGAATTTCGATCGGTCTGGAAAAAACGCAAACACGGTTCGACCAAAAGTGGAATCGAAGCTGGATATCGTGTGAAACGTTCGGAAACCTAAATGGACGGGTACAATTATTTATAATGTTATTCTGAGAGCTTCTCTCGGCGGGTTCTCGAATAAATAATGGTAACGAGCAGTGTACGATCGAACCGTGGTACCGATAGGCAGGGATTATCAGATTCATTCGGCATTATTGATTGCCTCGACACGATGATACCGTGCGTCATCGGAACTGCGAAACGCGTAATATTTTAAGGCGAAACCGGTCGCTTTTCGCGCCGCGCCGCGCCGCCGCCCCGAGTACGATTCAATAATTCACATTTAACTTCCCTGAACGGGGCCGATTGGTAAATTATGTGTCGGCAGATAAACTGCCCGGAGTAAATTACAACTCTACCGAAACTTCGCGACAGTCGTTCGTCAAGGACACACTTTCTTTCTCCGGGCGAAACGGAATCGTAAATCTGGCGCCAGCCTTCCTCTTGGAAATAAAAATTGACTGTCATTTCCTCGCGAAAACGAAATAAAACAAGAATTCTATTCAAATCGCCAACTCTTGCTATCCGTTCAACACGCAATCCGAAAACAACAGGCAAGGTAACCTTGAAGGAACCACGGCACACCGGCTCTCAAGGTCGTCCCCACCATTTCACTCCCGCTCGAGGGTGATCCTCGTTGGTGGGGGGGGCGTTCGCGAGGGGTCGAATAATTGGCAGACTCGTTAACGATTGGCAAACCCGACAAGGCACGTTCGGCAAACGCGATCGTAACAACTGCTGCGGGCCGGTTTCAGGCGTCGCGTCGCGTCGCTCCGCGCATCGTTGTAACGCGAGTTTGTCATTTGAAGCTCGGCTGGTTCGAATAATGACCGCGTGCACCGCGATCGATCCGATTTCCGGTGGCTAAGCAATAATCGCCGGACAAATCTGCGCGAGCCGAACGAAAACAGAAACGCGTATCCGCGTCGGGAAGTGTCCGCGTGTAAAACCGGAATATGGAGTGGAGAATATAGAGCGGAAAGCCTCTCGAAACGAGAAGTTCCTTCAGCATTGGCGAGAGAGAGAGAGAGAGAGGGAGAGGGAGAGAGGGAGAGAGGAGGAGGAGCCCCCGAGAGTCGCGGCGTAAAAACGAAAAACCGTGGTTTACGGAGGGGTACCGCGCGGCGGTAGAAAAAATTGCAACGTAGGGAATCGGGCGCGTGGGAGATGCTGGGCGAAGGGGTGAGAGGGGGTAAGGGCTGGAAATCCTACCCCCGTCCTCCCCTCTTTCCCGAGGCGGGGCGTTATTCGCGCGATCCTGTGTACGTGGCGTCACGTATGAGATAACGGCCGGAACGTTTCCAGGTCGGCGTGACCGTGTTGTCGAGGCTCGACTTTACTGCCGCGAGAAATGCAGTTGCACTCGGTGACCGGTGCAGGGCCGCCCCAGGATGGCTCTACGGCCGACTCGATTTCGGTAACGCCTCTGGACCTAATCTCTGCCAGATCGATCGGGTTAGTTCACCGGATACTACTGATACTTACGCGATTTTGGTCCGGCTACTTCGACAACGCGCGCGATCTCTTTTAACCCTTCGCGTTTCACATTCTTTGTAGCAGGATCATTTTCACCATCATGAATATGCATCCAACAGCGCTCCATTGAAAACATTGTATGTTGCTTGTGAATCTTTAATAGCTAGCATTCTTCATGAATAATTAAAATATAGTGCTTCTCTACCGAATACCCCCATAAATTATAAATAACAATCTCTACTACAGAATATCCTTAATGAATTATTTAATGAAATCTCTTAATTAATAATCCTCTATAAATAAGCACTGTTACCTAACGGATCTTCATTAAAGATTTTTAAGAAATAAAATGCTTAAGAGGTAAGAATCTTTAATAACTTGAAGGTCCAATCAAGAATTCTTTATTCAGACATGATTTAATGAAGCTCTTGTGTATATATAGTGTCGATAATTAACCAAATTTCATTAAAAATTCTAATATCCTAGGATAAACATCTACTAGAATTACAATTTTTCATTTTAATTCCTAATAAATGTAGCATTTAAGGATTATCCTAAATTGTAGTTAACGTGTTATAAATGTCGTAAATGCAGTACGATGCCTTTTTGCAGGGAATCAAATTCGTTCGGGCATAAAAATACGAAAATACGTGAGCCGACCGGGGTAACAGGTTGGGCCCGAACCGAGGTGTAAAAATGTGCTAATTATGCAATAGACATAAACATTCGTCCGGCGATTGTAGCGTCAGTTCGCCGTCTACAGACAGAGTCGCATTCTCTTCTGCCTTCCGCTCCTGACTCGCTAATTTTCAAACTGTACATGTGTAGCTAGGAACTCTTGCCTGGCGAAAAGAGTTGAAGGGAAGCTGCCAGCAAGTTCCTAACTTCGCGAGAAATATTTGCAGAATGAAGTTCCGCGCCGCTCGCGGAATAACACTTCGCTCGAGCACCGGCGGTGGGTTTATTTGTTGAACGCTCTAATTTCTTCCAGTTAGAATAAAACCGGCAAGAACAGCAGAGAGGCAAAAGAAGAGAGAGAGAGAGAGAGAGAGAGAGAGAGAGAGAGAGAGAGAGAGAGAAAGAAGCAGAGAGTCACGATTCGTGCAGCTTTTATTAGGGGACGCGATGAAGAAAAGTTTAAAAACTTTCGCTGCAACGACCTGCGCGTTTACTGAATTTATTTTTATAATCTCAAATCTCATTTCTTATTAAGCTGCCCCGAGCGTATCCGCCACAATGAAATAAGAAGGTGTATCTTTATATTTTCGCCACGGACGAGCTATAGCAGCAGACAAATCACCTAATGTGTTTTCTTTAATAAATTAATGTTTGTTTAGTTACCAGGTGGCGGTGGGTTGTGCAGTCAACATTTATTTCATAATGTGATTGATGCACTTCTATATCTACAGTACTCTAAAAAATTAATTTCCAATTTACAGAATTTTCTGAATCTATTATTGTGATTAAATAGTGTATAGTGACAATTAATAACAATTTATTGATCCTGGAGATACTGAAATCTTCTCGAATCAATATAAAAAAATACATGAAATTTGTCTTTCTCCTTTCGGTCATTTAAAGAAGAAAATTTCTGCCGTAAATAAAAAATAATTTCCAGTTTAGTTCGGGCGTCCAAGAAATCGTACAAAACAATTACAACGACAGAATTCAATTCTCTCCGTGATCGATAAAGAATTTATCTTTAAAAAAAAAACGAGCTTGCGGCGATAGTTAAACGCGAACTTCTCCTTCGTATTAAAACTTTTCACCGTATTTATAACTTGGCAACCGATTCCACCGTCGAAAGATATTTCCCTTTGATACGGCTTTCCGTTTCGCAAACTTTCGCAGAAGAACAGCGGACAAGGCGACTCGATGATCGACCTCAGGCCGCTTGTTTATTCCACCGACACGGAATAAAATCGCTGGGAACGATCGCGGACATAACCGAGGAAGATCGTTCGTATGGAATTTCTGAAATCGTAACGTATCGTTGTGATGAACAAACCTACGCGTCTTGGGGCAGATTAATTCAACGTCGGAGGATCTGCATAAGATGAGTACTTTGTGACTCAATTTTTAATCGGTCGAGTCTGCGAGGCAGTGGAAACGGTACCTGAAGCTTCCTCGAACGCTGCTTTCATTGAAAATAGTATAATAAACCAGTTTTCTCGTTGACGTGAGAATCAAAAGAGATGCACAATCTTTCAAAATTTTCATTGCGTTTCATTGTTAAATAAACTATATTAATATGATATTTGATTGTTTCCGTAAGTGTCATTCAATTTTTATTTCATTATAATAAATTATCTTGGTTTTCGGGAATCTTTGACCTCGCTGAGCAGATAATTAAAGTGCCAACAGGCTTCCAGTGCACATTCAACGTTAAAAAGAAAATATATTCCCTGCAATTAAAATTTCGTTCACCCGAAAAGCCCATAATCGTCCCAGAAACCTCTCAATTCCCCGCAGAACCGCCGCTCGGATTCACCAAATCGAATAATCAATCCCCATAGCCCAAGATCTACTAACTCCGAAGGACCACTCTCCCAAAATAAAAATGGTGCAGCGCTCCGCCAGCTTCTCGAGCCTCCAAATCCGTTGAAAAACCATCGAGTCGATCCTCGAACTAACAGCCGGGGCAGGGGGGGGTGTGGCGCCGAAAAATCGTTATAATCGATCGTGTCGGTGCGCGGATCGATCGTAAAAATCGGCTACAGAGGCTGCCGTCGTTTTCGAAGGCTTTTATCGAAATGAAAAGCCATCGAGAGTGGTCGTGAACGAAGCTGGGGGGTTGGAACGCGTTTAACGAGGTAACCCTCGGTCGAGTTTCCGCGGGGATTAATCGATCATCGGCCGCGATACACTCGAAACGGCCTGCCCGTGGAACAAACAAGCCCTCGGAGAACAGAGAGATCCAGAAGAGATCGAGGAGAGAAACGACGGGGGGTTGTGGGCGGACGGAAAGAAGGGGGTGAGGGGGTTGGAAACGATAAGATAAGACTTGGTCGAATTTCTTTTCCCTCCCGGTAGTCCGTCGCCGAGATCCGACGATAGCTTTCACTATGATTACTGGAGCCGGTTAATCGAGTCGCGCCACTAAATCGCTCGTTTTACCCCAGTATCGAATCGACCGATCGATTGGCAACTGGACCGTGGAACGGACACCGGGGGCTGCGGGGAAATCTCCGGCGAGGAGGACTCTCCCTCTCTCGAACAATGACAAAAAGCCACGTTAACGGTATTCGGTAAGTTTGTTTTATTTTATCGAGTTCTCTTTTGTTTTCTTCTCTTCTTCGTCGCAGCGAGTTCTCTCCCTTTTTTCCCATTTTCTCTGGCTCGGGCTTCTCGCTCTGTGAAAAACAGGAATATTGTGGTTTATTTGATGGTTCGGAAAAATGGAGATTTTTTTTATTAGTACAGGAAAAATTTGTCGAGGAAATTTTGGAATATTCACGTTTACACAAATATCCACGATACAGCACCGGCTTGTGGATTTTCCCGCATTTATGAAACGTGTAGGGCCGAAAGAGATAAATTATACGTTCGCGTGCACTGATCAACGCCGAACGGTTGGAAACAATTTTCAACGGGGACAGGATTTTGCGAGAAGATGCAGAATCCGCTAATGCTTCTTTAACACTCTAATCTTCCAAAAACCAGCCACGATATTCGCCGAACATAATCCCAAATTATTTCCTCTGATAAATACTGACCAGGATTATCCAACAGACATAATTTCACCCTCGTCAACGTTCTTCGTTTCCGAAAACCCCCGAAAATCCACTGAACAAGTAATCACTGCGGAAAGAAATATAATCGCGTTGGCTGTCAGCTCAATCCGACGATACAAGCTGAAACAAGAAGACTCGGTGATCCAGCCTAGATCTCGCTACAGATCTATATCTAGCAGATGGTGCAGTTTGTTGCAATTTTCCTGGCCTCGTACACATTAAAAACTTTTTCTATTTATTTTACCGCCAAACCAGAAAAAAACATGAACGTGTGTAGATCGAAGAATAATCGTAGATCACAATTTTCGATATTTCGATCTGCTGCAAAATTTTATTTCAATTTGAGACGAAGTTGAAGTCGACCGACGGCGTTTGAGATTTATGTTTAATTCGTCGTTCACTTTATTAAGGCAGAGTGCTCCTGGATTATTAGCGAGTGAAATTCGAAAATTAATTCAAGGCTAAACGCTCTCTTGAATTTGTTAAATCGGCGCACAGCAATAATTTGTTAAATCGGTGCACAGCATTAATTGGTTTAATTCGAGTCGACATTTATTATGAAATTTGAAAATCACGTCGAAAAGTGTATTTTCGAATCGGCTAATTTAATGGTGCTCTTTCGTTGGATTTGCAAGGGATGTAGCTTTAAAATTAGTTCGGCTCTTTTTTAATTCGACCCTGTCACGATATCCTGTGAACTCTGCTTAAAATAAATTCGAACATTCGATCTGATATTTTGTAATTTCAATATGTGAATTTCTCCCCTAGAAATCGATTTACGTGGAACACATTCTGCTGACAATATAGTTTCATTTTTTAAAATTATTTAAACAAGTCGAGAAATATCTCACACGTGACCGCTGGAAAATAGAGAAACGGCAAATACTCGGCGAATATTTTTGCGTTTCAAGGCATAATGTAGCCATTATCGCGATCCTTTGTTCCTTATAAGCGTGCTTAAACTGATTTCAAAGTGTAGTGAAGTGCGGCCTGCATTTTTAAAACTGGCTGCAGTTTTTCGCATTCTAGAATGCAGTCGAAAATAAGGCAAAAGTGTATAGAAGTACACCATTTAGTTTTTACTCTGGCGCTCGCTTAATCACATCACTGCCTTTGACTCTCATTCTAGCGCCCTTCAGATGGAACTATGAAACGAGGCTTCAAACTGGATACCGTGTGGCAATGTTATTTCTCGTTCTCTCTTTCATACTTTTCCGGAAATACGCGCTCTTTTGAATGTTCCTCGCGAATAGTAACAATCGCAAATTACGTTATTCCACAAACTTGAAAGATGAATTTTTGATTTGAAAATTTTAAGTTGGAATTTTATGGATATTACTACACGAAGCTCGAGCAATTACTTTACGAGTTTATTTCAATGCGATCTCACGGAGGAAAGAGAATAAATACTAAAAATAAACAATTAATATAAAGAAAAAAAATTGACGTTGTTCCAGGAGGTTTTGGCGTCCCGATTCATCTCGAGTCCAATGATCCCGCGGAGCTTTAACGAACTCGAAGATCGCCGAGTGTCTTTGATGCCCCGAAACTCTCGAAAGAGTATGGGCGAAGAGGGTGGGGTAGGGTAGGGGGTGCGAGATGAAAGCAGAGGGACTGATTTTCAAGTCTAAAGAAGCGAAGGTGGATGGAAGGAGCAAACTCTGGTCGTCGTCTCGTACGTAGGGAAACACTCTGATTACCGAATCCGAGGAACGAAAGATCTCGGGGATCGGGCGAACTCGAAAACGGAGAAGAAAGCTCCGGGTTATTGAATCCGAGGGAAAAACGAAGCAAATTCACGTATTTACCAGGTGCACAGGGGCGGACAAAGGCACTCGCGGAGAGAGGAGGAGGGGGCATGGAAAACGGGCTACCGACGTCGCCAGCAGCTTTCGACGAACCGAATCGCTGGTACACACGCCTGTTCGCTGCCAATATGGCGAAGAACGCGTAAAACCGGTTGGTTTACGGTGAATGGGGAACAGAGGAGGCCAACGGGACTTCGTTTTGCACGCGTTCGAAATTGCGAACTGCCCGAAACTCCCTGGACAGAGGCGCGAATTCTCCATTATTCCATTTTTCGCACGGCAGCGACACCGTGCGATCGCGAACGACTCTGAAATCTTTTCTTCTTTTCGAACAGCTTTGTCCATGGTTACAATCGATTACTATTGGTAGTACCCGGTTTCGATTTTTGCGTCCAGAGGATCGAATCCGGCTTTCCACGCCGAAGGCATTCGGACAAACGAAGTTTGAATATCTCATTAGAGTTCTTTCCGCCGTGCAATTTTTGCGACGGCTCCTCGGCGTGTTACAGTATTCATGAAGTCGTTACTCGCAGTCACGATAATACCGGATTCTTCGTTACACCGGGAGATTGCGAAAGCAGCGGAATTAAAAAATTACCCAGCACCAACGCCGGACAGACTCATTCGTTACTGTTCCAAGCTTGTCGAACGGCTAATCGAGTTATCCGCCCGGTGGAATTGATCCTTTCTAAGGGGGAAATATGTTTAACTACTCCTTTGTTTGTTTCATCTTGGACGTTTTAATACTCTGCGCTTGTTCAAGTGTTAATTAATCTACTGCATCTGCTGTGTATCGATTAAAAATACTCTTCCGATTTTTTTCTTGAAAGAACTTCGTTTACTATACAATGTCTACGCTAAAAAGTTTTATTTCCCAGTGAACAAGCTGCTGCGAGTTTTCCGTAAACTCTAAAGCAGAAAATTGACCAGAACTTCGCAACATATCGAATAAAACGCAGTACCTATGCGGACCTCTGGCATCACTTCAGTGTCTTCTACCGACTCCTGAAATGAGTAAGCACGCGTTACGGAACGTCCGGTATAATTTGAAGCCTAGAACGACTTTTTCCAGGTCCAGGCTGCATCTCTGCCGAAGCTATACCGCTCCGGCCATTGTTTCCGTTGGATTCGATCAGGTTGACCGTAGCGGAGGCGCGTACGATCGAGAAAGCAGTTAGTCCCCATTCTGGTGGCCGATTCGAGTAGGGCTTCGGACGCTTGCACGAGACAGCGGAAGCACTCGAGGAAATCCCTCGCTCTACGTTCCGGCAATCGATGACCGAAGAAAAGCGTTCCCGGCAACGGTTACCCGTCGACAAACAACCGCGGACCTCGACGACCGGCACACCCCCTCCCCCCCATACACACCCTCCGCACCCCTCGTCGAGCCCGCTAAATTGAAACTCGAGTCCGTGAGAAGGGCTGGGTGCCCGGCACACCGTCACCTTCCACGAGCTCGCGCGCGTTTGCACTCGCCGTTTTATCTCGACCGGTTTTATTTCCCTCTCCCGTGCTGTTGTTGCTGCAAAGAATTAGGGGACCAAATATTGAACCTAGCGGGGCCGTCTATCTTTTTCGAACGGCGGGATTCTTTCGAGGATGGCGCGGCGGTTGGAAAAGATCGATGAATCGTGTTGCTTTTGGAAAGTATAGAAGGGAGTAACGCGGGTATAGGAAAAATAGGGATACAGAAAATTGGAAAAGTAGACACGCGGGCATAGAAAATAGAAAAAACTGAAAACATAGGTGTATACGATACACGGATATGGAAAAGTAGTGTAATAGAAAAATAGGCGTACAGAGAAATAGGCTGCGTGCGAGAAATAAAAGTACAGTGAAAGGGAATAAACGAAAATAGACGAAAAATACGTGTTTCGTGTTTCGCGCGAAATTTCTCGCGCCGGGGAAATGCAATAAAGCACAATGGACCGTTTGAAAGATGCCCGAAAAAATCGATTCCCCGTTGCTTTTGTGAACATTTCGAATAACAAGCGTAGTACAAGCGCTATCCATGATCAAATAATAGGGCGGCACCGGTACAAATTGCATCGAATGCGCGCGATCAAATGTTTAGGTTCCATTTGCCATTTCTTGGAGTGCAAATACCTCGAAGCAATTGATTCCAGTGTTCACTTTATTACGACTGTAACCAGAGGCGTCAGCACATATCGTGCCGCGCCGTTCCCCAAATATTAAACATTACATCGTTTAGTTTATTTAACAATCACCTCGCACAATATTGCCCTTTTAAATATTCGGCCGGTGGATGGTTGCGCGGGTCGGCCGCGATCCAATTTGGATATTGCGCGCGTTTTCGGTAAATACTCTAATTCGATAGATCCCCCGTTTTATTCGCGGCACGATCGTAAAACCCGATGGCCGCTCCGGCGAGATCGTCGCGGACGTCGTCGATTTAATTCGCCGCGCTAATATCTCCCGATTCGGCGAAGATGAACGGCTCGGATCTTCAAGGAATTTCGTTCGCCGAAAACGATGATAACCGATACCGCGAATGAAATATTCAATTGATCCTGCAAATTCGCCGTATTTCCATGAAAATAATATCCGTCGGCGCTCATTCCAATTCCATTACCGAATAAATTGCTGTCGATTCGAGACCACAATGCGGGAGGAACCATTGTGAAATTCTTTTTTCAACGATTCACTTAATCATTTCTTTGTCGAGAACAACATCCATTATTATGACTCTGCAATTTAATTCGCGAAACGATTGAAAAATATCCCGGGGAACTTATTTGAATAATTTCAGGGACTGTTGAGAGGGTACCCTTTAGTATTCAATTTGGAAGGTAAAGGGTGGGCCTCGGGGCCGGGAAAATTGATCAACGTCGAAAAGGGACGGTCCCGTTTACGATCCAGCGCCGGCCGGGCCACTTCCCAGTGACTTCAATTTAGACGAAAGGGTTGATATTTCCTATGACACTGTAATCCCGGAACAGGATTTTGTCGTGCTCCCTCTCAGCCGTCGAGTCGGGACGGGACATTAAAGCTGTTTTCACATTGTCGTTCGTAGAGGAACTCTCTACCGAGTACTTGCCATGGTAATCAACTGGAAGCCACTGCCAGAGTCCATTCCAGATTGCCCCTCGTTCAATTAGCATACATACGATGGCTACCGTTGCTTTTGTACCACTCCCTTCAACCCCCACCCCCCATGGCCCACCCACCGCCCACGACTTCGACCCAGTTTCTTCCGAAACAGAAGTGTCTCCCGTCTGTTAATTAATTCGTTTGCTCTCGGGATTTATTAATCTCGGATCTATGAATCGCTCATGGGACGAATAAAACCCCGCCACACTTCGGTCCCTCTATCTCCAATTGTGGCGAAAATTGCCATCGAAGTCTCGAGATTATTACTCGTAGAGGTAACAAATAAAGACGATAATAATTCCTCGACGAGTTAGGCGAATATTCGACGCGCAGGCTCAGCCGCGCAACCGGAAATTGAAGGAACCACGGACAGGAACGAGTTATGAAATACGACGTCGGAAATTTACATGAAACTTAATCGGTTCGAGCGGATACGGGCCGCGCCTCCGGTGACTGGCTCCCAGGATGCATTTCTAATTGGCTAACCCTTTTCCCTTTGAGCAACAACAGCAGCAACAACGGCCACGTATCGATCCCTCCCCCCCCCGGACTTCTATTAAACGCATCCCGATTGGAACAATGAGATACCATCGCCGGAGAACTGCGAACATAATCCTCCGAGATCCCGACGAATTAGTCAGCATTATCTTCATGTTGATTAACACGGATCAGTCTCGGGCTTTACTTATATTATTTTTGCGAAGCTGTACCGCGGATAAACTGGGTGGAAAATGTTTTAGGGGGCTCCAGCCGCGAAGATCAGTGTCAGAAAAGTCTGAAACCTTCGCGTCTCGTTATAATAGACGCCTCAGGAAACGAGAGCCCCGGCTCTTGTGAAGTGGAACACTCGACGATTATGCCGACGTTCTTAATATCTCGGATTTAGCTTCCGTGTCGGACGTTTTCTGCGATGGTTAAGTCTTTCGGGAGCAATGCAACGGCGCACGGAACTCTCACTTTGGTAAGATAGATTTCCTATTCTTCGTTTAATCTGTGGAGATATCAACGATTAATCAGACTAGTCGAACAATTTCTTCGTTGATACGAATACCTCCTGTCTGTGCGTTTCTCCGAGACGGTGCAGTCATTTAGGAACATTCTGGAACCGCGTGGAATTCAGTTTGATGAGGTAGGTTCCTTCCAAAGTGTTTCCAACTTTTATCCGGTAGAACAAATAGCGAATAATCGGACCACAGCTTGCTATTTCAAACATAAACAGTGTGTTTGATCCTTCCAGAGTTCTCCGCGACATTGCTATACCTCGTCCACCGTGGAATTGGTTAGTCATAGAAGCCACGGCAATGGGAACCGGAGTGTCGGCAAGCAGAAACATCAATGATTACGCCGGCGTCTTCATTATTTTCGACATAATCTGTCTCCAAGCTTGTTTCGCTATGGCGGTAATGGCTTCCAGAGATAATATGCCACGCGGTGAAACTTTCGACCAGACTTCGAGTTGGGGGGGGAGGGCGGAGGATCCTCTATCAGGGAACTTTTCCGCGTCCAATGAGCCTTCCTAATTACTTCGCGGAGTGTTAACTCACAAAGAATGCTCTTTAATACTCGAAAGAGCGTCGCGTTAAACCAGACACCGCAATTTTCAAAGTGTCCGTCCATATCGGCGGAGGAGTTTCTTTCGCCGGGAACTTGCTGCTCGCTTTTATCAGGGAAATACAAAGTTGTTCCGTTCCGTCGGTTCCGTGAGATTTCATGCTCCTTGGGCTCCTCTAACGTCTGGTCCGTGTCCCTTTGAAATGCCAAAAAGTTCTCGCCCCTCTCTCACGGTAAGAAGCTTTTTATCCAGCGTACGAATAACACGAGCCAGATGATATTCGAGTAGAATTCGAATAAATAGAATTTAAATATATTTGCGAATACACGAGAGCCTAATAATATTTGAGTAGAATTCGAATAGATAGAATTTAAATATATTTGCGAATACAGGAGAGCCAGATAATATTTTAGTAGAATTCGAATAGATAGAATTTAAATATATTTGAAAATACAGGAGAGTCAGATAATATTTGAGTAGAATTCGAATAGATAGAATTTAAATATATTTGCGAATACAGGAGAGCCAGATAATATTTGAATAGAATTCTAATAGATAGAATTTAAATATATTCGAGTAGAATTCGTATAGATAGAATAGATGTATATTTGCGAATACTTTCCGGTAGAATCAATGGGAAGAAGCTCTGCATTATCCAGTTTTGTAGCGACCCTCTGTTTTCCAGGGCATAAATTTTCATTCATCTGGCGCGGGCGCGCGCACCGGCTGATAGCGCGCCGTCAGTATTTCCCCGGTGCATTTTTATTGCTCGGTTATTAATCACCGCGACGAAATACGTTAGCGAAAGGGCTCCGGGACGCGATCTATCATCCTCCATCTTGCTCCGTCGCCCATTTTACTCGCAACAGAGTCCTTTTACAGCTGGCCGGCTTTAAAAGATCAAACGCGCCACCCAAGGCGTTCCATTGAATTTTCCAGTGGACCTCGGGCACCGTTGGATCAACGGCGAGACTTCATTAATCCTTGTAAGTTACGCGGGAGAGAGGATATCCAACGTTGGCGAACCCTTCGGAGCCAACCGTTCTCGATCATCTCTTCCCCGTGCGTCCGAGCTCACCGTGCACGCGTCCCCGAGTATTAAACGTGCGTTTAATCTCGCCTCGCTATGTTCTGTTTTTTCCTCTGCTCCCCCCTCCCCTCCCACTCACCCTTCTCCCTTCGTTTTGTAACCCCGCGGCCAATGAGAACCTGTTGCTAACCCCAGCCGCAATTATGCATCAGCCTTTCGGCCGTCGGCTGTATGCTCGGGGGACTTATCGCGGAAGCCCACCCCACCCACCGGCCAGCACTGCCGGCCAAGAACCAGCGAAAAACCGGAAGAAATAAAACGATCCCAGATACATTGCGGTCCGGCGTGCTTGGTCAATTCGTCGTCGAACCTTCTTTTTTTCTGCTTCGCTCCTTGCCCGACACCCTGCGGGGGTTATTTTTTTCCAGACTGACCCGGGCAACAGGCACTTCGGGGCTGCCGCCTCTGCCCATCAGATAACTCGACAGAGCATGGCGAGGGTGAAAAAGAACTCGAAAAAATTTTCTGCCAGATTCTCCGCCGTTCTGCATCTGATACGTAGAATGAAATATTCAAAAGGCGGTCTCTCTCTCTCTCTCGCGCGCGCGCACGAAGCTTTTGTATGCTAGCATGAAAATTCAGTAAATGATTTTCGAGATAACTCCGCTGAACGTTACAGTTTCTAGATCTAGGGCTGTTTGTATTCATTTGTTTCTCTTAACTCGAAAAATTCAAATCAGCAAGATAAAAATGTTCTGTATCAAGAATACAATGAAGATGACACATGGAGGAACATTATAATGCAGTCGGGAGGGTGTCGGAGGACGCGCGGGGGTGGATTTCTTTAACGACTCCCGATAACCATGGGTTATTTAAGTTTATCATTGCCGCGGGACTCCGCGGGATCATCGTGGACGGATCCCGATATTTACAGCGTCCGTGAGTGCCGCATCAATCTCGCGCCGGGCCGCAACGGCCGGTCTGTTCGCTCGCAAATCCACGTCGTTTAGGTGGCCGGTGCATTAAACTGGATTTATATTTCCTCGAATAGGGGCCGATAGGATCGATCGGTATTGTCGGCTGGTAAAACCCCGAGCACCGCTCTGCATCTTATTTGAGAATCATCCTCTCTTTCGCGTCTCCTCTCCAGCTCCCCCTCCTCATCCACCTCCGGCTCCTCCTGCTCCTCCTACTCCTCTGACCCCCAGTAATAAAATCGTGGAAGGAAGTTTACGGTGTCGCCACTTTTGTTGTCTCTATCGGGGTCCTGCGGTTGGTTTCCCCGGTCCTTTTGTGCCCCTCCACCACAGATTTATGGATCTTCCCCCGTTCAAGACGAGCGGATGAATTCGTGGCGGAGCGGTTGTTTGGACGCTGGGAAACGATAACACGCGACGATACAGCCACCGGAGTCTTGCAAATCCGAAACTAACAACGTTGTAACGTCGAGCTAGGCTTCGAGGAACACGGACTCGTTATGGTCCGGGGAGCCACGGTTGTTTCTCGAAGGGCCAAATTACCGTATGGAAATCCAGGATCGGTCCAGACCACTGTCGTCACGGCAACGAAGATTGATCTCTCTAGCGAATCTTCGAGAAACGATACCGCCTCTCGAGTTCCACTTCCGAAATTATCGAAAAATTATCGAACGAACATCCGGATCGTTCGAGAGATCCGGTTCGAGGAAGATCGACCGAAGATCTTCTCGTAACACAACGACACAGTTACTCGTGTACGAAAAAATTCTAAAACGCACCAAATACGATGTTGCAACATCAAGCTCCCCCGTCGTTCCACGAAGATCCAAATTGCCGTATGCAGACCCCGAAGATCGCGGAGATCACCAGGGACTCCGAGCGAAACAAATTGCCTCGGGCGAAGAGAGGTATCTCGGGCGCGAGGAGGGGCCCGAAAGTCCAATAGGTGAGAGTCCCCGGAGACGGGCCGAGTTCTCCCAGCGATCCCCGCGCGGAGTACCGTGGTCATGGTTCACATTATCCTAGGAGAGAGTCCGACTGATCTCCTCGGCCGGAGATCGTCCGAGCATAAATCTGTTCCGGGATCGGTTCAACTGGTCGTCGGCTGGCTGGATCGTGTTTTTGCGATCGGCCGGATGAGCGACGTTTCCAGCCGGTCCACGGGACCGAACGAAAGGAGAAATTGCATCGAGCGAACCTCCGGAAGGAGAGAGGGCTGAGGGAGGGGGGGGAGAGGGAGGCGAGGTCGATAGAACGAGATTAAAAGAGGCAAAGCTACAAGATTAAAAGGCAATGCCGGACACGGGCCGAATCGAACGACGCGGACGAATGCTCGCGGAGACATTTATATTCCGTGGAAATCGTTATTGACCGATCAGAGGACTCGAACGATCCTCCCCCCACCCCCCTCTCTCTTTCTCTCTCTCTCTCTCGTTTCTCCTTCTTTCCGTTCTCTTCGTTTCGCTCGTCGTCGACGTTCCACGCTTTCCAGCGACGCACACGATCCGAGCGACACTCTGTTTCCAGGTCTTCGTCCGGCATCTCTCATTGTCGTTTATGATATCCAGAGGCTTTTGTGCTCGTCCGTTGATCTCGTTTCTCTCGTTTCGCTCGAACCGCGTCGTCACGTAGCGTCGGCAGAGTTTCGGGACGCGCGCGCCCATTGGTCGCCCGAGGGCTTTAATTGACGTAATTCGAGGACTCGGCTCGCTCCGGGTTGACACGAAGGGCGGAAGATTTTCACCATAGTTTCGCCAAGTACGCCGCGCAAACGCCTCCGCAGACTATCGCCGCTCTCCACCGTGTAGCGCGCTATGCCTGGAACTATGCTGCTCGCCCGCTTTGCTTTGGATTTTGGTCGGCCACCAGACTGTGTGCCGTGGAATCGCTGGAGAAGCTGCTCGCCGATATTGCGAGATTTGGTCCCGGATTACCGAACGATTTTCGAAAACCTACCTGGGACGAGGAGCGACAGCCTGGAATAAAATCAACATCTCGAAACTAGAGGCTTCGAGCTTTGAAACGAGCTCAGGCTGCTCTCAGGAATTTCAGGAGGAAGATAATTCGTGTGTATACCGGGCGAGTCAGCTGACGTTTGCATCTCTATCTTTGAAAACAACAAAGATGCAGACGTTAGGTGACTCACCCTGTATAATTACGTGTGTGGCCATCGTGCCCACGGAGAGTTCAGCCCCAGGAGTAAATTACCGAACGATCTAATAACTTATCGGGCCGGAGGCGATTATCATATTGAAAGATTCAGCACGGAGAAGATTGATCCTCGTAAGGTCCCGGCCATGGAAATCGTGCTCCCGAAGAAATCCGCGACGTCGAGGGGTTTCGAAAGTAAAAGAATCGATTCTTGGCCGGGGGGGGGGGGGGCGTCGCCGCCGCCTCGACGCTGCCGGTACAGTCGCGGGTCGATCTTGAACGGTTGGGAGACAAGCGGCGATCACTCGAGATCCCCGTCCGTCACGGTCTTTCCTCGAGGATCGAGCAACTTCGTGGCACTCGACAATATCTACGGGCGAAGACGGAAACCGGAAAAGGGTTCGAAGCAGAGACGGTAACAGTCGGACGGGCCGCATAAATCAGCTGCACCGGAGAGTTCTCGAGCGAGAGAGGAGGCGTCGAGGCCGGCAGGCCGACCCGTCAATAAAATGCAAACGGGGAAAGTTACAGCTAAAGATCCGACTAGCCCGGATCCGCACAGAGAGTACTTGGACGCTCCGTCCACCGACGATGAGGACCAAGGCAGTAAGATTTACGAGGAAAATATTAAAGACACCCCCACTAACCGCGTTTCAGCCCTCTGACACCGCGTATTCTCACTTGCGATAACCCCCAACCTCGCCTAACCTCCAACATTAATCGCGTATTCATTCTTTTTGGTATTCAATTAGCAAAAATTTTGACTCGATTCAAATTGAGACAGTGAATAATTATCAACAATTTCGTTGGCCCTCATCAATTATTTCTCCACTTATTTGATCGTTAAGCTCGGTGCACATTCATACTTTCACAGGTTACTTTACACGTGACTGAGTCCTGTGGAAAATTAAAGGGTCGTTAAGTTGTCGATAAAACGCACAGTTGATTTTTTACCGATGATGATTTTACGCCGTGCGACCGATGGAATTTTATTCGAATAATTCTGAAAATTTTCACCCGGTGATAATAATGTGCCGAAAAGTTGGGGGCATCAGTTCGAAAACAGGAATCTCTCGATTTCCGGAAAGTCGACCAATTGGCCGGAAACTGCGGGGATATCGATACGAATGGGCAGAGGTTTGAATTATGACGCTTAAGGTGGCCACTGTTGGACGATTAATCGGCCGTTCACGGTGTTGCCGAGTTCCTAATTTGTCTCCGGGATTATGGTAATTTAAGCTCGTGTTCCCCGCCACCTCTCCAGGAACCGATTCCTGGGAAACGGGACTAATTCGTCCGTCCCCCATGCGAAAGTAGGCAAACTAGATAAACCAATACATCCGTGCTCTCCCTCTGGACAGTTTCACGTGGTTTCACGGTTATAGCACACGTACAGCGTCGCTCGCACACGATTGCACAGTCCGAAATATCCTCCTCGAGGACTCGTGCTCCGAGGATGAACGGGGGGTGAACGCCTCGGGAGAAACTATCCGCGAACAATTAGTGTCACGCGGTAGATGCGAATGATCGAGAGGCGCCGATTCAGACTCGGAGATTCGCCGTGAAGTAGACCCATCGATCACTCGGTGTTTTTAGACCGGTTCGGATCAAAGGCTAGACTTCTACTGTGCTTGCGAAGAGGTGTTCAAAAAGGCAGAGTGCAATGCGAGGAAAAAGTGGGTAGCGTGAGAGTTAAGTGGGAACAGTGTTGGTCTCGATAAAAAACGATTCGATGGAAATTATACGAGTATTTGCTTGCCCGAAAAAACAACAGAAAATATATTGCCCGTTTAATTCTCGTTCTAGATCCGATTAAAAAATTTTACCGGGAAAAAGCGTTCGTCGAGAGCTTAACAGGATTTTCATCTCCTCAAAAAAAAAAAAATGCTCCCGTTCCATCGCGATGTTCAGAAAACGGTTTAAAAGAGTCCTCGAGTCCGTGCAAAAACAATCCAGCAACAAGACACGATTATCTCGATCACGGATCTCTTCCAAGAGCTCGATTTGTTCGATCCCTCAGTTTCCCACGGTCCTAAAACAATCAGCCAAGTGTCCACAAGCCGGAAGCGATTTCCGGTGAGCGTGCTTTTAGCAGAAATCCGTTGCACCGGGGATACGCGAAAGATTTTTTCGTCGAGGCTGCGTGTATTTTCCAACGAACGACGCGGCGCGGCGGTGCACGTCGCTCGGACATCGACATGGAAACTGGACGCGACAGTTTCGCGTTTCGGCTGACATTTTCGCAACATTCCTCGACATTGTCCGTCATGAGCGGGGGTGGGGAACAGTTGGAAATTAAAAATCACGGTGAAATCGGCTAATCTTTCGCAACACGGGGAATTATTCGCGCGAGCGGACAAGAACACGGTTCCATAAAACTTCATTATTGCCCGAGTGCTCTACCCGTTGCAATTTTCGATTACGAGAGGGCCCTCTCCCTCTCTCTCTCGATTCCTCCCTGTTTATTAAAATTCATGAATGTGTCCATCGATCGACAGCGCTGCGCCGTGATAACGATTCGCAATAAAGTCTGCGGATGGCCGTTAAAGTGCGTGTCCATTTACGTATCTGTTTGAGTGCGATTTCGAAATTATTTACGGATTTTTTCTTAGCAACAGTTAATTTTTCTCGTAGCTAATATGTTTGCCATTTGTGCTGCGTGTTCCTCTCGCGTTTTACTAGCCGCGGGTGTCGAGTCCGCGGAAATATCGCTGGTAAATGTATATATGGCATCGTCGTCGGCGATTACGACCATCGTCGCTGTAACGACGCTTCGATTCAGCTCGCCGTTTTGTCGACGGTTAAAGGGAGAACGGGACGAAATCTTTAGCAGGCTACGCCGGATTTAAATCGAATATGACGACCGGCAGAGACAATGCGGACAAGGCGGGGAGAGCGTTGCGCCAACGAAATTGGGTTCTGGGAAGCGTATTTACGGCGAACGAGACAATGACTGGCGAATGTATTCCCCCGTGCTCCATTGTAATATTTAATTGCAGGAAGGGTAGCAAGCAGGCAGCGACGTTCTTTATGGATTCGCCTTTTCCCTTTTGCATTGTGCTTCCGTATCGGGCAAAGTAATACCCGCTAGCTATGTTCAGACCACCGGTTCTTCTTGCGACCGTGGGAAACGAATGATTCGTAGGATGATCGTTTTCCGGGATTTTCACACAAATCACGCTCCGAAGCTATCCCTTCGAGCCGTCGGCAGGTCGCGTACCACTCTTCAGGGTCGCTCGATCGCAACAACCCCATCGTTACATCTGAGCGAAAGGGTGATCGTGCCGACCACGGGTCGAATACACCCTCGAACGCCCATGATCGCGTTTACCCTTCGACCAGGGGACGGTGAGGGGTAAAACATACATGTCGGACGTGATGTCTGACGTGGTTCGCGATGAAAAACCATCAGCGCGGAAGGGTACGTGACAGTAATAAGTCCCCGGCGCGGCGGATTCGCGTCGTTACTATCTACATAATGCTTGCTATCATAGGCCGATAAATTACGGGCGAACGTGTCGTCCCGCGGCGCCTCGATCACCAGACGTGTTTCCTCTTCCGCCGATTCAGTAGCCGGCCGCGATTTATCGTTCCTATTAGATTGCCAGGAGCAAAGGCGTATCCGGTAGCACGGAAGGGTGGGGATAGCGAGGCGACTATCGTGTAGGTAGAGGAGTAAAGGGTGGGGGGTGTGGGGGAGTTTGCGGCAAAGAAAAACGACGTTGGAACCCGGCAAGAAAAGAGAAGGACGGGAAAACGTTGGAAAACGGAGACAGAAAGGGAGGGAGAGAGCGAGAGAGAGGAAGGATTCTTGCAACGAATGTCTTCGATTTAACTCTCCCGCCGGATTTAAGGGGACCCATCGCGGCGCCCCCCTCCCCTCCCCCGCCATTTCCAATCGACGACTAACGAACGACCCGCGGCCGAACTTGTTTCCGTTTCGACGGGCAAACTATTTTCGAAATCCTCTTACCAGGACCTCCCACCCCCCACGCCCCTTCCTCCATCCACGGCAGAGGATCGAACGATTTTTATTAATTTCGTCCTCTTCCTCTCCTTTCTCGCGCAGAGCAAGAGACGCGATTGAAGAAGGAGGAGCTGAAACCGGTTTATCAAGACAAGGAGCTGGAGGAATTGGTGAGCAGACTGGATACCCTCGTTACTTGTCTCTAGGGGAAATCGCGGTCTACTCTACAGAGCTGATCGGGGGGGATAAAGGATGGCTCTGTCACTTTTAAACGTGTCCAAACGAAGTTTGCGCTGAGAGTCTCGCAAACCATGCTAGATGTTTTTTTTTATTAATTTAGTCTGTCGTTTATTATAAATTCGTATGACTCTAAATTCCGCATCCGCTGTAGCGGTTTTAGACGATCATTTTCATAGACCGGGCCTGACCCGTAACTTTCGTTCAAGATCAACTGCGTGAAGGAGATGACGACTCTGAGCGGCGTCAACGAGGAGAGCTTCCTCCACTATCACGAATCGAAGATCCGCGAGTTCATCGAGGACCCAAGCATCCAGGTGCTCTCGTTGTACCCGATGCACAAGAGGCTGAGAGTGTCCCTGGGTTTCCCGGTGATCCCGACGCGGGAGATGAACTATTTCATCAGAGAAACCAACGAGATCCTGCAGCCGAACACCTTCCGTGAACGCATCCTATTTGGCTCGGTGAACGGCGGTGTCGAGAGCTATGTTCTTTCGCTGGTGCAAAACGTGCTGGCGCCCATCTTCGTGCCCATCGAGACTTGGCCAGACAGTATCCTCCTCTTCCCGGCTAAACTCGTGTTTAATTAGTCGGTCGCGGGCCAGTGTGGGTGAAAGTTTAGCGACGACGACGACGACGACGACGACGACGACGACGACGACGACGACGACGAAACCGTTCCGTAACGATACTTGAACGAGCTGCAAAACTTTTCCCGCCCCCGTTTCGCAGAGTTTTTTTTTCTCACTCGCTCCTTCTGGCCCGGTTAAACAATGCTCCCCGGATAACTTTAATTAGCGTGTCCCCGTTGAAATTCTCGCTCGATCTTTTAAGAGCGAGTTCGACGGTTCGATCGAACCGCTGACATGCGATAGATGGACGAAGACTTCATTTCACAAACATTTCATCGTCGAATCATTTTTTTTAAGGATTTCGATATCCTGGTTTTAAGTAGTATAAGTCAGTGAGAAATCAGACGAGCCAAAAAAAACCACTGAAGCACCGTAGCTCAGAGACGTCTTTCGATGCGTTCGCTAACTATATTGTATTCGGACAAAAGTACCATTACTTCGCCAGTCTTTTCCACCAGCCGGCAATCCAGTAGTCCAAGTCAATGAAAAGGAAGTCGAGCTTCAACCCTTTCAAAAAGTCTTTCCGTCTAATTTATTTAATCGGTCCGACCCCTCGCTGAAGCAATCATTCCCTCCGAAAGAACTGATTCCATCGGGGGAATTGCAGATGGTCTCGCGTTCGCTTCTTAACTCTCCGATTTAATCCGGAATCGAGATCTGCGATTCTCGGCGGCGGCGGCGGCGGCGGTCAAAGCGAGCCAATGGAGGATTTACGGCTGGATCAATTATTGAAGTAGTACCGTGGCCGCGTTTACACCGAGCAGCGCGTTCAATTTTTCATTAAACTTGAAACAACGAAGATAGACGTTTGCGACCGTAAACGGAAGAATCCAGAGTACTCGAGATAGAGAATTCTCGATAGAAAATCGTGCAATAAATACAGGCTCGCATAACCCAGACTGAAAATCAGGCTTGTAACGAAGATCCGTTGTTCGGGGATCGATATCTTCCGTTCCGATTAACGTCAGTTTACACCTGTAGTCTCTTCAGCTTAAGGTTACAACGGTTTGAAGTGATGACTTCGCCAAGTGAATTTGTAACTTCGCCCGGTTGCAATCCCGTTACGGCGGCAACGCTCTGCGCGAACTTCCGGTCCTCCACCGATTCGGTGCGGAGCAGGAGGAGCAGGAGGAGGAGGAGGAGGAGCATGCGAAACAGGAAGGGCCGGGCGAAGTTATTATTACCATAATTTTCGGCTAAATGCGCCGCGCCGCTCGGCGTATTCGACAGCGATGTTTGCTCGTGTACGAGAACACGATTACTCGGTCGGCCGGGACAGAAACGGTTCCGTTCGGCTTGGACCGGAAGTCCCTTCATTATTTCTAATGGATCCACGGGATTCTAACCGGATCGCGCGGGCTGTCTAATTGCGGACCAATGGCCGCCGCTTCGGAACAATCGGGAACATTCGGCATTCGGATTTTCATAAAACATCGTCTTTCTATCCTTCGCTTTGACGTTGTTATTAATGAGAGCAAAAGCTAGTGTTCAACCCTCTTTGATACTGTGGGAGGAGTTTGATCTAACCACGCCCACTCCGCCGGTTCATTGGCCGGGGATTGGCCCCCTCTCCGACTATGTGGGAGGAGTCTGCGTTAGCCACGCCCGTTGTGGGCGGCCTCCTCACTATTAACGAAAAAATCCAGTGAACTTTATATTGTCTAGATGAAGAATTATTCGAAGACTCCTTGAATGTTGGAACCCAATTTTTTTCTTAAGCAATTCAATTAATTTCTTTTTTATGCTGCATGCTTGTGGTTGAACGTTTTCACTGGACATGTGTCATTACGGAGGATTTCGAAATCTCATTCCTTAACTTTCTGACCCACATGCGTCAAGGCCGACTTCTACAGCTGCCTGGACACCTTTCTCTGCAAGCTGACGGACATAACGTACAAGATGTTCGGATTGACCGTCATTTACGTGCCCAGGGAGGGCAGCAATCTCATAAGTAACGAATCTACGGACGCGACCACTGCAGATAAGGAGCTGGTGAAGAGGCTGGAGGGCGTGGTGGTACATTGGACCACCCAGATCAGGATTGCACTCTTGGATCAAGAACAAGCCACGCCCAACGAGTTACTGTGTCTCCAGGACGAGTACCAGTTCTGGACTTATCGATGTTGGTAGCTTACAGTCGAATCTCGAATGCGTTATTTTCCATTTTATTCGTAGATAGACACACTCTCAACATTATTAAAAAAAAAATATTTCACGAAAAATATTGATAGATTTTGAAGTTTCCACCGACTTTCCAAACGTTCCATCTTTATTACAGTCGATAATCTCTGCGGCCTGAACCATCAACTCCAGACTCCCCTGGTGAAGAAGATAACAGAATACCTCTCTGTCAGTCTCTCGACCTACGTCCGCCAGTTCCTCACCTTGAAGGACGAGATCGAGGACGGCGTCAACGAAGCCAAGTCGAATATCGAGTACCTGCGCGTGCTGATGACCGACTCAGATGAGTTAAACAAATGTACAGAGCCGTCGGCGATAGAACAGCACCTGATGAAGCTTATGCATCTGTTCCGAACGATCTGGCTTAACTCTCCGTACTACAATAGCCAGGAGAGGATAGAGAACCTGTTCAAGGCTCTGAGCAATCAGATTATCATATTGTGTCGGAACTATATCAATCTGGACGAGGTTTTCGAGGGGAAAACGAGGAAATCGATGGAGAAGTTTGTGGAATGCGTGGACGCTTGCGAAAATTACAAGTCCCTCTACGTGGAGGTGAGCGTCGTACAGTTTTTCTTCGAAATGCGCAAAATTTATTCATTTTACATGAATTGGTAGACGCTAACTTTGCGGATGAGCGTGTTCGAATTGTTCCGAAACGATCTGAGAAAATTTCCCGTGTGCGAAGGATTACAGAATTAACGCTCTAAAGGGATGAAAATCTAGTCGAAATTAATTTCTTCGACTTGACGAGTAACGGTGAATTGGGCGCAATTTTTGTTCGGGGTGTTTCTGGTCGATATTACGAACAAATTCACTCCGGGCGCGGGCCGGTGCATTAAAGGACTATTAAACGACGTGAGCGGAGTTACTTTAGATACTTGGGAAAGAGCCGTTAGGCAAAGTGAGGAGTTCCCCCGTTAAGCGGAAGTCACGGTAATTGTACCCTCCCTTTGGCCGGTTCACAATGATCCCCGCGCCCCCGCCGTTAAAATAATATTCAACCCCCTCATGGCTGGCGGGGCGGGACGGGGCGGAGCCGGGCCGCTTAGCGCGCGAACAGCAATTAATCTTATCTTCCCGTAATCGCGTATTGTTGCAAAACAATTCCGGAGATTGGTGGCACCCCTCGTGCCCCTCCTGAGTGAGAGAGAGAGAGCGTCGGAAGGGGTTCCACCCCGAATGAATAGCATATTATACGAGGAGGAGTGCTTTCCTTTTCACTTCGGTAATTATTTGCCTGGAAACCTTATGGGGCATGAATTAACACGATGGCGTACACGCGAACGCTCGAAATTAATAAAACGTATTAGCAGACGTTACCTGAAATTCTAGGATAACATTAGATCGAAGCGATGATAATTTTCGACAGAGAAAACCGCCCCGTTTAATTCTCACCCGGTGCATTTTTAATTATTCCTCGCAGGCTGGTTTAGCAAATTGTCTGTCGCGGATTTAAAAAATCGTCAAACGTACCGCGAAGGTTGCGCGGGAGGGATAATGGTTTTGAAAATAATTTGTCAACCGAGGGATTAGCGTATTATCCGTGGAAACAGGGTGCGTTGTTCCGTGCTCTGGGGGATGGGGTCGGTTGGTTATGGAACGAGGTCAAGTTTTCGCGTTAAACGGAAGTCTGAACGACCACCCCCATGGACTTTAGCGTTTCACGTGCAGGCAGATAAGCGTGAACAGAGAGGGTGAATCGGGGAGGGGGTGGTTTAGTGGCGACTCCGGGGGTGAGAAGCTCGTCGGCGGTTTTGGTCGTCGTCGTCGGACACAGGGAATTAAGGTCCTGCCACGATTTTTTCTACGGGGAAATCCCAACAATCGTATTACCGGCCGCTGATCGAGGGTCAAACGAAGTCCCATGGGGAATCGTCGAGGGTTCGCTTGTTTCGCTGTAACGAGTATTTATTAACCCTATGCCCGGCGAATTGGCCGACCCGAATGGCTGCCATTTATACCCTTGCCCTCTTCTGGCCTGGTGAACTGCAGTAATTAATTGCCGAGGCCTTTCTCTCGGCCGGGTAGCAGATTAATTAATTGTTTGGCTGGTGTCGCTGCGCCGAGACAATTTTGAAACATTCTTGACGTTTGCTAGCTGGTCGACGGTATTCGTTCATATTAATTCAATTATTTCAAAAGTACAGTGAAAAGGACATTTCTTTGTAAGAATATTTTTAGCTCTACCAAAATCGTTGGGAAAACATATGAGACTTTCGTTTCCGCGAGTCTTGATCGTTGACAAATTACGCGTGGACGTGAAGATGAATTTTTAAGTCGTCCGGTTCGCACCGTTTGATCGATTTCAAAGAGATTGCAGCGTTGACCCGCGTGAAAAACGAAACGCGGCGGAACGGGCGCTAAATACCGGCGCGATTGACTGTTATAAAAATGAAACGAGACGATCGCGCAGCTCTCTCGGTCGACAGTTCGAAAATTCCGCTGCAAAATAGCTTGTGGCGGCTACAGAGTTAATAACGCGAGCCTTTTCGATATCGCGAGTCGCGTTACCACCGAACACGTTCGTTAAAAAAAAAAAACGAGATGGAGAGAGAGGGAAAGCTTCGATTTTCATTTGTCTATGCGGAAGCGAGAGAAAAACGCACGAACGAGAGATACCGCGGCTCTGGTTCTTGCAGCTTGGACCAATAAAATTGAATCCGGCAGTATTTCAATTATTGACGGGACACTTCGCTGTACCCGGAAACGAACTCGCCCTCTTTCGAAAATGAATCGCGACCCCGCCGCGTAACATACATTCGGCATAATCGACTATCGATATCCGGGGGGGGGGGCAACAAAAAACACGGGGGCGGGGGGGGGGGGGGGGGCGAGGCAGGAAAAAAACAGAAAAATTGTTCAGATGCTTGTCAAGATATCGGGATGACGTTTCCCGATACTTCGATTTTTCGTAGAACCCTCCGCTCTGTTTTTCCGAGCGAATGAAACGTGCGCCGAAAATTGATTGGCAGATTGACTCTCGAACAAATCTGCGGGGGAGGGGCAGGGTGGTTCTTCTACTCGAGCGATATAATGCTCGCTATCCATCGGTGTTTCGCGGAAAGAGTATAAATGCCAAAGTGAGAATGTAAAGGATCACTTCAGAAGAAATAATGGTCGATCGACTTCCACCGATTTTTCTATGGAATTGCAAAACAGATGGAACAAACGACAAATATTTATCGAGAACACATTTTAACAGTTTAAAATTTCTGTGTACCGGCTGAACAATTAAAATACAATTGGAGGAATAGTTGTATAACTTTTCACACACATCTAGAATCGTGTATATTCTACATAGCTGTGGAGCGAAATCCATTAGGGGTGGTAAATTCATTCGCAAATAAAGTTTCAGGGTTCAAGACTTTTGTGTAATGCTTGAACAGATAGAAAAGAATAGTCTTAAAGTTTTTTCCACGTGCTTTATAATTCTAAAGTAAATTCCGTTACGGCTGGTACAATTTCAAAAAATACCGCATTGCAAATAAAATGCGAGGCTTCGGAAACCTTGCACAATGTATGCATAATAATCATAAAAAAAGAATGCACCAAATGTTTTAACCCAGCCGAAAACATGTACACATTTTGTAATGATAGAAGAGAGTGGCCTCTAATAGAAGCTAGATTAAAATTGATCCGTGCTCTAATTTCAAAGGCTGGAGTTTTATAGAGCATCTATTTCCGATTTCCTATTGAAGTATGTATTTAAATGAGTGAATTTAGATCTGTACTTTCTCGATACTTCGGTAATAGCGAGCCCGCGTCAGCCACCGTCCGACCAATGATAAACAATCGTCTGAACGACAATAACCGACACGAATAGGGGTTGTAATCGACCTTATTTATCCAGCTTTAAGTCGACGGGTGTTCTCCTCTTCGATCGATTTCGTCACACGACGCCGGATATTAAACCACCGGCTCGTCCTCGCGTAATATAAATTTCACCGACGACTCTTTCACACCACCCCTGATACACAGCCCCCTCCCCTCGCTTCGTTTCGTTTCCAGGTAGCGCACGCGCACGACTCCATGACGGCTGTACCGTGGAATTTAGACATGGACAATATATTCCGTCATATTGATATTTTTATCGGCAGGTGCCACGACATGATTGAGATCTGTCAGGCGATGATCGATTTTGCAAGGTAATCATCACACCCCGCAGCACTGTTCCCTGAACTGGGCCGTGTCGAGAGCTCGAAAACACGAAAAATCGCTTCTCGAGCTGTTTTTTCGATTCGACGATCCTTTGCCTACAGCATTCGCCCGGAAGGGGACACAGCGTCCCTCGAAATTTTCGAAATTAATGTTCCAATTGAAAGTGAAAAATTTTTATTTTGTCTTAAAAAAATAAATTCCTCGAGAGCTCGAGATTACAGAGAAGTGTAACTCAGAGTTTAGAGTTTGGTGAAATCTACGAGTATTTTTTACGAGTTATCGGGGCACAGTGTCGACGTCTAACACAGCCTAATTAATAGTCAGATCGATTTCAGAGGGTAGTAAGTTATTATTCGCACAGAATGGACGAAACAGTGGAGGTCATTCGACCAATATTCAGCGGTACCAAGGGCGACGAGCACGAGAGGGGCTGCCAGAAGATCGAGAGGCTGTTCCACGAGGCGTTGCAGGAAATCAAGCAGAACTCCCACAAGATCTTCGACGTTCTCCACGGGACGTGGCACGAAGACATGTTCGCGTTCCGCTCGGAGCTAAAGGATCTAGAAGTCATGATCGAGAATCTGGTCACGTCAGCTTTTGTGGGGATGAACAACGTGCAGGAGGGAATCGAGGATCTCCAAGGATTCTACAATTATATGAACCGCGAGAAGCTGAAGCCGTTGTTCGAAGCGAAGACGAACAAGGTAAGAGAAACCCTTTGTGTATTCCTCCAATTAACCGTCCTCCTAATTTCTATATACACGATGTACCGGGAAGCCCGACCAATTAGCTGAAACGCTGGGATAATCCGAGATTTTTCCCTTTAAATTCTCGCTCCTGACAATTATCCTTGATCAAAGGGAAACCAAAAAGTCAACATTTATTGTGTAACGATCATTGGACTGCGGATTTTCTGCATTTACGATAAAAAATTAGTCGGATCAATTTAACACAGGAAAAACAACACGAGGATTCAGAAGCATATCGGTGTACGATTTTCAGCTTCTAAAAATTATTATATAGAAAGCAAAATTTCTATTTCCCACAAAAATCCGCGGTTCATGTTATGAGACATAGAAAATGTTTGGGAACCGACATCGATGTTGAAGGAGAAGGAAAGAAAGTGTGGTTCCATGCAGATATGGAAGCTGTTCAGCGACGAGATCCTCCAGACGAAGCAGGAGGTCCTGGACGAGAGGGAGGAGTATTCTTCGATGACTCCGTATTTCGCGGGCAGGGCGTTGAACCTGCGACTGAAAGGTGCCCGACTGCAGTCGACGAGGAAGATGCTCGAGGACGCGGCTTGGATGCCGTACTGCAGCATGAGCCTCGAGATCTACCATCAGCACGATATACTGATGAAATCGATCGAGGACCTGGTGGAGAATCTACACATGAGCTGGGTGCTCGCGGTCGGCGACAATCCGCGCGCGAAGCTCGACCGTTTCCTGATGCGACGCACCGACGACAGAACAGGGAAACTCGAGTGCACCATCGACCCGGACATCCTGAACCTGTGCCGCGAGGCCGACTACTGGGTCAACCTCCGGTTCCCCGTACCTGTTCAAATCACGCTCGTCTACGACAAGTGGGACACGCTGTGCTTCGTCTACGAGAGCGTCCTGGCCGTGGTCATCAGCTACAACAAAGTCATCGGCGGTTAGATAAATCCCGTAGATCACCCACCTCCGAATAAGTCACTAAATTATTTTGCCTTCCGTTTTCCTACTCGTTTCGTTTGAAAAATAATATTCTGCTTCATCCGTGCTCGCATAGAAACGCTCAGACGCAATAGATTCGTGGAAATTGGCCAGTTTTCGCGTTGGTCCCGAACGCGCAAATCGTTGGAAATTCTAAATAATCGATCAAGCTTTCGCGGAGCCCTTGCCGCATCAATTAACAGTCGGATACAGGTGCTGTTGATTTTACTTTACAGCGTTGTCGGTGTCCGAGCGCGAACTGTTCCGCGAGCTGATTCGGCAGCTAGACAGGAAGATCAATCCTGGCTTAGGCAGACTGACATGGAACTCGGAATACGTGGAAGCATACATCGAGGATTGCTTTAACGAAATGGCAAATGTACGCTCCACACACACGCACACACACCTTCCTCTCTGTCTCTCTACCTCTCTCTAACCATTTTCTCCGCCGCATTCTCTCCACCGCACTCTGTCCGTCTCTCTTCGTTTCTCTCGTCGACTGTATCCCCCCATCCCAACTCTGGCGTATTACCGAGTCCGGGTAACGCCTATATGTATACACCGGGGCAGAAATTTATGCAGCGGGTCCGGTTCTGTCCCGGCGAAATTAAATTTTGACCCAGCCAAGTGGGATCCGTCCGCAGCCTTTGTTTGTTTAATTAAGCAAGAAGTGCGCGTGCCGCCGAAACGGAATAGCAATAGCGGATATCCGGTGGCCGCGTCTGCGGCCATTCGTTACCTTGTTCAAATCGACGGTATTCGGGACCGAAACCCCTGTTGCCGGACACGTTGCATGCTTAAGGGACACGACGGGGCTGCGATTCGACGGATAAGATCGTTCACGGATCCCCTAACCTCCATTAGCTACCTTCATTTACCCTTTTCCGACGATATACCGATTTTTAAACCGCAATCAAATCCCACGAAATTCCTCGGACTCCCTAAGCAACGATTAGCCGGCGAATCGTTGAGTAAATTTTATCAAAAACAGTGCGTGGAACAAAGTATTAGTGTAAAGTAGTTTAAAGTAGTTTCTCCTCCCTCCAAATTGGCTGGCCCCGCCCACCGGCTCCATGCCCCTACCACCCAGCTGTTTTCGTTTCCCCACTCCCAATCGACGCGTCCAACGTGACGCAATCTTTTGAAAGAAAAAAAGCTCTGCCAAGTTTCCCCGTAATCCGACTACGTAGTATAGAGAAGTGAAACTGTGTTCGACGCAACGCGATTAACCCCGAGATTTCCCCCATGAATAATCGGCTGCTACCTCTCGGAACCAACTTTCGATTCGCTCTCTCGCCGCAGCTGCAGGAGTTCATAGACGTCTATAAAGAGTCGAACTTCGAGATCCTGAAAATCTGCGAGAACATCTGCGACACGCCGATGATCAAGATCAGGCCAAACTACACGTACCAGTTGCTGGAGCTGGAGGACGAGATACGGAGGAACAGGTACGTCCGTGGGGATTTGAATAATTCCGTAAGGTAATCGGTGAAACGAAGTCACTGTGCGATCCCCTCCAGGGACCAGACTTTCCAGTCGACGCTCGCGAAACATAAAATCGTGATGCAGTATATGCTGGTCATTTTCGACGGATTCAAGGGCGTCATCGAAGACGTAAGTTCTTTTACTTGCTGCTCTAATTCTATCCTCTGTTCCCTGTGTTTTATGATGATCGGATCGAGACAAGACCATTTTTTTGATCTCACCTTTTCTCGATATTCCGACACTTTGAACTGTCGTCAACGTCCGAGGACCACTTTTTCCAATTTCTAACAATCGTTCGGGTCGCCGAAGCTTTGACGAAGTTCGTAAAAGGTATCGATGAGGGGGCCACGCGCGTTAATTAATTTCCTCGCGGATATTTCTCTTGACGAGGTTCACGGGGACGGTGATTCTGTCAACTAAATATCGCCGGAGCGAAAGTTCCTGAAATACCGCAAACCTCTGTCAAACGTAAGGAATATTCACCAACAATTTCCAGTCCCCTCTCCCCGCCGCCGCTGCCGGGGGGCTTGGAACCCTTGTCTCGTTCGTTGCTAGCTCCCCATCGACAACAAACGGTGGAAAATGCAGGCATTCTCGACGCAGAATTCCCGCGGAATGTGGCCGCGTTATCCCCGCAGGCACCGCCGAGCAATTTTCGTACGACTGAGCACCGGAAACGTAGTCCAGACCGATCCGCGTTACGATACGTCGCTCCGTGACGTGACTGCCGCTAGGAGCACGTGTCCCCGCACCCTTAATACGGAAGCTATCGGGGAATCGCAGCTAACCAGTTCCAAACGAGCTTCTCCCGAGACCCACACCGTCGGCTAAATACGAACCAACCCTTAACACGAAATTTATAATCGATCCGGCTCCCCTTTATTAACCGTCGAACGCGCTCACGATCCCTTTCGAAGCAACAGTGTTTCAAAATTACATTCGTGGCTCGAGAAACAATGGAGAATCACTTTAAAAATGTTTTTCTCTTTTTATAATGTTCTAGAATTTTATTTTATTCAATTTTATGCGCTTCCTATAAATAACAATTCTGGCAGAGCATGCCACAATGGAAGGACTACCTGAACAAAATAGACACGGTGATCCAAGAGGCCTACAGACTATGTCTGAGAGGGTCTCTGGAGGCCATGTACGACGCTCTGCATGGCGACGAGACATCTCCCCCGTCGCCATTCATTTTGATCCACGCTGATCTCATCGATAACAAGGTCAGCATCAATTTATTAAAAGCTATCAGTCCGATCAAAATAGAACCGAGGTATTTTTCTAGATCTGTTTTATGCCCAACCTGATGGAGATCGCTTCGTTGATGGCCGGACTGTTCGATAGTCTTCTGGAACCCATGAAGAGTGTCCCTAGATTGGTGTCCACTTTTAAAATTGATGTACTGATGACGCCGTTTTATAGGATCTACGAGAAAGATCCGGAACTGTTGGATCTACAGCAGAAGCTTAATGATGGTATCTAGAACTCGGTTGTATTCAACAGATGAGAAAGTGAAGATAATTTCGATTGATTCAGCTTCTCGTTAAAAGTGTGTGATCGAAAAAAATTTCATAATAATAATTTTCTGTTCCAAGAGGTGAATCACTGTTTCGCACAAGTGCAAATTTACCTAAGAACCTGGGAGCCCTTCCAGGGTGTCTGGGAAGTGAACAGAGATCTGTACCTTCAAAGGTTCTCAACCATTTTTACCATTACGATCGGTTTCAGATCGTCAGAAAAATACATGGAGATGTTCTTTCAGGTATAAAAAATTGAAACCACCAGCCGAATCGTACGACACGGACATCTCCAGGTACAACTTGATCGCTAACAACGTCTACATGCAGGACACCGTGATGACGGTGCACTTCCTCGACGTGAACGCTGACAGTTTGAAGGGCACCATCATCGAGGAGTGTTCGATCTGGCAGCAAAAGTTCATTGAGCTCCTGCAAAAGCAGACGGAGGACATGGTGAACCATGTGTTCTTCTACATCGCCGAGAATTCGAAGAAGTGAGTACCGTTTCCTCGAACCTCCGTTATATTTTTCTTTTATTTCCTTGTAGTTTTCTTTTAATGGGCAAATTTAATAGTAATTGTCAATTCTGGGCAAAATCTTTCAAAAACAGTTGAACAAAACTCGATCAATACAAGAATATATTTAAAGAAAATTTGTAAAAGATCGTCTAAATGGTCCAGAGCACTGTCGTCCATGGATCCGTTAAAATGGTCCACTTATCGCGAATCGAAGCGTCGAGTTCGCGATCAGAAGTGACGCTGAAGCAGCGTTCAGCTCGCTGAAAACCTTGAAACCGTATTGAAGCACATAATCACGGTTTCCTTGGGTTTTAAACGCTCTTCAGCCGGCAATCAGGCCTCTTCGAGGAGCAATCGGTCCCCCCGCGGCCATTTATCAGAGAACCACTCGACCAAACAGTGCTTACCCTCTGCCCGTGGCGAGTCGACGCGCAAATTGGATTGCGTTTAAGTTACAAATTAATTACCGATCGGATAGCTACACCCTCGTTCTCCTATTTCACCCGGACCCGCAAAACACTCTCTAATAAACATTCTCTGGAAAAACGGAGCAAACAATACCGAATAAAATTTTCAGAATTTTAATCTCTTTTACATATCTGTCCCGTAGATCTCGATGAAATTCACAGTATGCCGACATTATTACAAAACCCGTGCCATCGCTCGGCTATTATTCAAAGAGAACCATCTCTTCCTCGAAGGATCTCCCGACTATTCTATCGATCTACTCTCCGTGTAAATTTTTCCGAAGTAGATCCTCCGTCCAGTCGCTTTATAAATTCCACCCTGTCCTTCTCCCTCTCTCTCTCTCTCTCTCTCTGAATCTCGTTCCAGCCGTTAGCAGAATCTTTCCGAATTTCACGCAAATTCATCCGTTCGTAGAATAACGAAGGAACCGACGGACCTGATCAGTATGCAATACTCGCTGCAGTTGTTCGAGAGGCTCACCGGCGAGATTCCGAGGGAGGAGCAGGAATTCCCGAAGATCCAGGAGCAATACCAGACTTTGGGTAAAGCTTTAAACGCCTTTCTCTGGCCGTGGTGTGCTGTTTCAACGCTATAGAACGAGTCGATAGTCGATATAAAACCGAACGGGAATTGGAAGAAGAAGAAGAGTGTGGCGCCAGTTAATTGTTGTTCTTCGCAGAGAAGTACGACGTGATGCTGACGTTCGACTTCAAACGGAGAGTGGGCCAGATCCAGCCATCGTGGGCCGCGTACCTCGAGCTGCTCGTGCAAAGCGAGATCATGCTTGTAGAGAAGAAGGTATGGGTTAAATTGTGCGAGGATCCACGTATCGGTAGCCGTAACAAATTGATTTTAGGAGGAGTTCAAGCAGCTGTTGCTGCAGGATGCGCTGATGCTGAGGGACGAGGTGTCCACGTTGGTAGCGAAGTTCTCGGTGAGCGGTCCCTTCACCTCGGATTGGCAGACTCCAGGTAAAAAAAAAATAATCGGCGAGCTCTATGATATTCCGATCGCGATCCATCGTTAACGTGGATCCTCGTAGACGCGTTTTCTTGGATCGGCTATCTCCATCGGGAGATCGACACCTTAAAGGACAGGGAGATCCAACTGAGGACGCAGCTCTCGATTTTCGGCATCAGCCATCCGGACAACCTGGAGCTGACGCAGCTGGAGAAGGTAAATGAGCATCGTTACTTTCTATGCCGGACACACTCGAGCGTACGTTTGCAGGACCTAGCTGCCATCGAATTGGTGTGGCAGCTCACCAGCGAATGGCAGGAGGCTTGGGAAAGGTACAGGACCGAGAACTTCTGGAGGATCGAGATGGACGAGATGGACAACATCGCGAACGTCCTCTTCAGGAAGCTGAATCGCCTCAGCAGAGAGCTCAAGGACAAGAACTGGGAGATCATCGAGTACACCAGGTGATCTCGTACAACGATTTGCTTTTTAAACTGAATCTATGGGTGTAATTATTGTCGCAGGTCTCTGGTGGACAAGTTTAGACGCACCTTACCTCTGATCACGGACCTGAAGAACCCAGCGATGAGGCCCCGCCACTGGGGAAAGGTGAAAGAGGCCGTCGGCCGTGACTTCGACGAGACTTCGGAGGCGTTCACCCTGGATCTGATCGCCGAGATGCAACTGCAGAATTTCGCGGAGCAAATTTCCGATATCTCGAACTCGGCTACCATGGAACTGGCCATCGAAGTTGTGAGCAAACTTGTTCTCTCGTGTTAATGATCGCCGGATTGCGGATGTCGACGCTTGTATAAATCCTCGCTGGGTTGATTCGGGGATATTCCACTCGAAATCGAAACCCCTTTTGGTTTACGCGGAGCTCTGTATACTATTACGGAAACCGCGAAATTATTGAGAAGTTCGACAGCTGCTATTTTCATTCGTGATCAGGGTCTTCATAACATCAGCCAGGTCTGGGAGATGATGCCCATAGAAATGGCACCGTATAAAGAGAAGGGAATATATAAGCTGCTGACTACGGATGAGGTGATGCTGACTTTGGACGAACAGCAGGTTCAGCTGTCTGCCATGAAAGCGACCAGGTTCTATATTCTATATTTTACATTTCAGATTCTCTGTTCACTGGGAAAATATTGAAAATTTACTGAGATTTTAGAATAAATTGCAATACAGGTTCGTCGAGCCCTTCGCCGCACAGGTTGATTACTGGGAGCGTACCCTTTCCACGATCGGGGAGGTCCTCGAGTTGACTTTAGTGATTCAACGGGGTTACATGTACATGGACAACATATTCACCACCGATGACATCAAGAAACAGTTGCCCAAGGAGACCGACGAATACGAGAAGCTAACGAAACAGTGGAAGAAGATTACGTCCCGGATGGCGAAGAAAGGTTTGGCGCTTCCGGCCACCCACGATCCGCGTAAGCTCCGAAATCCTGTTCAAATTCTATAGTAATCCAAAAATATTCGTGAAACTTGGCTAATTTCATGCAGCCACTCGGGGTGTGTCTGAAAATAGGGATCTTGACAAAGTGTCCTGCAAATACGACGTAGAGGACTTACTAGCGAGCAGATAAATTCTAAAAAAATTCCGCTCTATCACATTTTGCTAGGAAACGCACTACAAAAGGGAAGATAACGCGGCCATATCGATACTGTCCCGTAAATATGGCGTCAAGAGCGTTTTACTTCAGATCAATTTTAAATAAATCGTTCAATGTATTATATATACAGGGTGTCCCAAAACTCCCTCAACTCCCGGAAAGGGAAGGTTTCTAACGTGATTTGAAGCAATATTTTCCTTTGCAAAAATGTTTTTTGTGTTTTGCCAAGATAAATTTTTAAAAAATTCTAGGAACACTGCAATATCGTCGAGATAGAATGCCAGAAAAAAAGAAAGAATTGTTTGTTTACGTTTCGCTAGTGAACGCGTCCCCAAAGGTGAGACAGCGTCCACACCGAAGATTGCGAAGAGCGTCCTCGATTTCTTTAAGCTCGTACCTTTGCGCCAGCTCTTGATACAGCTTTGATATGGTTTTCTGGCGGCGTTCTACTTCCTTTTTTCAGCGTCTTTTTCAGGGACACTCTGTGTATAATCTGAGAGTAACGTCTCTGTAAACACAAAAGACTAGGGAAAATCGCGGGACCGTAAGGCGCGCGTAATACATTGTAATTCGAGGGCGGATTCGCGCTGTAATATCCGTGCAATTCCGGGGGGTTGGTCGTGGAAGGATAGCGAGAGCAAGAGAGAGAGAGAGAAAGAGGGGAAGAAAAGGGAAAAGCAGCAAGAAAATGTACAGCGTGTCGTCGTCGGCTCCGAGGGTTGGAAAAAGAAGACGAAAGAACCGAGCGTGCCGACGCGCGCTACGGCACCCCGCTATAAAATAATGTAAATCCGGTCTACCAGAAGCATTTGCATTTTTTCTTCGACCGCCTCCCTCTAACCCTCTGTAACCCTCCTTCGCCCGACTCTTCTACCTACCGTTTCTCCCGTTTGCCATCGCAGCCGGCCTCCTCGAAGTTCTGAATAAAATCAACGACAACCTCGAGACGATGCAACGCGCCCTCGAACAGTACCTCGAGACCAAGCGACACGTGTTCCCGAGATTCTACTTCATCTCGAACGACGACATGCTCGAGATACTCGCGAATTCCAGGAAACCCGAAATGATACAGCAGCACATCAAGAAACTGTTCGAGAACATCAAGTCCCTCGACTTCGACCGGGTACGATTCGCCATGCGTTCGTCGCACAATTTTTTTTTTATTCTCAATTTTGTTTTTCCCTGATATTTAATCAGTTTTTTCGCGATTACAGACACCTGCAGGAAAGCACGTTGCCGTGGGAATGAATTCCAGCGAGGGTGAATTTGTCTTGTTCTGCAGCCAAGTGTTGCTCGAGGGACAGGTGGAAAGATGGTTGTGCGATATTGGTGAGACCGATTACGAATCTCTTATTACGCTTCTGAACATCCAACCGTATTCTCGAAAAAAAAAAAACAATGCAGAAGGATTACAAAAATTCCTATTCCACGTTCTCGACTCCGTAAACGCGCGACTATCGCACGGCAAAATGGCATAGAAAAAATCCGCTTGAACCCCTCGCGAATAAAAAAAAAAGAACGCCTATCTGGACCGGGCATGGAGATTAACCCCGCGTTTCGTTCCACATCGGCCTTTCATCCCCCCCGGTGTAAAGGTGCCATTCCGGTGCGAGTATTTTTGACGCGGACACAATTCCCTCTCGGTGGGCCGTGGCGTCGCGCCGCACCGCGCCGCCGGGTGCAAAAATAAAAGGAGAGCCCGGTTGCATCGAGCACAGATGAACCGAGAAAACGGTTGCGGAAGCCGGACCGGGGTAGAGAGTAGGAAAGGGAGGCGTAGCAAAACGAGAGTGGAGAAATAAAAAAAAAAAAAGAAAAAAAGAAAGAAGAAAAAGGAGACCAGGGAAAAAAGCTGGGCTTGCAATTGCAGAAACCGCGATGAGGACGAGCCTGCGCGACGTGCTGAGGCAGTGTCGAGCCGCGCTGCGAAAAATGACCGGGAAACGCGACAGGTGGGTGAAAGAGTGGCCGAGCCAGCCGGGAATTACGTCCACTCAGATCCAGTGGACGGCCGACTGCACCCGCACCCTTCTGCACTGCAAGTGAGTGCCGCCCCCGCAAAATTTAGCGACGTTGGTTACAGAGGACGGGTCTCTCCCCTTCCTCTTCCTCTTCCTCTTCCTCTCTCGGATGACGGGGGACGGCTGGGGGGGTTGGGGGATAGGGAAAACTGAATCTAGTCTAGGACACACCACCCACCGAAGGCTGCCGGAGACGGCCACAGGGGAAGAACACAGTAGAAGACGCGGGGGGGTGAGAGGGAGCAATCCTCGGCCACCCCCGAGGGAGAAAGTGAGAGACACAGGGGAGACGGGGCACCGGGATCGCGGATAGAGGGACACGGTAACTCTAATAAGGGGAATTTTGCATATTCTAGCTCTCGTGCTGCGATCCAGACCGGGCCGCGCGCACCCTTCCTCCCTCGTTTGCATATACTAGCCGTACTGCGAATAATTTAACCCGCGCCACCGTTGTCTACGGGGTGTCCTTCTGCTTCGGGAACATTTTACAAACGGAGAAGCACGCGTGCGAGAACAGTGGAAAATGTTGTTGCAAACGTGGGTCTTGGCGTGATCTTTAGGAATCGTGCTTTGTACTGGGTTCGAATTAGGCGTGCGTCAAGCAGGCACACGTTTCGTCGTCAAATAGTTCGTTTCTCTTAGTAAATTGGAAAAATTAATCGACTAGGGCCCACGTTTATATGAACATTTCTCTACTGTCTTCATCCGTAGATTGTCGAAGACTTTTCCTATCGCTACGGGTACACCCTATACATCCGTAGCTAGCCAGAGAAAATCCCTCCGTCCCGGGACCCTGTTCTAACGTCCGTGTAACCATAATGTGGGCGCCTGGGTGGGGGTGGGGTGGTTAACTGTGCACCCCTAGCGTCTCTCTTCCTCTTACCCCCTCAAACGAGAATGTAGAGAGATCCCGAGGCCGAAAGAAATAAAAGGATGTATAGAAGTGTCGGGCAAAAAGGCTGATTATGCTGTTGAAGGAGAATTGCCGGGTAAAAATTCCTCTGTTACGCCCCGGACGTGGAACGAGCTAAATGCTCGCGCCCCGGGCCGTGGGAGCTTCTCCTTTAGGATTAGAAAGCTAAAAAGTTCTCGGCGCCGTTGGGTTAGATATTCAGTAGAACGATAAATTGCTCTATATTTCTGACTAATTGAGATTCGCTCGCGAAAGGTTGGCCGACTCGAAGAAACCTCTGAAGAAGCTGCGGAAAAAGCAAAATCAGGCTCTGAGCAAATATTCGGAGGCTATCCGGAGCGATCTTAGTAAATTGGATCGACTGAAGTTCAAGGCGATTGTGGTGATCGAGATTCATGCCAGGGACGTCATCGAGAAGATGTACAAGTCTAGTAAGCAGTCAATTATTTTTAATCTGTAAAAGTATTGCTGTGGGCGTGGTCTAGAAGGTATATGAGGGTGGAGCCCGAGCGGGCGTGGTCTCGATGCTCCTTCCATTTTCCTGGAGTCTGGATAATGACCCTGATGACAACTTCTGCCTGATCAACGAGCTCCTATCGAGTCAGTTGTTCACAGTCCCTTCCCGCTTTATCATCGTTATGTGTCGCGCCCTTTTTTCCCTGCGAAAACAGCTGCCGACAACAAATTACAGGTTTTACCGGATTTGGCCAGACGTTCCCCACGGTATGACGTCCCGACGACGTGGAACGCGTGTTCCAGAGAGCGCTGGAGGTTGGTCGGAACATCCCCCAGGATCCCTCGTAAATTCATCTCCCGGTATTGGGTCGAAAATAGATAAACGACCGGATAGACGGGGCGGGAGGTCCCAGTACCAAGCCAGTATTATCCTTGCGACCGTGGAAACAATTTGCCGCGGACGTCGGCAAACATTGCTAAGTGAACAGGCACAATATTTACCGATTCGAGCGAGTTGTAATATATTTGGCAAACGGGCGTGTCAACCGGCCGTCGATTTATTGGGAATGAAAACGCGTCGCGGATTAATAGGAACGCGGGGATTAAACTAATGCAGGCCGCTCGTTACCCGAATGTTTGAGTAGAGGCTCGTACTTTCCTTCCTTCGACCCAGACTCAGACTCGATGAAAAACAGAAATATAGTTACTCGTTGGTCAAAATATTTATTATAAATCGAATGGAACTTGTATCAATCTGAACACTAGTCCGATACACGAAGAGCTACGAGGCCACTCCCATTCGGACCACGCCCATTCAGACCACGCCCACTCAGGCCACTCTCACAGCGAGAAAATACAAAACTTGTTTAGGACACTCTCCACAAATAGTCATTCAAAAATTCATTTCGAATTTCAGATTGCAAGGACGTATCTGCATTCGAATGGTTGTCGCAGCTGCGATTCTACTGGGACAAGGACATCGACGACTGCATCGTTTGGCAGACGAACACGCATTTCATCTACGGCTACGAGTACCTCGGGAACAGCGGTCGTCTAGTGATAACCCCGTTGACGGACCGGCAAGTAAAAACGAAGTTGTTCCCCTGCATTTCCCCATGGAAATTTTTCCATCCTCTCTGCGCGTCGATCCAGTCGGAACCGTCCTCGAGTCTGTTGATTAAGCGTTAATTGAGTCTCTGGATGTTTCTCACAAAATTTTCCGGCACGCGAATCGATGATGAACGAAGTTGCATCGCGAAGTTTCGACGATCTCATTCCCGTAGCCATCACTTCGAGCACCGTTGATTAACGTTGATTGCGCCTTTCCCCGGCTCTTCGCGTCCGAAACTCGTCACTTAGGCCGTCTTTGAGTCGGGCGCGCTGATTTTTCAAGATCTCGTCGTCTAGCACCCGGCGCTGATTAGCCGGGTTGAGTTAATTAGACGATCGTGGGTTCCTCGATCGAGCTCTTTGACTCGTTGTGGATCAAGCAGAGGGGCGGAAATTCTCCTTCGAAACACCGGGAGCTAGGATACCACGCCCACTTAGACCACTCCCACAAAAAGAGCGGAGACAGTTAATCCTGTGTAGCTGTTTCTTTTTGACCAGAAATATAAGACCACCTTGGAAAGAAGATAAATAACCTTCTATTGTCAGTTTCGTATTTCTGCCTTCGTTAACAATTAACTATTTGCTCGTGGGGCCAATTTAGGTTCTCTCAGAGCTGTCAGCTCGGAGTCCACGCCTTCCGTGGATCGTTACGACGCTCAATAGAGCCCAAGACGGCGTTCCCGATAAACGAGACCGTGTCGAAACTTGCCAGCTAATTTGAACGGCGAATCGCAACCGGGTCTCGCGCCTGCCTTATTCTATTAGCCATAACGAAGTTAATATTTCGACGACGGGGGTGCGGGGATGTCGGTCTCGCGTACTGCCTTGTAATTGTAATCTCATGCGGCATCGGCAATCGTCGCGACCCCCGACCTAATTACCTCGTATTGCGCTATCGACCTGCATGTAACTCGCTCTCGACCGGTACGCGTTTGTAATGGGAATCGCTTTCACGCGTGACCCCGTTTCCCGTTGGCAGCCGGCGCCGCTCAGAATCCTCGAATTTGCCGGCTGATTTCGCGCTGATTCGGGGACGAGCCTCGCAACTAATCACGTAATTATTAACCGCGCCATTATTGCCGGCTTCGGTCGCCCCTCGAGTCTCCTCAATCCACGCACTTTAAACCCTTGCAAAAAATAACATGCCACGTGTTAACGATTATATACTGATATTAGTCCGCTTGAAAAATTTGTGAAAAATTATTTACACTGTACCAAATTTCAGTGAGAGTATCGTACAATTCATTCTGTAAGGGATGAAGCCACGCCCACATGGCCGAAAATAATTTATAGCTACTTGTTGCGAATTATCACCGGCAATTTTAATCCTTTGGGCATTGAGACGTGACTAAAAATTAACAAATCGTAATTCACAACAATATTCACTGAATTTATTTACATTTGATAAATTGCTAAAAATTTAAGGCACGAACAAGTGATTATTTAATTTCACTGGCGTAATTCTGGACTCGGAGGTTGAAATAGAGCGGAGGTTGAAAAATTGCGCGAATAAATGCAGAATTCTCAGGAGCCAGGAGCCCTGGCAGTTGCATTGTGCAAAGTTCTCGGTTAGGCAAACGAAATTTGGCTCGTCGAATGCGTACAAGGCAACATGGTCTACGTAATACACACCGACCAGGACACACAGGGGTACTAACCCCCGTGGTCGGTTTCGAGAGCGTAGTTTACGCGGCGCGACATCAAAGGAAACGGATAGTAGTGCCCGCCATCCACGATACTTAACGCGGTATCGATTTAATCGCGATAAAAGGGTACCGGCCGCGCCTAATTTATGGACAGGCCCGAACCATCTCGATACATTTGTTCCCCCCGGGAGAATTTGTCTTGGGGAAAGAAGAACGCGACGACGCCCCCCTTCCTCAATCCCCCATAGTGCGTCCCACCCATTCGACGAAAACGGATTAAACGACGAATCGCGCCGCCGTGGCCCCGTCCAGCCGAAGATTTGGGACCCTTTTATCGGTGATCGATCGAAACTTTGTCAAGCTACTCGCTTTTTAACCCCTTGCCCTACGATTTATTGTACGGTTTCAGTAATTACAACTTTTTTGCTGTTCGTAATTTCCTAAAAAAGGAGAAATCGATAATATACATTTTTATTAGACTCTGTTCAAAATCATCATCACGAGTCTGACACGATATTGTAGGGCAAGGGGTTAATGCTCGATCGGTTATTTATCATTGTGTCTTGGGAACATTATGTTCGGAGTAGCAAAATTTTTGGGAATTTATTATTTAAACTGTTATTCGAGTTATTGTAACTTCGTGAAAAAGAATTAATTATATCAACACAAACAATTAACTAACGTATTATGATAGTAGAAGCTTCGGGCTTTAAAATGAGCACGGGCTCATCGTTGTAGGATTTATCTTTTACAATATTGTGACTGGAATTTCGATCAGGGTTCAGTGACAATATTGAAATCGCAACTGCTTGAATATTCGACTAATAACTATGTAGATCAGTGGCTTATTAGTATAGCTTCGACGTTGGTAACAGGTGCTACATCACCCTAACCACGGCCCTGCACTTGTACCGTGGTGGTAGCCCAAAGGGACCAGCAGGCACCGGGAAGACGGAGACTGTGAAGGATCTAGGAAAAGCCCTGGGATTCAACGTGATCGTGGTGAACTGTTCCGAAGGGCTCGACTACAAAAGCATGGGGCGGTTGTTCTCGGGACTGTCGCAGACTGGTGCATGGGGTTGCTTCGACGAGTTCAATCGGTAAGAACGAGACGCAAGAAGAAATTCCGTAGAAAAATCCCGGAAATAGTTTTTCCTAACTCTGATACATTAAGGATACAAAATCGATACAGTAAAACGACTAATTTGTAAATGTTCACTTTGAAAATGATCAACTACGGTCAGACGGGACCAGATTAAAAAAAGACTCTCCATAAATTTTTAGGATCATTGAGAACCGTGCGAAACTGACATAAAGTACAGCCTCGGCTGGAAAATGTAGAAAACTGCCGCTATAATTCTGAACGAATCTAATACATCGTAACGCGATTTAACGCGTTCGCGAACGACTCCGCGCAGTTTTTCCGTTTGCCGTTTAACGCGGTCGTTACGGCTCAGTGTTAACAAGTCGACAAATCGTTGATAGCTGGGACCGGTTAATGCCCGGTCGCTCGACGAGGGGCCATTTTCACGAGAGTTCCTTTCGCCTGTTAACGATACAGCATAAACATCGAAGTGTTGTCGGTGGTGGCGCAACAAATCCTCTCGATACTGACGGCCCTCTCACAGAAGCTGACCAAGTTCGTGTTCGAGGGCATCGAAATATCTTTGGTGCACACCTGCGGCGTCTTCATCACGATGAACCCCGGATACGCGGGCCGCACCGAGCTGCCCGATAATCTCAAATCCATGTTCCGACCAATCTCGATGATGGTGCCGGACAGCAGCATGATCGCCGAGATCAATTTGTTCGGCGAGGGATTCGAGAACACCCGGGTCCTTGCCAGAAAGGTTACCCAGCCGGCTACCTACATCCACAGATCAAGACATTTATCTTCCTCGAACCGCGCTCCGGGAAAAATAAGAACGATCCCACTCACGGTTTGTCGTTGCAGGTTTTCACTTTGTACACGCTGGCGCAGCAGCAACTCAGCAAACAGTATCACTACGACTTCGGGCTGAGAGGAATTGTTACGTTGACCAGGTACGCCGGGAAGAAGAAACGGCAGTACCCTGATCTGCCTGACGAGGAGGTAGGAATTGTGAATATTTCGGATGGTTGTATGCAAAATAAAAACACATTGCTAGCACTACAGCCCTGTTAACGAAGGGCTAGATAACCCCTGACCACCCCTATTTTCTGCAAGTACGCCGACCACTTCGCCCCATTCCCTCTCCATCACTGTCACCCTCTCTCGACCATACTATGTCTCCTCTGGCCCGTTATCGTAACGAGTCGTTGTAAAATCGGTCTAACAGGAAACTGATGAGTGTCTCTCGTGGTACACAGGTGATCATCCTAGCGATGAAGGACATGAACGTCGCTAAACTCACCTCGGACGACCTGCCCCTGTTCCTGAGCATCACCGGTGACCTCTTCCCGGACGTCGAGGTGCCGACGGTGGATTACGAGGAAATTATCGCTTATATAACCAAGGAGGCTGTCAAGCTGAAGCTTCTGGTAATCGTCCCCCGGACCGAGAACGTTCCCCTCGCCCGGAGGGCTCGTTCCTTCTTATCCCTTCCCGGATAAAAGCGATTTTTACAGAGTCCCCCGGGTACGATCGATCCAGAAATTACAGGCCTGTAAATTCCGGAGCACGTATATTGAATATCGATAATCCGAGACCCCGGCGAGATTCAATCGAGTATATTATCGCGACACCGAGAATTGTTAATAATCGTCCGGTGGAATTTCGCCGGGCTGCGTGGGCGGGTCCGATTGACCCGTTTTCACCCAGAATCTGGGTGTGAAATGCTTATCGGCGTCCCCATATCGGACTCTCGGTATCGCGCAGTCTCCTTTCGAATCGAAAAAGTAGTCTGGATCATCCGGAGCTCAGAAATTTTGGAAAAAGAATTCCGGCAGTGTCAAACATTTTCACTCCGCTGAAAATAATTGGCAATGAACGAAGAATGAATCTCACATTTTCCTCTGTTCGCCGAAAGTCACAAAACGGCAGGATCGTGCGGCATCGTCTCCACATTACGAGTGGATTTTATTCGGCGTAAGCTCGTCGCCAGCTTTTGTAGATAGCGTGAAAAATTTTTATCGTGTAATGGAAGGACTGGAACGTGCCCGAGCAATATTTCGAATTTGCCGGAGGTCTAGAAAATGATTTCCGTGGGAAACGAATCGTGTCTGGGGCCGAGCAACGCTCGAATCCCAATTTCAGCCCTCCCAGACGCCATTAACATCCCCATTCGAGCCGCCCCCGGTTGAACTTCCGGCCGGAGTTTGCTCGACTAACATTGTTTACAGCCTATTCCCTCGATGCTGACGAAAGTTATCGAGGTGTACGAGACGATGAATTCGAGGCACTCGACGATGCTGGTCGGCGAGTCGAACACGGGTAAAACGGTTACCTGGCGGGTGCTGCAGAGCACGCTCACTTCCATGAAGAACGACAAGAAGCCCGGGTACAACGCCGTCCAAGTGTACCCGATTAATCCGAAGGCGTTGAGCTTGGGCGAGCTGTACGGCGAGTACAATCTTTCCACCGGCGAGTGGCACGACGGCGTCATATCCTCGATCATGCGGAAAACCTGTTCCGGTATATGCATATATATGTATCGGCGATTCGGTTTTGCGAGCGTATTTTTTTTTTTTGCGCAAATCCGACTTCCCCGGGAGAGAGAGAGGATCGTGACACGGTCCGTCTAGCGTAAACGAGACAACTCGAACACGGAATCTCGTTACTTTTGACAGAGGATACTCCTGACGAGAAATGGATCCTCTTTGACGGGCCCGTGGACGCCGACTGGATCGAGAACATGAACAGCGTCATGGACGATAACAAGGTGAAACTGCGCGAAACTTGGACGGGGGGTTTAATTCGATTATTATGAAAGAAGTTCGAAATTATTTTTGTTTATGAATCTTAAAACGTTTATCAGGTACTGACCCTGATAAACAACGACCGCATCACGATGCCGGACCAAGTGTCGCTGCTGTTCGAGGTGCAGGACCTGGCAGTGGCGTCTCCAGCGACCGTCTCCAGAGCGGGAATGGTGTACAACGATTACAAGGACCTCGGCTGGAAACCGTACCTGAACTGCTGGTTGCAGAGGTACCAAGGAAAACCGAAATTCGTGTCCGAGGTAACTGGACTTTCGACTTGGCCCGATGGAGTCTCCCCGGTTCTATCGGACCCTCGTGATTCAAGCGATATTTGCTTCTGGGAATAGATGAAGACGCTTTTCGAGGAACACGTGAACAGCACCCTCGAGTTTAAGAGGCTGAAATGCGAGGAATTGGTCCCGACGCCCGAGCTGAACGCCGTGCAGTCGTTGTGCAAGCTTCTGCAGGTGCTGGCCACTCCTGAGAACGGCGTGGAATTCACCGGAGACGCGGACGTGTTCGCCAATGTCGTGAAAATGTGGTTCTTCTTCTGGTGAGACATCTGGCTAGGTTTAAGTGTAACGCAGTAAGATTTTTCGATTCTTTAACCCCTTGCCCTACGATTTATTGTACGGTTCCAGTAATTAAAACTTTTTTTGCTGTTCGTAATTTCCTAAAAAAGGAGAAAATTTATATCTATGCCTATATACATATATTCCCCAATAGCTGTACATCAACAAAACGAAAGTAGAATTTTATTTCGGTTCAAAGGAAATTGATAACATACATTTTTATTAGACTCTGTTCAAAATCATCATCACGAGTCTGACACGATATTGTAGGGCAAGGGGTTAAATGATCTTGCAGTTTTCTATCGCGTCCAGTCGTTTTTATTATAAACGCATAAGATCCGTGGTCCACTCCTTAGTAACGATTGAACATTGCAGCCTAATATGGTCGATCTGCGGATCAGTGAACGAAGAGGGTCGCTTCAAGGTGGACAACTACATCCGCGAAATTGAAGGCGCGTTTCCTCTTCGCGATACCGTATACGAGTACTTCGTAGACTCCCGTCTGCGCGCTTTCGTCTCGTGGGAAGAGAGGCTGCCTCAGCTCTGGAAGATCCAGCCGAAGTACGTTCGAGAATTTGCATCTATAGCTGGTCCCTTTTTTTTCCTCGAATCCTCGAATTTTCTCATTGCCGATCGCAGAACGCCGTTCTACAAAATCGTGGTACCGACGGTCGACACTGTTCGATACGACTACATCATCGGCTCCCTTCTGAGGAACGAGTTCCCTGTCCTGCTTATGGGACCCGTGGGCACTGGCAAGACGTCTATGTTCCAATCGGTGTTGGAGTCCTTGAAACCAGAGAAGTACAGTGTCATGACGCTGAACATGTCCGCGCAGACCTCCTCCAGAAACGTCCAGGTGATTTAACACAGTTGTAGAACGTTTTGAGCCGTGTCTTATCGATTTTCTCGGGGCTCGGTTCTGCGTGTAGGACACTGTCGAGAGTAGATTGGAGAAACGCACGAAGGGGATTTATATTCCCGTCGGTGGGAAAACCTTGATCGCCTTCATGGACGATTTCAATATGCCCATGAAAGAGACTTACGGCTCCCAGCCACCTCTGGAACTGATCAGGCAGCTGATCGGATACGGATTCTGGTAACAATTCGATTCTTAATGTTGTCGTATGTAAAACGAAAAATCATAGCACGCATAATCGATGCAACGAGCGATGAACTTGCCAAGGTACGATCGCCAGAAGCAGACGAAGAAGTACGTGCAGGGTGTGCAGCTGATGGCCGCCATGGGTCCCCCTGGAGGAGGCCGGAACGTTATCACAAACAGACTTCTGACGAAGTTCAACGTTATCAACATGACGTTCCCCGTTGAGAAGCAAATCGTCAGGATATACGGAACGATGTTGAATCAGCATTTGGCTGACTTTCATACGGAGGTCAAGGGAATAAGTCAGTGAAGTGTATACGAATAGAATAGAACAAGTCTGACGATTTTTCTATTAAATATTCAAGCAGAAAGTTTGTCGAAACAGGTAACGAGGTCACTTTGGCTACCATCGAGCTGTACAATCATGTAATCCAAACGATGCTGCCTACTCCGGCGAAAATGCACTATTTGTTCAATCTGAGGGACATATCGAAGGTGAATCTGTCTTTAGTGGATGTTGATTGTTTTTTTTTTTAATTTATTGTTCCTGCGTGACAGGTGTTCCAAGGTTTATTAAGGAGTCACATCGACTATCAGTATTCCAAGCATACGTTCCTTCGATTATGGCTCCACGAGGCGTTCAGAGTGTTCTCTGATAGGCTGATCGATGAAAAGTACACTCTCGAAAATGAAGTATTGTACGAATGTTCGATATAAAAATTAAATGCGAAACGGTTGTCGTTCTTCCAGAGATAGGGAGTGGTTCCTACAGGAGCTCGGCCAACAGCTGGGCAAGTACTTCGAGATCACTTTCAGCAACCTTTGTCCCGAGAAAACGTCTCCCGTATTCGGTAAGAATTGCGATTCACCTAGCTTTCCAATTCATTAAAAATATTCAACTCTGCACGTGAACTACAATACCTTACAGGTAGTTTCATGAACGCGTGGGACATATACGAGGACCTGACGGACATCGGTGCAGTGAGGACCCACATCGAGACCCAGATGGACGAGTACAACGCCTCGACAGGCGTGGTTCACCTCGATCTGATCTTCTTCCGCGATGCGATCGAGCACATATGCAGAATCGTTCGCGTGATTTCGCAGGTTCGCCAACGACACTCGCAACATCGCAATTCTCTGCTGAAAAAAGATCGCTAATGATAAAATTCCCACAGCCTCGCGGCAACATGCTTCTGGTCGGAGTCGGCGGAAGCGGCAGACAGTCGCTAGCAAGGATCTCCAGCTACATGTGCGAGCTGAACACCTTCCAAATAGCTGTGACCAAGGTCTACAGAGTGCAGGAGTTCCGCGAGGACCTGAAGATCCTGTACACGAAGGCCGGCGTGGACAGGAAACCCACAACGTTCCTCTTCAACGACACCCAGGTAGTCGAGGAGGAGTTCCTCGAAATTGTGAACAGTATACTGAGCACGGGCGAGGTGGCGAACTTGTTCAAGAGCGACGAGATGGAGGAGGTGAGCTCTTCGTTTCGTCTCATATTTCATATTCAGCCTCCCTTCCCCTTTCTTCACGAACTTCGCTGTCCAAATTCTCCGAGCAGCACCGTTCGCAAATCGAAAAATTCCCCTGATCGCATCGGCTCACAATAAACACGACCGACCCGTTTTCTCGTGATTCAAGCTCTCTCTGTTTATCCATTCCTCGTTTCCGTATCGAGTCCAGCCAGTACATACTTCGAATCTGTCTCTAAAGTATTTCCCGATGCATCTGTTACTCGCGTACGTAACTGCGTCGGAACATCTCCGTTTTTATCGTTTGGTTGTTCTTGGCCGATTCGGAGCAGATTAAAAAGCAGCTGATGAAGGAGGCGACGCGGGCTGGACTTCTCCCAACCACGGAGGTGATCTACGCGATGCTGATCGAGAGGGTGCGCGGCAATCTGCATCTGGTGGTGTGCATGAGCCCGATCGGAGACGCGTTCCGGAACAGATTACGCCAGTACCCGGGTCTGATCAACTGCACGACCATCGATTGGTTCCAGGAATGGCCGCGGGAAGCCCTCCTCGAAGTTGGCAACAAGTTCCTCATGAATCTCAATCTGACGCTCACTATCACCGGCGAAAATAAAGTGGTTGGTCTTCGGCTCGCCTTCTATCCCTCCCTCATCCCACCCCACCCCCTCATCCCCCGTTCCGCGCGACCGATTCCATTCGATTCGATTCCGAACCCGTAGAGAAGGCGAAGAGGAAGAGCGAGAGTGAGAGAGAGAGAGGGCTAGCTCCTCTCTATTTCGTGGAATCCGATTATTTTCCTCTCCACGGCTCGCCGTACCCTCCGCCACCATCGCTCCTGCGCGAGGATCATACGACCCTCTAGCGCATTCACTTCCGGAAACGCAATCGTCCGAGCGTTTCCCCGCCGACCGCTTAATATTTTCGAATTTGTCCCGAGCGCCAGACTACACGGCTCCGTGCACGCGCGACCTCCTGCTCCTCCTTGTAGAAAATCAATCTAGCCCGAGAACCAGCCGCCTCTTCGTCAGAATACATGCACCCCGCGTGTGACCCACCGAACATGACCGCGCAGATTTACAAATTTCTTTTAACTCCAATCGAGTGCAACAGACCGCGGAACGTGTACGGCGAAGTAGCCGGTGTAATTTTTCAGGATTATCAATTTTTCGACATGTCAACGGCCTCGCTGAAAACACCGGTTCTCGTTCGATCACCGAAGTTAAGCGGCGTAGGGCGGGGGACGCGCTAGGATGGGTGACCGCTCGGTAAAAAGCCGGGAAGTGGCCCTCTGGGTGCGTTTCACGTGTTGTTGGGAAAATAGGTGGTTCGGAACCCACCTTAATAAAAAGTAGGTCCCGCTTGAAATTAGGCGATAGTTGAGGATTGATAAAGGGAGAGGTGGTGGAATGGATTTGACACCCCGAGGGGACCAAATATCATTACATACAATTTTTCGACATGATTCCAGCTCGGAATGAATCGAAATTAACGGAGTAATTGTACGGCGATGGTTTCGTTTTAATGGAGATTGTTCGCAGGGCCCGAGACAGTCCGCGACAGCGTTACCGCTGGCACCACTACAGGAACGTATGCGAGACGGCATCGCCAGTACCTTCTCCCTGATTCATGAAACCGTGTCGCAGTTTTCACGTAGAATGGCCGCAGAGATGAAGCGCTACAATTACGTGACGCCCGTGAATTTCCTCGAACTGGTTGCCGGCTATAAAACGTGAGTCCATGTTACGTTACAGCCATTGAAATTCCTCGCGCTTCTACGATTCGAAATTCTTCGGGGTACTCGCTCCGGAGACCTTTACTCATTCTACAGCGCTAGCTACTTCCCGGAAGACGCCTCGCACAACCCTTGAAACCTTCTTGAGCAATTAATATCCGGCTCAACCGCAGCTTGAAAAATTTTATTTATTTGTAATTCAACGCAACGCTCGAAACACACCGTCTGAAAACCCTTTGGAGGCATTGATACACAGTGACCGAACATTCGTACGACAGGCGAAACCGCGCAAGATAAATCAACGGCTAAACCAGTTCCGAAGACATTCGCGCTGTCGAAAGATAATGCATCGCCCGACTAGTTACCGCAAAAATTTAATAAATAAAACGTTTCGGACCGACTTTCCGATTCGGGTCGAGCGCGGTTCCGCCGCGATTTGTCACCCCTCCCCGCCGAAAACCCGAAGCGGATCTCCACCGGCGCGACGCAGCGCGGCGGTGGGAAAACTGCGAAAGTATCAAAATTATGTCCACTATTTACCGATTCCAATTTCTCGCGGGTTCGCCTTATGTACCGGGTGTCCCGGCGCGAGGCTTTATCGCCCGAAATATTTCCTGCAGTTGCGGAACTCGGAGGCGAACCGTTTTCCCCGGCGCGACGCGACATCGCAGGGAAGTTCGGTGCTTAAGCCCGCGACCGATTGAGCTCGCCTCGCCGGAAAGATCGTTTAAAGGGACGAAAACAACCTGGATGCCTCCCGCGTCTTAAAAGAAAAATATTCCCCTCGTAAAGATCCTCCGGCGAAGTTCTCCTGGACGTTGCCTGCCCGGTGCCGGGCGCTTAGAACATTCGAGTCTAACGAAACACCGCGTATAATGAGACAGTCGCTCCTCGCCGGAGAAACTGGCTGGACAACGCTGTACTTTTATAGTTTCCCCACGTGGAATTGAACATAGAGAAGTGATAAGAATCTCCTGAACTTCCTGCTATTTTTTTTTTTATGTGCGATGATTAGGACTTCTTTGTTATTTGGAATTTCATGGAAGATAATTCATACTTGTTGCGTAGTTTGTGGACACCGTTAGTAAAAATGCTCATTTCATTTTAATAATTGTTCTAGCAAACAATACCGCAGACCATAACAACAGATACAGACTTCATAACTTGAGTGAAAGTTCGCAGAAACTCATCGGTCATCGTGTTTCTTTCGAATTTTGGGGGGGTTCGCGGACTCGGCGAACTGCTTGAAACACCGCGGTTCGAGTATGAGCATAGTCCTCGGTTGCAGGATGCTGGCGGAGAAAAGGCAGGATTTGGAGGTCCAGGCGAGCAAACTTCGCAATGGCCTCTCAAAGATCGACGACACCCGGGTGAAAGTCAACGAAATGGCGGCGGAGCTCGAAGTCACGCAGGAGCAGGTTCATAAATCTACCAGGGAATGCGAAGAGTTCCTGGTAACGATAGGTGCACGTCACTCCTGACGCTGATGTATTATCATTAGTTGCAATTGGATCGATCTGAAAGTTTCGCTCGCGGGCCCTCGGGAGAACGTACCCGTTTCATAATCATTCCACGTTTCGCTCCCCTCCCGCCCTCCTTCACCGTAACCTTTCCGAAAATTCTGCCTCCACCGACTGAAATTGCAATGGAGACGAGCCACCGCCGCGAACCATTACCCCCACGGAACAAGGATTAACGGATCCCGCAGCAATTAATACCGTGGAAAAGTTTCGTAAGAACTGCGAGGATCCCCCAGGCATCATTAGCCAAGAAAAAATATTTATTCTCCCTTGGTACGGTGTAAAGTCTTTCGCGAGTTGCCGACGATCGTTCGTCTGCTTCGTGGAAAAAGCGATTCTTATTTTCTAATTTCTATAGACGAGTGACGATATTATAATATTATACTATAATGTTAGAGCTCAAGGTTGGTTGGGTTCAGTTGCTGGTTGAAATTTTGGAAAAAATGTGTAGTGGAGGGTCGAACGGGAGTCGATAGTGTGACCAGGGATTAATAATCGTTTTCGCAAAGTGAACCAGAGACGCGACGCCGACGAGACGCAGAAAACGGTAACGGCTCGGTCGCAGAAGATCGCCGAGGAACAAAAGGAGTGTAAGAAGCTCGAGGAGCTGGCTCGCGCCGACCTCGAAACTGTCGAACCAGCTCTAAACGAGGCCATGAAGGTACCTTCCTCCACATTAATTCTTATCGTTCCCGCCGGTAATACTGTTCCAGCTCGTTTGGTCTTAATGATCGAGCACCACTCCGCCGGATTCGCGACTACCGGCCGTATCTCCCAAGAAATCGATAGGTAAAATAGGGGATCCGATTGTGACTCGTATAAAACTTATTTAACTGGTACCCTCTTTCCCTCCACTCCACTCCACTCCACTCCTCTCCTCTCCTCTCCCCTCTTCCTTCTCTCTCTATCTCTCTATCTCTGCCTCTTTCCACTCTCTTCTCTCGACGGTTTTTCGGTAGGAAAATTTTATGCAGCACCGTAGGAAAGTTGCCGCAACGGAACTTTGACGGCGCGCACGCGCGGAAATAAGACGGGCATGTTGTATAAATTTGCCTTTCGTTACTTTGTTAAAAAGTTGCGCCCCGTACGCCTCGCCCGGCCAGAGGGAAATTTAAAACGTACACCTGATCGCGAATTTATCGCCGGCGAATCGTGTATTTCTGCGAGCCGCTCGTTCCGCAACTTCTTTCGACTTCCCGGAGTTTCTGAAATCTTAAAGTATAACGACCGGCGAATCGCGCGCTGCCACTATGCGTCGGGATTTATAGAATTCGCCTCTCAAAACTACCTACCCCGATACCAGGCGAACCGAGTCCACTCTGCTCCCCGTCTTTTCTTCCTTAATTCTCTCACACAAAGATTCACTTTTGCACCGACTTTCTACTAGAATTTTTCATCGTGTTTAATATTTTTCAAAAAGACCACGTTCTCCAAAAAAGTTTTCATATGGTCCCCGTTATTAATGTTCAAGTATTTTTCGTTCGATCCATTGCCGACGCATTCTCACGACGTTCCCCAATGATCGCAGGCACTGGACGCGCTGAGCAAGAAGGACATCTCCGAAATAAGATCCTTCACGCGTCCTCCGCCGAAAGTCGAGATGGTAATGGAGGCGGTGATGATCCTGAAGACCTCGGAGCCGTCCTGGGCGGAGTCGAAGCGTCAGCTTGCTGACGTGAACTTTCTCAACGCGGTACGAAATACGTCCGGCTCGGAACCTCGCAGTATCCGCACGACTATTTCTCTCTTTTCCCCCTTGCTCCGTTGCTCTTTCCTCTGCGACTGTACGACGCGTTCGGTTTCCAGCTCCGAGACTTTGACAAAGACCACATATCCGATAGAACGTTGAGAGCCATCGCCAGGTACACGTCCAATCCCGAATTTGATCCCGAAAAAGTCGGCCTCGTATCGATCGCCGCAAAGTCGCTCTGCATATGGGTCATAGCCATGGAGAAATACGGGAAGCTTTTCAGGTGAGACAAACAGGCTGAACGATAATCCGCGCGTTCAACAACGAAAACGCACTGTCTAATTTTTTAAAAGACGCGGAGCTTTTGCAAACCATTTGTTTGCAACGTACACTCTTGGGTGGTTCTCTCGTTCCGCAACTTTTGTAACGGAAGATCGACGCTCGATGGAGGACGAATATCCCTGGGATAAAAAGAAAAAAAAAACGAGAATGTAAATTTCTCTGGCGCGACCATTGGAAAACTACGAGGGTTCTTTCATTGCGGGACGTCCCGGAACGTATAACGAGGGCAGCTTGCGATTCCGCTCTAGGAATGCTGAGCAGTCCCTCGTGGATGGAGTGGAATCGTCCAACTATTCAGAAAGCAATCCTACGAAATAATTAATTCTGTAATCGCCTGCTCTATCTGGACGCTCGCTCCGTTACATATGGAATTCGCGTTTTCGGAAGCTGTTCGAGAGAAAGTTCATTTTCTTTGCTGAAAAACAAATGTTCCTTTTTGCAACAATTTTCAAAAATTCAACGGTACAACCGATTAATAAAAAGAAATGTAGATTATCGAATCGGTTTTCGTGACTGCACGCTTCCAATATCGCGTATGCATTTCGCTTACGAGAGACGATTGAGGGATGATCGACGGAAATCACCGTGTGATTTCAGGATCGTCGCGCCGAAGAGGGAGAAACTATACGCGGCTCTAGCGTCGCTGAAGCAGAAGGAGGACGCGCTCTTGGAGGCGATGCAGCAATTCCAAAAATTGCAAGAGAAACTGGAGAAGCTGCAGGAGATGTACGACGGGAAGATGCACGAGAAGGAGGAGTTAATTAAACTGGCGAGTGTGCAATCTTCTTCGCGAGCCGGAAACGGTCGCCGGCGGAGGTGTCGCTCGCGGAAAACGCGGGTGGGGCGGTGAGGTAGGGGTGCGGAAAACGCAGGGGCGCGGCGACAGAGAGAACGAGAGAGAGAGAAGCGCGCACAGAGTTTCTATTTACATAAACTCACGCTTCGGCTGCCGCGGAAAGTTTCGTTTGCGCGCTGTTTATAGGCGGGATATCGCCACAGTGATATCAAGGGGCCGTACGTTGTATTTACACGAGCTGTATTCGCCGCGAATTTTCGGACTTTTTTTTTCCGCCCGGTCGGACAATCGCGCCCGCGCTTTATTTACGTTCGCCGGCGCGTGTTTGCCGTGCGCCCCGGACTTTTACGCGTTACGGACAATTTTGTTTGATTCGCTCTGACTGCCGCGGACAGAGACTTGCACTTTTGCTCGGGAACGGCGACGATATGTATACCCAGGGCGCAATTTTGCTGCAACTTCTGCCGCGGATTGTTTGAACTGGGCGCGGACGCGTGGGAAAAGTCCGAAACCGATGCAACCGTGCGCATATTTCGTGGTGCGCCGTATTGTCCTGTGCGCTCTTAAACCAGACACTTCAACCGGAAAATGGTTCACCGGGGCCGTTCGAAGGCACCAAAATCGACTTTTCTTTGGCTCGGGCACTGGTGGTGCACTGGGTGGGTATCGTATTCGCAGATCCGATTCTTCGCAGGCGAGTCGAGCCGGAAGTTGATGAAACGGAATCGATTAACGGTGGCCGGGGTGGCGGGAGGGAACGTGGGGGTTGCCGAACGCCAGCTTATTTCGGAAACACGTTCCCGGCGCTCGAATTCCCACAGTGCTGACTCGATTCCACCTTACACTTTCGCGTGTTTTCAGGCGGAACTATTGAAGCTGAAACTGGAACGGGCCGGGATGCTGGTCGACGGGCTTTCCGGCGAACGGATTCGATGGGAGAACACCGTCGGATCGCTGGCCACGTACTTCGACTGGCTGCCAGGTGATTGCCTAATATCCACCGCCTTTGTGTCCTATTTGGGTCCCTTCGTATCCAATTACAGAGAGGAGCTGATAAGCATCTGGATGAAGGAGGTGAGGAGCCGATCGCTATCCTACGTGTAATAATCGTAATTCGCGAGGATCTAGTTCTTCACCGCTGTTCGGAATCATTAATTAACCGGATGAAAGTTCTTTGCGCTCTCGAGGATAAGAAAACGTTGACTCTGGTTTAATTCCGAGAGTTTGATACTCGTAGGTGGCGGATAAGGAAATTCCAGTGTCGCCCGATCTCGAGCTGAAGGAATTTCTGGTCGATCCAGCGATTATCAGAGAGTGGCAGATCCAAGGCTTGCCGTCGGATGACTTCAGCACGGAGAATGGCATCATTGTCACCAGAGGGACCAGGTGGCCGCTCGTGATCGATCCGCAGTGCCAGGCCGTCAGGTGGATCAAGAACATGGAGGCGAAGAACGTACGAAAATTTCCACGCTTTCACACCACTTGACAATAATCCGCTGAACGTGATTCCGAGATTTCTCTTGCAGTCGCTAAAAGTGATCGACTTCGGCCAACCGGACTTCTCGAGGGTCCTGGAGTTATCCTTGCAAATTGGCAAACCCGTTTTACTGGAGAATATCGGCGAGACGATCGAGCCAATTCTAAATCCGATCCTGGAGAGAGCCTTCGTGACGATAGGTAGAAAAACCTGCCCACCTAAAAGTAACATCGATCTGTATAACGCAACCGGCCCCTTTTGTCCAATCAGGCGAGCAGGTGATGATCAAGTTCAACGAGAAGATGATCAGCTACAACAATCAATTCCGTTTATTCATCACGACGAAGCTCCCGAACCCCCATTACGCGCCGGAAATATCCACTAAAACGACACTGTGCAACTTCGCCATTAAGGAGCAGGGTAACTAATTGTTTTATCGTACGGTTAGAAAATGTTGGGAAGAGACGCGAATGGTGGAAGGGTCGTGAGGGTAAGGAAAGGGGTAGAGAAATATATAGAACGAAAGAAGGGTAGCCATGAAAGGAGACGGTAGGAGAGACTGCAACCTTATTATCCTGTGCGCAGGACTGGAAGACCAGCTCTTGGGGACCGTGGTCAGAAAAGAGAAGCCGCAGCTCGAGGAACAGAAGGACAATCTGGTGCTCACGATCTCCACCAATAAACGAACTCTCAAAGAGCTAGAGGACAGAATCCTCTAGTAAGACACTCGACTTAGAATTCCGGATTTTCAGTTCTATAGAGAAACATGCACAGAGAGAAAACTGCACACGATTTTATCATGTTCCTGCCGAACTGGCTTACTCGAAACATCGTTCACAGGCTATTCTTAATATTTTACCATTCTTGAAATTATAATAGTCGCATAACAGTTTTCTTTTTCGATCAAACTTGTCTATCACTGTAGAACCTACCCCTAAATTAGGGTACATCGAACAATCTGCGTGTTGCAGCTTGCTGAACGTGGCAGGCGACAGCCTCCTGGACGACCTGGACCTGCTCAGCACCCTGCAATCGTCAAAGTCAACAGCCACCTCTATCACGGAGTCCCTAATAGTGTCGGAGCAAACGGAGAAAGAGATAGATCTCGCGAGAAACGAGTACAGACCTTGCGCCCAACGCGCCGCCATTCTGTTCTTCGTTCTGAACGACATGAGCTTGATCGATCCGATGTACCAGTTCTCCCTGGACGCATACATTACCTTGTTTATACTGTCGATCGAGAAGAGCTCGAAAAGTTTGAAGCTTGCGGAGAGGATCGAGAGCCTGAACGAGTATCACACTTACGCCGTCTACAAGTACTTCTCCGATTTTTCTAAGGGCGAATCCGCGCGTCGCGTCGAACAGTTTCGTCACCTGTACCTTTACGTGCGCGCAGGAACACCTGCCGAGGACTGTTCGAGACGCACAAGCTTCTGTTCGCGTTCAACATGTGCATTAAGATATTAGACGCCTTGGGGAAAGTCTCCCACGTGGAGTACGGGTTCCTGCTTCGGGGAGGGATCGTCCTCGATAGAGAAAGCCAGCCGGACAAACCCGTGCCCTGGCTTCCCGACGAGACCTGGGACAATATCACGGAGCTGGACAACATTCCCGGATTCCACGGACTCGTTTCCTCCTTCGAGCAATTCCCCAGGGACTGGAATTTGTGGTGCGCGATCGACCGTTTTCCTTACCGAACCGAATCTTCGTCGATACCGATCTTTTGGCGGCCTACTTCGATCATAACGCTCCAAACAATCGTTAAAGTTTTTTAGAATCTTTTTTTTTTAAACTTGAATTTTTACGAAGATACCACATCTCGAAGTTCAAGAATTTCTTCTGATCGAACCGTGAAAGTTACAGGAATCAATCTTACGTAGAACGATTCCGCAGACTCTACTGCGTATGATCTGAATTTTTTTGTTCGCAACGTTTTTAAACAATTCTCAAGCCTTGCCGATCGCGAAAGACATTTTTCTGAAAATTTTCAAGTCCATTTACCACGGTATTGGCATTGGAGTAAAGACAATGCGGGCAGAATTTAAGTTGGCAGTTCGACGGACAGGTACATCAGCACGGAACCGGAAATACTGCCGTTGGTGGCCGAGTGGGAAGCGAACTGCAACATATTCCAAAAGATGCTGGTGATACGCAGCTGCCGTCCGGACAGAATCTCCTTCTGCATCGCGCACTTCATCGTGCTGAATCTCGGTCAAAGATTCGTGGAGCCCCCCGGTACTCGACCTGAAAGCCGTCCTCGACGATTCCGTTGCCCAGACCCCACTCATATTTGTTCTCTCGCCTGGCGTGGATCCTACGAGCACTTTGATGCAATTAGTCGACAGCCAGGAAATGACTAATCATTTTATGACGCTGTCGCTGGGCCAAGGACAGTCCCCAATCGCGACCAGGTTATCGCCTATACGATTCTAATCTTCTAATGCACCGAGATCGTCGAATATCCTTTGAGAGCCAGCTCAATTCATGCCAAATACTCTCACATTTTTTCCTTGTAACAGAGTGAAACTAAAAGAAAATTTTCAATGTGGATATCGCCGATGTCTCGAAGGATATTCGTCTATTTTTATTATCCGAAAATTATTAAAGATTGCTTTGCCTCAAGAAAATCGAGATCGAACAACAAATTGAGAAAAGTCTTTCGTTAGAGTGGCTTTTCCGCTAATCGCCGAAACAAATGTTGCAGAATGATCGAGGTGGGCGCGATCGAGGGCGCGTGGGTGTTCCTAGCGAACTGCCATTTGTCCCTGAGCTGGATGCCGAAGCTGGATAAAATCGTGGAGACTCTGGGATCAAGTAAAACGCTACACCCGCAGTTCAGGTGCGGCCGGCATAATAGTACACGCTGCATACGGATATCGGAACGTAAATGGCCCCCGACTCCGGTAATGAAAGGGTCCGGCTAATTACAGATTGTGGCTGAGCTCGAGCCCGACCCCTCGATTCCCCATATCGATCCTGCAGGCGGGAATAAAGATGACCACCGAACCGCCGAAAGGACTCAAGGCAAACATGAAGCGTCTTTACGGCTTAATAACCGAGAGCCAATTCGAGCAGTGCCAAGCGAAGCACAAGTACAAGAAGCTTCTGTTCGCCCTGGTATTCTTCCACGCCGTTCTCCTCGAACGTAAAAAGTTCCAGCAATTGGGCTGGAACGTCATCTACAGCTTCAACGACTCCGACTTCGTGGTAATTCCTCCGGCAGCCATGCCGATTGCGGGATAGAACCGGCAAATCCGATATCGACGACGACCGTTTTATGCCGGGCATCGATTCGGGAAATACTTCCGCGTGTATCTGGATCGTTCGCAGTACCGATACCGTCCAACATATTTGCCCTGTCTCGACTTCCGAAAATTCTATCCGAGATTCTCCGCGTCTGGGTCGCAAACTTTTCTTGAGACGTTCATAGCGGTCCATAGCAGCTTGTGACTTGGAATGCGCTTTTGTGACATTGCAGATTTTTTTTTTTTTTTAAATATACGTTTGGAAAATTATACTGTAAATCGCGGTGATATTTTGTCCAGCATATTTTGAAACGTCCGCTGACTTATCGATCTTCCGACGATAGACATTATTTTTGACGACTGTTCGGTTCACGAGACTCTTTGATGATCGACGACAGGTGTCGGAGAACCTGCTGCAAGTCTATCTGGACGAATACCCGATCACGCCCTGGGATTCGCTGAAATATCTGATAGCAGGTGTTTGCTATGGTGGCCACGTGACGGACGACTGGGACCGCCGGTTACTGATGACCTACGTCCAACACTATTTCAACGAAGACGCGCTGACCGTGCCCAATTATCGTTTGTCATCACTGCCAGCCTATTACATACCGAGGGACGCATCCTTAGAGTCCTACCGCGATTTCGTCTCGGTGTTACCGGGCATCGACAAACCGGAAGCTTTCGGTCAGCATCCGAATGCCGACATCACGTGTCTGATTATGGAGACCAGGAACATGTTCGAGACGTTGATGAGCTTGCAAGTTCAGGCGGTCACCAAGCAGGAGACCAGCAAAGAGGACAAGGTACTCGAACTAAAGCAATACGCGCATGATACACGCGACACGACACGTGTGTTCTGAAAGATTCATAATTTTCCATAATTTCTGAATTGAAGATATTGATTATCCTCCTGAATCGATTAGGTTACACAGTTGACTGCGGACATTCTGTCAAGGATTCCAGCCAATATCGATTACGAGACAACGCAGAAGCTGATTGGACCAAAAAAGTCACCGCTGGACGTGGTGTTGCTTCAGGAGATACAACGCTACAACGACCTCCTAAAAAAGACTCGCAACAGTTTGAAGGATCTTCAACAAGCCATCACCGGTCTGGTGCTAATGTCCCCAGACCTGGAGGATATTTTCAACTGTGTCTACGAGGGAAGGGTCCCGTCGGTCTGGCTGATAGCCTACCCATCTTTGAAGCTGTTAGGCGCCTGGACCAGAGACTTGGTCAGCCGAATGGAACTCTTCGAGGAATGGGCTCAAACTACTCACCCGCCGCTGCTTTTCTGGTTGGCAGCGTTTACGTTCCCGACCGGGTTCCTCACGGCGGTTCTACAGACGTCTGCGAGGCTGTGGAATGTGTCCATTGACTCCCTGTCGTGGGAGTTCTTCGTTTTCACCATTGACGAGGGCGCCATCATCGAACCGCCCCATGTCAGTTGGCAAATCTGTCAAAGTTTTGAGTTTCAGTTAGATTAAGTTGTTTTTAATGATACAGATCAGAGGTGGGAACGTTTTTAATGAAGAAGGCCGCTATAATATTTCATATTTCACTGTTGGTATTTTTATTTGTTTAAGCATTCTATTAATTTTCAAATTGTCGTAATCAATATAATTAAATATTAATTAATACAAGAGCTAGCTTTTATGAACGCACGTTCCCCACCTCTACTATAGATCATTGAGGTTCAGATCATACTTGATAGTTCAGATGATACTGAAAGTATTTTAAACAATTCTAACACTTCTCGATCGTTTTAAACGATCTATGGTGCGGCAACTTTTGAAATAATGAGGGACCAGTTTGCGCCGCAAAGGGTCAAATCAGAACTTATATTGATGGACCCAATCTGTATGATAGAGTGTTCGAAGTGGCTAGGCGTGCGATGAACAAAGCGCAAGCTACCACGGTTCAGAAACACACAGGGCCAGTAGCGCGCCTAATTTTCCCGTCGAAAACTCGCATTACGCCGCACCCGAAATATACCACTTCTAAACTTAGATTACAGTAGACTTCATGACGGCCAATATGTACCAAGTTGCACGACATCCTAAACTTCTCTAGGCTACTCCTAACCGTACCTGTAATAGTGGTGGGAGCGGGGGCGGGGGTGCAGAGACAACAGTCGTTCGGTTTTAATCGCTTGCTATCGTTCGTCACACTTTCGAACTTCGTATCTTAAATAAATTACGAAGGATAAACTTTGCGAAACGACTGTGATTTCGCGTTTCGTTGTGCAGGACGGCGTGTACGTGCGATCTATCTATTTGGAAGGCGCTGGCTGGGACAAGAAAAACAATATTCTAGTTGAACCTGCGCCCATGCAGCTTGTTTGCAACATGCCTGTGATTTATTTCCGGCCCACGGAGCAACTGAAAAAGAGAACCAAAGGTATGAACTGTACAACATTCGTGTACACTTTTGTGGGACAGCTTAACAGGCTCAAGGCGAAATTAAGCTACACTGAGTTTTATAACAATTTTTATTGTATTAATTCTTTGAAGATCCTATACGCTACGAATTCGTCGATTTTTGCATGGTAAAAATTACTAGACTGTGGATTGTATTTGCTCGTAGAATCAGCACATCTCGAGATGCAAAGATTGAAAATTGAATGATTGCAATCTAATGTTGTGCAAGGGTCCACAGTCTGGTAACAATTCGCCAGACAATCGAGAAAGATGGCTCCGCGACAGGTAGAACGGCACTGTTCAATTTCAGGTCTGTACAACAGCCCCTGCTACTATTATCCTCAAAGGAGCGGGGACCAAGGACGCGCGTCGTTCGTCGTCGCCGTCGACCTGAACATCGGTCCCGAGGGATCCGATTTCTGGATAAAACGGGGCACCGCTCTCCTGCTGAGTCTCGCGACTTAGACTCGTTTAAGCGTAATGTCTCCAACAGAGGAACAGATTCGTTTATGTTCTGCCGCGTGTACAGGCCGTTCCCAAAACAATTACAAGAACAAACACTCTTTCAGTTATAAAAATGAGTTAACATTAAACTAGTTTAAGCTTCGCGTTCCGTTACTGCGATCGGTAGACTGCGGATTTTCTACGTTCCAAAGGAAAACACAGTAGAATCACTGGAAGAATTTAAAAAGTCTCTCATAGGATCCCCAATTTCTTTTCTTTTTAATTGTTAACACCTTTCTGCACGATTTCCTTCGTTACTGAAATAATTAGAACAAATAATTATTTAATTATTAGAATAATTAGAAGAAGACATTGATTCTACAAATATCCGCAGTCCAGTGAATAGTATGTTTACTTAGTTATCCCTAGAACGGCGGTGCCAAATACATTTAAAAAGAGCTTACAACTAGGTCCGCCCTCCGAGGGTCACAAGAACACCCTGTACACAATTAGCGTGTAAAAGTTCGTGTATAAATAAGATATATATACAAGTTGTACTGTAAAAAAAAGTGTATCTCTCTCTCTCTCTGTGTATCTTAACAGACTAACATCTCCAATTTCGACAGGAAGATGCTCGCGAGGCAAGGGACCATCAGCCATTGAGGAATGGGTCTCGATTTATCGGAGGACGAGGCATCTGGGACCTCAGCCTTCAGCATCAGCGCCGAGATTTTCTTGTCGCTGATCAGTTTCAGCGTGTCCGAGAGAGTCTTATTCATATTGGACGAGAACTTTTCCCATTCCTTAGCCGGGACGCCAGCTGGAGGCTCCAAAATTGATAGTTTATCCTTGGTCTGGAACAGGGCTCTCAGCATGTTCGCAGCGGAAGCCTCGCTCTCGTTCCTGACACTTTCAACAAGCTCCTGGACCGTCAGATTGAACCGTTTCTGAAAACCGCTCCAATCCGTCGTGCCGTTTAATCCGCTCCGAGCAATCATACTCTTCAGGGACTCGATCTCGTTCCTCAGGTCCGCGAAGGACTTGTTGAACATCTCGTGAACCTCGTCGAGGTTCACTTTGTCGGTAGAATTCGCTTGGTTCAGCAGGCTCGTCAAGGTGTCGTTGATCTGCTTTTTGAAAGCGGCCCATTCATCAGGAGGCACAAAAGGCTTGATGGACTTGGTATAATCGAATTTGGTCGGGTCTCCATTCTTCGGAGCAGCTTGGAGATTAGGCTTATCGCTGGTCTTCAGTTTATCGATCTCCGCAGCCCATTCTGCCTTCATGCTAGCGATTTCGTCCTTGAGCTTCGCGAAATCGTTGGCAGTCGAGTCTTTAAATGCTGTCCAGCCAACAGGATCAGGAGTAACAGGCTTCTTGCTCTGAATGTCCTGGATGATTTTAGTCAGGGAGTCGTTGATTTGAGCCTTGAAGTCCAGCCAATCGTTGGTTAAATTAGCCAGCTGTTTATTGTCGAATTTAGCTGCTCCAAGATTGGGAAGTTCAGATTTATTCACGAAAGACAGTGCAGCTAGCTCCATTGGAGATTGGGTGGTTCTGAAAGCTGAGAAGCTCTTCATGACTTCTTCCCTGTAGGTAGCCCAAGCAGGATCACCTGGAGGAGGCATCCTGTCCTTTATCTTCTTCACAGCATCGTCGACAGTCTTGATGACGTCGGCTTTGTAGCTCAGCCAATCTTCGTCGGCGTCTTTCGGTCCAGTTGCTGATTCCTTCGCAGGCTTCTGAGTGTCTATTTTGTCTCGGAAGGCGGAGAATCGATCCTTGATGTCAGGTCCATAGGTTGCCCAAGCTGGATCACCTGGAGGAGGCATGTTCTTTCCAATGTCCATGATGGCGTCGTCTATGGAAGACGTTATGTCGTCTTTATAATTCTTCCAGTCGAAGATCGCTGGGATCAGTGAGTCCTGGAGACTGTTATTTCGAGACAATGATGCTGCCCCTCCTTCTGACATCTTCAGCAAGGTCTTGGGTGCAATATCAGTCTTCATAGAAGCTACTTGAGCCTTCAGATCAGCGAACTGATTGACAATGTCCTTTTTGAACGCGACCCACTTGGCAGCAGAGGCTGGGCCATTGCTCATAGAGGATATAGAATCATTCAATGACTTCACCAAGTCGGTCCTGAAGGTAAGCCAGTCTTGGTAGACGTTCGTTGGAGCTGATGCTCGTAGGATGAAGCTGTCTGGGTAGATCGAAGACTTTTCCTCCGGTACTGGAGAATCTGTTTCAGGTTTAGGAGGATGTAGAGTGGATACTTGGTTTCTTAGATCAGAGAATGTGTTGTTTATGTAGTTCTTGAAGGCTGCCCAGTCTGTGTCCAAGGTTGCTGATGCTCTGGTGTCGTTTATATAAGTTACTACGTCTTTGATCGTGCTGTTGATGCTGTCTTTGAACGCTGTCCAGTTGACTGGCGTGAACGTTGCTCCTAGCAATGGTGTTCTTGTCTTGTCCTCTTGCCAGGCGTCAAATGTGGGGGTTGGAATGTCCTCGCAGGAGAGCATGGGATTCTCGGGACCTATGGATCTCATCACTTCAGCCTGAGTCTGGGCCACTCCGTCGGAACAGTCGCAGATCACCCTGGCCAGTGATGTCTTTCGCAGCTCTTGCAGCTGATCTGCAACCATAAAAGACAATTGAAAATAAGCTGATCACACACTTACTAATGAACGATCGAATTATTAGAACATGAATCTCCTCACCTTCGGTGAACGAATGAACCTGCCCGGGCGTCTCGTACCAAAATCGATCCCCTTTCTGCAGCCTAGCAAACTGATCAGCGATCAGACAATTGAAAGTAGGTCCAACAATTCCGTCAGCCTTAGGCAGCTCAGCCAGAGCCCCAGTATAAAGATCGACATCGTGAACAGACTCGTATAACTCTGAAATATCCTGCAGGGTTTGCGGATCCACATGTCCCTCAAGATCAGAGAAACTCTCCACCTTCCCTAGACCACAATACTCTCTCCACTTAGTAAATCCAGGCAGTCCATGGTCCCTGCCTCTCTGGATATTTAAGGACACAAGGTCCAACCCACAGGGTACAGTTACGTTACTCATGGGGTCTTCGAATAGATGATTGGTCAACTGAGAAGTGACATGAGTGGACGTCATTTGGATAACGTTCTCAGTGGCTGAGGTGACTGAACTCTTCACTCCACCCTCGGCGTACAGACTATAGGGATTAAACAGCATTCTGTGGAGTTCTATGTAGGATGAGGTGCCTCGTTGCTCGTCAGTCACTCTCATCAATCCAGGTAGCAAAGTGTGAGCGAATCTGAAGGCTGCCGAAGCGAAACTATTAGCTATACTAGGGTCCACATTGGGATCCTGAGAGTTTGAATCTCTGTAGCCTGATTTCAGAGGTCTCAGGCCTCTCAAGGTCACTTCTGTGTCTCCCAGTACGATTGGTAGGAACTCCTGGTAGGTGATATGCTGCATCTGTGCGCCGACTATGCGTCGAGTCTCTTGATATAGTCTGTCATCGTCCCAGGTAGGATTGATGTTAGCTAATTGATCTGCGATTTTGTTGTGCTGCCTCGCCCAGAGGAGGTGCATGGTTGTTAAATGAAGATTCTCGTTAGCTCTGGCATCACCTGCTGCGAAACAGTAACGTCCTCTCAGTCTCTCAGTCTCGCGATTGCATCCGTCGTTGGGATTTTTGCTGGGTGGTAGCAATGTGCGATTGTCAGGAGTCGTTTGCATCCTCAGACGACCGCCTGCGAATGAACGCAAACTGCGAGCTACGCCAATGTCGGATCCATAGATCGTCGATCCGTCGATGAACGCTGTGACCTGTGAGATCGAGTGATTTGTTAGTTTAGGTATCGTTTAATTGCTTGGAGTTAATTTTATTAAGTCAGCTAATAGGCTTTCTGCCGGTGAAAGTGTTAAAAGAATTGCGAAATTGATTCGAGACTGCACGCTCGCTCGATTCACCGAATGGTATCGCTGCCTATCGAATAACAATGGCTGCGTCGATATTATCGCGACCCTAATGAGCTTAATTAATCTACTGGTTGTCGCTCTAATGATCAAACTGCGGGTCTTTGTGCGCGTATTCCTGGAAATTCGAAAAAATCGATGATACACCCAAGTTAATGAGAGTCTGTACGGGAAATGTACTTTTAACATTTTGAGTAACAGAAGTCTGTCGAAGCGAAGATAATTTTAATACGATTTATCGAAGTACGGATGAAGAAGTGAAAAATTTAATGAAATCTATTCAGCTGCTTATGTCCTTGATTTTTTAAGGGACAGTAAATAATTCAAATTTACGCAATCGAGAATATCTTTCCTTTAATTATTACCTGGTTCAGCTGCTGCCTAGGACCAAGTTTGCACTGCGGTGCAGGAGCAGACCTGACGAACTCCATGCAGGTCCTCCCGGTGACGTCGAAAACCGGGTCCCCGGAAGCGACAGGGACCGGGAAGCACTCGGGATGTCCCACGGAGGGTGGACAGCAGGAGATAGAACTGCCGTTAATGCCCTGGCTGATGGCAGTGGCTGTGATATCGTGATCCAAAAACTGTCCGTAAACGGCCATCATCACGGTGAAATGAGGATTGGTGCTGGGCGAAGGTTTATGGACCTTCAGACTGACTTCCCTGGCAGAGGGTAGTTCATCGCCAGCCAAAGACTTCCTAGGTGCCTCTAGGCCATCGGAGTAACTCGGAGGAAGTACACGCCTGTACGGCGTCATGGTCGCACCTTGCTGCGTCTGCCTGTTGCAACTTCCGTCGAACGTTCTGTACTTACTCAGCGGACAGTCTGGCTCTGTCAAGTGTTTGCAGACATCTTGCGGTACCCATCCACCGTCGAAGAAGCTGCCAACAGCCGACGATTCTCCAAGGATCGATCTTGTGTTCTCGATCTTCTTGGTGGCAGCCAGTTCGCCGATGGCAGCTAAAGCCAGCGTACGAACGCTGTCGCACGTGCTGACAGCGTATCGATGCCTTGAAGCTGGTGACGGTGATGGCAACGGAGATGTCAATGCAGTTGCATCGGCAAAGAGTCGCTCATTTATCGCCTGGCGACCAGCTTCCAAGCCCTCCTTAAACTCATCGTCGGTTAGGACAGGTGCAGCTAGGTTCTTCAGGCTCACCTGAATCGAATTAGCGTTTGGCAGGAACGGTGGGTTGTTGTACAGGCTGTAGGATCCTGAATTTGGCGCAACACCTAGTCTTAGAAACCCTGTTAGGTTTGGCGACGTTGCTGTTGTTAGGTTCAGAGAGTTCAGATTGTCCATCACGTCCTGGTTCACCGAGTAGCTCACTGCTACTATCAGCGCCATCGTGAAGACCGCTCTGTAAGAAGAGAATGTTGAGAATTAGGTTTTTTGTGGCATTGAAAATGAGCGCAGTGGGTTTAAGAAGATCCCTTCACTTTCTTCCCCTACTTTCCCTAGATTCCTAGAAATCCCTCTTCTGTATGTGTGCACGTTTAGTTTACTTGCATTGAAATTATTATAAGCAAAAAGTAATAAATATCTATCTGAAAATTATTAACCATAGAATCTCTCAACAGTCTCACATTTAAAAATAAGAAGTACATTATCTCGTACTGCTGCTTCTCCGCCGAGCGCGCCATTGCAATTTCCAGCAATGCACCACTATTTTCCCCGACGCATCCCGCTCTGACAGTAACAAGTCCCCGCGGCGAGGACTTTGCCAATCGAGCGCGGATTCCGATTAAATGGCAATATTTCTTAGGTACTGTCGCAACGTTGGGCAACCATGCGACCGCTATACAATTACGCGTGTAATCAAGGCCGGCGTCACGTAATCAGCCTACGCGCGAGACGACGCAGTTTACACCGTTCGCCTAAGCGACCTGTAAGCGAATTACCGCGACACGCTCCGTACCCGCAAATACAATAAGAACGAACGTTATTGTTCCTAATACTTGTCATCCAATAACTGGGGAAACCCTCGAACGACCAAAACACGCGGACTGCGGCGCCATTTTCAATGCGATTTCTCCTGATCCCCGTCGATCTAGAGATCGTTGCGATCCGCACGCACGCTACATGTTCGTTGATATTGCATCGCGTGCAACGCCCGGACGTAACCGCAACCCAGAAACCGCAACGTCTCCGCGTTTCCCCTCACCCCCCCTGGACAGTTCAGTTCAGGTTTTTAAAAGAACCTGTTTCGTGTTGTTTATACTGGCCGAAACTGGACTAGTGCACCACGGGAAACGAAACGGAGATTCTGGATCCCTTCGTCGTGAACTAATTGACGAAAACAAATTTATTTAAAGTATAAATTGCTAGATTAACGGGTGATTGAGAAAATCATGACTAATCTCGATAATTCCAAATAAAAGACACTCGAAAACTGTTCCCCATTTTTACAGCCCCATTTTATCGTTAAAAATCGATACCGCGAGGCATTTAGCACTGTCCCGAACAATCGCGTCACATTATTAACGATCACCGAACTCGAGTTGTTACGAGTGAAACCGGATGATCGGGAAGATCCGTAGGGACGGGAAGGAAAACTCACGTCGCGACGGTGTACGCGACGCATCTTAGCTGCAATTTCTGCCTCCTCCGATGGGAATAGAACGGATAAGAGTCGCGGACGTAATACACCCTGGCCGGCTTGTCGCCGGTCAACGAGGTCGTCTCCGTCGACGGCATTCCTTCTTCTTGTTCGCCTCTTCTTCCCTGCCCGCGATCTAGCCGCGAACCGACTGACGCGATCACCGGGCTGACGCTCGGTGCCGGCCGATGAATTTACGTAAGTATCCGCTTACGGTGGGGAATGGATACACAGGCATTTTTCCAGCCAGATAACGTGGAAATCTTCGACGTGTATTTATAAACCTGGATCGCGTTCCTTCCAGCTTCGTAGCCGCGATCGACACGATCCCTGATCCTTGAACTTCGAGATCCGATCCGAAGAAAATCCTTTGGCCCCGGAAATCCTACTTCGAATGTTGTAGAGATGTTTCCGAAATGATATTGTTGCAAGCTCGAATTGTTGCATGTAGTGATTTATACGAGAATATCGTTTTATGAGAGAATAAACAAAATTGTTTATACAGATTCTGAAAATGTTTTGTAGACGATATTTTGCAAGCCCAAACTGATCCGAGGCCTTACAGCGATTTATAGGGTGAGAAAATGAGTTTGCATCGAGAAGTTATTAATGAATGGCATTTATAACGTAACGCACGAATTAACATATTAATAATTAATTCTGCCAGGAATCAAATACTATTTTTCTGCTATTAGGATTTCGTTGACGATGAATTTTGATATGTATGACAGGGATATGAAAGGGGGATTAGGGGAGGGTGATATTGCAGATATTGTTTGCTCGGTCCGTCAACGATGGCTTGATTAATGCGTCGTTTTACGCAGCTAGATTTATTAAAGTCTGTTTCTCTCGCAGCTAGCGAGTGCTACGCAACAAGCCTTCCAGTCGGAATTATATAAACATGCTTTGTCCCAGACGCGTATTTTTAATGCGCCCGTAGAACAACACCGTTTGTCAACGCCTCGGCGCAAATCGGATTAGAGCAGGTAATGCGTTCGTATCGAGCGTTCCTTAATTGCCAATCTCGTTGGTCTATTGTTGCAAAAATTTAAAACGTGTCAGCTACCGTGTCTTTCCGCGTCGGGGAACACATATCAAATCGCTAGACGACGATGTTTCATCTTCCCCTGAACCCAACTGCAATAACTAGCCAGAAATATTAACCCTTTGCACTCGAGAGGCGACCCTCGATAGGCGTACCATTATTCAAAATATTATTTAAATTATTAAATATGTTGGTATCTAATCGATAACTAAACATTAAAGTATTGTATGAGGTATATCAATTGCATACCCATAAAATTAAAAAAAAATCCTATGTAGAATGGAATTATTCTAGGTCGAAAGAAATGTTTAATTTTCCTGTTAAAATAGGTTCGAGTGCAAAGGGTTAAAAACAAATATTACGAAATATTAACCATTTCCCTTCAATTTCAAAATGGGATAAGGCGAGCAAGATGATGCATTTTTCTAAAATACGAAAGACTAAGTCGGACAACTATTATTCTGCAGCAGGTCGCTGCAGCTTTAATGCTCGTGAAAAAAAGGTATGCTAGTCTCCCTAAGATCAAGTGCAAGTGACTCACATCAAAGTGGCGCAAACGCAGCATTGGAACTGTCTGATCCTCGATTTCCTGGTCCTCAGGAGGCTCGCAAATTCCACGTAATCGGGTGAGTCCAAGGGCCTCGTGAGCGAGGTCCTTTCTGTGACCCGTCTTATACCGGGCATTGTGCGCGCTCGATCGTCGAAGCAAAACTGCGAGGCGGATAATCTGCGAGCCGTATCAGAGATCGTAGATCGTCGTTCGTCGACTGGCGTCGATCTTCCCCGTCTGCCCGACTCTGGCTCGGCTTACCTACAGGTAAACTACCGGAGACCGAATCGGACCGCGGAGGACTTCCTGTGGTCGCCGGAAGTTTACGCAAAGATGGTCTCCAGATCACCAAAACGACGTAGCACTATCGTCGACATCTGAACAGTTTATTTAACTGTTTCTGCTACCTCTGACAGAAAATGTCCAATCAAATTCACGATTTTAACGAGTAGACGGATTTCATATGACTAAAATGCACGCAATTTCGAACAATAAACAGATTAAAGGAATCTGAGAATATAAACACGTCGCGTTTTATAGTTTGATAGCAATTGATGCGGGACTACGCCTAAATCAGCGGTCCCATGGGGAACACGAGGACACCTAGCCGTCTCGTGCACCTTGACAAGCCGGTATCGAGACTGAATCGCACCTCCACATTCTCGATCGGCGACTGGTTTGCGTTATATAAGAGGAATCGAGGATCGACGGCCGGATAGGTAATGAAACACGAGACGTCGCCTCGCGTTTTTATCCTGCGGTGCCGGAGCGACGCTGAGAAGCTTTCGACTATTACAGAGGATCATCGACACTTTCGAGACGGCTGCAGGATTGATAGAGATCCCGAGGGAACCTGGAGAGCACCTCCGAGATGACAATACGGGATTGAGGCTTTACGCGAATAATATATAACAAACTGCGAATATTGTCCGGAAACGGCGCTCCAAATTCTCTCGGAAAATGTTTAATAATTTTTTAGATTTAATGGATCAGTGACTAGATTGCGGATTTTATGAATTTATAGCAAAACTGGACGAGCGAAAACTGTAAATTAGATGAATTTAGAATATCGTTACATTATTTTCGACTTGGTAAAATTATTGAAAGAAGAAATGGAAGCAATTTCGCCTAAGAGAAAATTTAAAATCATTAAACAATCTCTTGAATACAGTTGTACGAAGGTCGACTGTACAAAAATGCACATTAATTACCATTTAGCCCGGTTCAACACCCGAGCGATAATGGCAGATCTCGCTCACGTTGCCGGCAATGAACAGAATTTAATACAGCATCGGCTGGTGGAATGCTAATACCGGAAAACTCAATACGAAAAGTCCGTGATACACAGGTGATACCGCCACGTGCGTTACGCAGTCGTCACGCGAAAATCAACGTGTACACCGTGGACCAACGCGATAATAGGCCGATCACCCTGCCCCGGTAATTGCGAAAGTGAACTGCACTCGTTACACATTTTCAGTCGCACGTGCGTGCCCTTAATGAATAATCGATAGCGACGGGTCCTCCCGTAGCGAAGACACGCGGACAACGCGTCGCGTCGATCGCGACCGTTCCATGGTGATTTGCGGAGACGCGACTGATCCCGCCGCTAAAACCTCACTGGCCGTGGCAGGGGTCGACGTTCAGGTGTTACAACGTGCCCCTTTTTACCTTACAACGTACGGCCGTGTAACGTAATACCTGAAGCAAGATCGGGAAGGGGCTTCCGACCCTTGCCGGGCTTCGCTCGCGCATAAATCGCTGCGAACTCGCACTGTAAGAACCTCTCTGTCCCTGCAATTTGCGTACCGAGTTGGTCTCTGCTCTTATTATGCAATCTCGATCCAGGGGTTAGCAACCCCCGCAAAAATAAAGAGAACTAATCGCCGCGCTACCGCTACAGGAAAAATTGGAAAACGGAGACAACGAGTTTCTTTCGATAATAAACGTTTATTTGTGGATCGAGAGATCCCCTCAATCGGTGCAGCAGAATGTGTATCTTTTGGGGGCGCGTAGCTCGAGCCATTGTTCCTGGTTCGGCACGTACATTTCCGCAGGCATGCGTTCCAATCCAGGTGATTCCGGGGATCCACGCTCGTTCGTTCTGGTAACTGAAACGTCGAACGAAGAAGAGCTGGCGTAAAAAATATTTCGTAGTTATAGTTAATACAAGCCAGTCGTTATTGCGATGCCAGAATTTCCTGAGGATATTTCTCCTATTTCCGAAAGTTTAAAATTATAATCGATGCTGTGTCTCGATGTAGTCGTATCATACCGTGACGTTTTTTCATCGAGATCGCTTCTCCAGGATGTCTCAAGAGAAGCCGACCGACTCCCTCGCAACGTCGCAGGACTTCGTTCTTCAGAAGATGGTTTCTCACCTCCTGCGAAATTATCGAGCAGCCCGTGACCCATTTCGACACGTACGCGAAGTCCGTGAGTAACTGCAACGCCCCGTACTCGCTGGAACATATTTCCGTGACTTATGGCGCCCGATAAATCGCGCCGCGCCGAAGAGTATGCTACGCGGCTGACGATGTAGCGAAGTATTGTCTGCCGCGAGCAGGCCAATTTCGTAGATCAGCCGATAAAGCAAAACGGATATGTTTCTCTCTTCAACGAGACCGCTCTGTCTTTTTCAGCGTCCCGCGAGAGCTGGCCTCGCGCTATCATTATTTTTTCATTTTGATTTATCTCGCTGCATCGTCGTCACTGAGAAGCCAGATTCGAACGAAATCGTCGGGATTTACCTGAATTTAATTCTATGCAGGTATATGTAGTCGAGCCACGCCTCGCACATGATTCTGAGGATCATGTTCGACGTCTCGTGGTCGTCGATAACCTCCAGCACTGGCAGCAGAACCTTTTCTACGGAACGCACGCCCTTTTAGCGGAGAGAAACGCTTCGGGGAACAGTTCTAAAGGGCTTTCCTACCGAAATACGCTTCTACGTAGAGGCTGGCTGCTACCGGTGCCACGTTGCTTCCGCGTCGCCAGTAGCTGGACCTAGGGAAGCACATGTGCAGGTTCGCTAGGCTGACCACGCGACAGATCTTGGCGAGGATGGCTGTGCACTCGGTGGAACACTTCTACAACGAAAAAGTAAACAGACTCAGAAATCTATAGGGACAAAATTGGAAACAAATCTCTCAGGATGAAGATAGTCCCGCCATCTTTTTTACCTGTAGCAAAGACACGTTGACGTTCACTTCGGACACGATTTTCGCCCTCATCTTCCCGCAGACGTACACCTGAACGCTGACAGAGTCTGTAGACAGTTCGTTCGTGTGATCAGCGTGCTGAAACGAGAGACCGCGAGGCTGTGGTGAATCGAGGAAAAGATCGTGAATGATTCGCGTGCTCGGTTGAAAATACTTTTAAGTAAGAGAGCTCCTCGAGGCAGTTCGGTATGTCACCCTTGACGAGTAAGAAGAACACGTCCAGTTCCCATGTGTGGGCTATGATCTTCGCTTCCTGCACGATCCACAATCTAACAGTGTGCACGGAATGATCGAGTCGATGGAGGACCACGATCTGCTCTGACAGAGGTAGCTCCATCAATGGTGCACCGATCACCCATTCGCCACCTGCCTCGCATTCGTTGCTCAGCCTGACCAGCAGCTGGAACAACTCGGCGAACTTCTGGCCTGTGTCTGTACCCTGCAAACAATCTCCTAAGTTTCATTCCTCAGGTACAAAATTGTAACTCCAGCTATATTTCATTTTGTTCGACCTCGCGACCGACCTCTGTAGGCGAGGCTCTGGACTGACACTGAAAAGCGGATGTGTAGGCGAGTCTGAACAGTTGGTCCCAAGCAGTGATGGTAGCGTGGTAGCCTAGAGCGTCGCAGAGGTTCTGCAGAGCTGGCCTTACAGTCTGTGGCACTGAAAATTGAAAATTCCTAAGTATCGAACTCCCATCTCGAAAACATATCCGAGGTCACTACCGCGATTTCTCTGGACAAATAGATTCAACCAGTCCTTCAGGTGCTGTGCCCCGTGACTGTGATGAGTAGCAAGCGGTTCTGGGGACCACCACAAGATCACATGATCCAGGATCCCAGATAGTGCGCCCCAGGCGACTTCCTGATAGTAGCTTTTCACCTTCTTCATCGCGCTGCTCCTCAGTCTCGTCTCACCTGCGTATTTATCGCAATATTTATTCATTCGTCTCAATGAATTATGGGATCATGTCTAAATGGGCTTTTCAGTGATTGTACTGCATCGAGGAGAAACGGTACGGTTTCTGAAATCTGTGGGGAACCTTTGACAGTCTTGAGGGCGTCGTTTCCCAACAAACGCGGCGAAACATCTTGCGCGACGTTCAACAGCCTGAGGACCTGCTCGTTCTGAGTATTGACCAGAGTCTGGATGCTCTCGACGTTCGACATCTCCATCTCGGTCCGCGATGAAGTGCTCTCGATCGGCGGCGTCAAGTGTCTCGTGAGAGCCCTGTAAATCAATTCTTCGTGAACGACGGGACTCGATGCCGAAGGAACAATAAAGAAGATTGCTTTCACAGGGTCCTCCGAACCGGTAGATCTCGATACTCGAATTCTCGGAGACGTCGCCGTCCCCGGTTTCCGTCGTTGCCGCGTCCAGGTTCTCGCGGGGCTCGTAATTCGCCAGCAGACAGTCGATCAGTTCGTGACAGGAATCCTCTGCCCTGTTTTTTCGCTAGAATCTGAAACCAGTGTGCGGTCACGTCAATTATTACCTCCAATTAACGGTTTTCTAAAGACTATTGTCACACAGGAAATTCGTGAATCTCTTCATCAAAAAGCCCGTTAATAAATTTCAACGCCAAAGTGCTCATCGAGATAGGAATTTACTTTGGACAATGTATTGAACCAATCTATCTGAAATTATAAGGACGCTTTACCACGCTGTTGAAGTAAATAAACAAACGTTTTTAATTCAGAAAAGGCAGAAACAGTCTTCATGCTCTGAACAATGAAAATAATTTTGCAAAATTGTGTCTGCCTGCAAAATCCGAGTGACAGACATCTTCTTCAGCGGTTCGAGCATCTGCGGGCTGTCGTTGTGGAAGACGTTCGTCGACGGGTCCGACACGTCGATGTCCATGTCGAGGATGTCGTTGTAAACGTTCACCAATCTAGAATGATAACAGAGTGTACCAGTTTTCTTTAATAATCGGCACAGAGCGTTACTGCGACGATGAAAACCGACGTTCCCACCTGAAGACAACCCTGAGCAACTCCTCGCTCCTGCAATCGACGATCTCGTTGATCAAGTTCCGGCTGAACCGAGCGAGGACGTTCAGCTTCCGCTTCATCGACGTCAGAAAATAGCGCATCTTGTACTTGTATATCGGATGCGGGCTCAGGGTCTCCGAACAAATCGATTTGTAGCCGTTCGTCACCTCCTCCACGTCGTCGGCGACACCGTTGTAGATCTGCACGGAGATCAGACTATTCGGACCAGCGTATCAGCCTGGACTTAAACACTTTGTGCTCCGTCGATACTTTAAACAATTTGTTTACACATCGATTTTAATGCGAACTTGTAGGGGAAGGTTTCCCATTTGCAATGAACTCTCAAAAATTGATCTGCGATTTTTTTTTCTCACGATTTCATTACAGTTAAGACCGAAGCATTGAATTCTCCGGCGAGACAACGTAATCGAAGAGACGAACATAATTCACGGATCGAGAGGGGGGCGGATTGAGAGACGGGTCGGATAATTTTAACAATCGAGCAGTCCGCGCAGATCCGGTTTGATAATGAGAAACTAAACTGTGCGCCTAGCCGCCGGGGAACTTGCCGCGGCGGAAGTTAGTTTCGCACCTCCAGATCACAAGCCTGAACGTCTGTAATGTCCCGGATGATTAAGGCTATGCATTCCGCGAGGTTGCCCATTCTGTCGTCGAGCGAGGACGACTCGGCGAACCATTTCTCCAGGACACCGCCCGGAAGTGGCAGCCACTTGCTGATGTTTGCTCTGTAATTGTTATCCATGCGGCCCTGAACGCGTTCCCGCAGCTTCCGGCGCACGATCTACTTCACCGGATCATCATCTCGGTATTGGTCCCCTCAAGCTCCTGCTGGCAAATCTTCCGTTCAACCATTCGTATTTTTAATAATACCTTTACCACTAAAACGACTGACGTACACTGCTTCATAATAATGACAAAATTTCATTTATTCAGACCCCTTGTAATTGTTACTATGTATGTATGTAATGATATTTGGTCCCCTCAGGGTTTCAAATCCATTCTACCACCTCTCCCTTTACCAATCCTCAACTATCGCCTAATTTCCAATTTCAGCGGGACCTACTTTTTTATTAAGGTGGGTTCCGAACCACCTATTTTGCCAACAACACGTGAAACGCACCCAGAGGGTCACTTCCCGGCTTTTTACCGAGCGGTCACCCATCCTAGGTGCGGACCCCGTCCTACGCCGTTTAACTTCGGTGATCG